>JAHDVF020000675.1:0-612847 GCA_022606425.2 Lepidostoma basale
ACCGGCATCCGAAGTGTGGAGGAGCTGTTCCGAGCGGCGCAGGACAGGGACAGGTTCGCCGAGGTGATCGCCAACGTTGGGGGGACCCGATAAGGCACTCGAAGAAGAAGAAGATTTAATAAAAAGTTTTACACCATTTTTCAAGAAACAATAAATACTTTTACACTATAAAAATGGTTTTAAGCGATCAGTTTTTTTTCCAAAGTCCTATTTTTTATCGGACTATTTATTGTAAAAATAAAAGATGAATAATTTTTTTTAAAGATATGTATATGTAGTGCAAATTAAACGATATTTATTAAGCCTAATATTTCCAAATCGGTATTTCTAAGAATTCATTTATTAAAAAATTTGTCTTGCTACACTTAAATAAAGTAAAAAGATACATTCAATTTTAAGCGTAGTTCCATAATAAATTATATTGTTCAAATACATAGATAACATATTTTTTATGTTTATTCAAGAAACCACCCACTATATTAAAAAGTCTTAAAAATACAAATTTCCGAGAGATAAAATTTACGTAAATGAGCATTTTAGATTTATTTGTTTGATAAAAAACACAAAAGCACACAATACCATCATCTCTATGATAGAAAATACATATTTTGTAAAACAGTCGTTCTGTAAACATGCATTGTAACAGAATTGAGAACCTTTTGTTTTACTCACCCCTAAACCCAAAACGACAAGATGGGGTGGGTCACCCTACTGTCCTATGAGTCACCAACCCTTCGGAGAACTTGGGGTGATAGACGAAAGTATTTTAGACATTTACTTTTTCTTATTGAAGGAGACTTTGTTTGGGGGAGCATAATAATGTCAACAATCGATATGTTCGGTTATTTGGAAAAACTATATCTATAATTAAACGTTCGTACTCATAGCCCAATTTAGTTCAGTATCGTAGCATCATTTCGTATTGTATTATTATTATTATTATTTTGTTGAATAGCTCATTACAGCGCGAGTCGTAAATATGACTAAAATCGTTTGAATAGCATTATTTACGAATACGCTATAATTGTATCTGAAGAGGTTTATCTTCATTGCCACTTCGTTAAAATCGCATTTGAAGTGCCTCTGTGCGGTAATTTGGGGCATTAAATAAGATATGTGGCAGTACATTATTTCTGCCTACCCCCTTGGGGAGACGGCATGATGATGAGTTAGTTAGTTGGTTATTCAGTTAAATTATATGTGCCCCTACCATTATTTTTTTATTTAACATCATTGAATTGGTTAATTATTCAAATCTGATTTCCATCTCTGAATTTCTCAGCATATTAATATCACGCTATATATATGCAACTTCTTAAACAAATATTAATTTTCTTTTACTATGTTTTATTGATCCTCCGTCATTTCACGTAGACATAATTTATTATAACAAAATTCTGTCTACAACCAGTTTCTCAATTTTCGAAAGCCTCTAAGCGATTCTTTAATTTTTTTTATCATAATGCTTGCGTTCTCATTGTATTATATCATTATACCGGCGTTGGATATTCCGTCATGATTTTTTTATTATTATATATTCATTTGAAAAGTCACTTTATTCCTATATATTGTATTAAAATATTTTTTACTCATCACCGTTGATGATACGTTAAATTAATACTTAGCCATATAATGACCACATAAAGTCATTTGACTTGATATTCAATAAAAAAACTTGTTTCCTATATAGACAAAAAATAATAATCAGCCTATTATGAAAGATCTCCTTAAACATGGAAGGATAGCTGGGAATCCTCATATGAGGAGCAACTCTATGGCGAACATTCCACATTGATCTATTTTTTTTTCTTCTTTTGGTGACGTTTCAGGTCCCCCAAACGTTGGCGATCACTGCAGCAAAGCCATATCTGTTCTGCGCCACGTGGAACAGATTCCGTATTCTTGTCATTCCTGTCCATTATTTTATGTTCCGCAGCCAGGCAACTGCCTTCTACCAACTCCCCGACGTCCCTCCACTTTACCCATTAATATTAATCGAAGGAGGTGGTATTTTTCTCCCCTTAGCACATGATCCAAAAATGATGCCTCTGGCTCTCTGTAGTACGTTTGCATAACTGACCCTATCGGTCCATGATATAGGAGCATTCTGTGATATATCTTAATTTCAAACGCCTCCTACCGGTTCATTACATTCCCTTTTAGAGTCCAGGTTTCGCAGCCATGTAGTATAACAGACCATTTATAACATTTAACCTTTCTTTGTCGAAGTTTCAGGTTAAGATTATCGTTGCAAAAGAAGGTTCTCAATTTATTAAATGCAGCTCGTGCGATTCTGCATTTTATTTCAATGTCCGGGTCTATAGACAAGAAAAATAAGTACAATAAAAATAACGTTTTCAATAAACATATACCAAGAAATTTTATTAAATTGAAACAATATTTTATTTGAAATAATAAATAAACCCCAGGCACTTAAAATAAATCAAATAATTACAAAACAAAGCGATGAATTTACATTGAAACCGCTTTAATTACTCGTGCAATAAAGAGATCAGACCGGACAGATCAACCCCTCAGTACTTTACCCCGTTAACTAAACACCCCTCCCTCGGGGGGCGTAAGTGATTGGTGTTAGCAGAAGTAAGCTCCATCTGCGTTGGTACCAGGAATAGTTTGTGTCCAAAGTGTTGTACTGTGTACTTGCTTGGTGGGAATACGTTGCAGGTTTATGCGCAGATGCGAGCCCGGACGGTCACTTGATAATTAGCCGCTGAGAACACTATGACTATACTATCAATCTTCATTAGTTCCTTTTATCACATTAACCTAGACAATTATTAATTTACTGTATTAATACTAAATGCTGTTAATGAATTAAAACCCATTTTTATTTATTGTGACTAGAATAATCTTGTATAACCGTATATGGTATAACATAATTAATTTTGAAGGAAAATAAACAATTAATCAAAGAAAACCAAAGAAAACGTTACACTGTCAAATCAATAAAATATTGAATCTTGGCTAAGTGAGAAGTCGAAGGTACGACATGCGTGCATGGCACGATATTGATTTAAATGTTGAGGATTCCAGAGAATTGTGTCAAGAAAGAACGGTGTAAAGGGCTCGTTATTTTTTTGCTTCCCCTTCGAAAAGACGGCATGATGGTTAATTTGTTATATTGAAGAACATCATGATTAACCCGCAATGGGTAAAATCCAGTATTTGTCTACAAATATTGGTAACATTCAAGAAATATCAAAAACTGGTCCAAGTTTAAAAAGCATAAAAATTGGAAAAGTATTCTCCTGGCATTGTCTAGCAAATGTAGTCTTTCACATTGCATTAATAAAGTTTTTCTGCTTAATGCTTACACCGTTTATTAATAGATGGCGCTAATGTAGATTAAACTAAAAACATATGAAGTGTGGTGCAACATAGTAGCATATATACAACTTCCAAAAATTTGTCAGACGTGGTGGTCATAAGAAGGGCGGAATGGGGAATGTTGTTAACATAAAGCGATGGCTTAACCTAACAAATGACAGGTCATAAGTCCTGTAAACGCCTCGACCACCATATTCTGTTTCCAAAAAAAAAACAATTTGCATCTTCGTCTCTATTGAGATACAATCAATCCTTAAAAATTGAAGAACATGTCAGTTTTCTAGATGTTTTATAATATAATATTAGTTCCAATTTTTGTCTTTATTTCGAAAGCAAACGGCTTCATCCGGCTAGATGGTATTTACGGACTTATTTAACATTTTTTTCGTTTTTATGTTATTTTCATTCGCAACCTATCACACCGCGTCTCCCGCGGGGCGAAAAGAGAAGGATGGAGTGCCGCATCAGTAAAAGTGTGACAGTCCATTCTTTCTGCCTACCCTTTCGGGGAGACGGCGTGATGGTTAGTTAGTTAGTTAGTTTTTTCATTATTAATTTTACAGATAACCTTTTAACATTGCAATTCGATTAAGTGTTACATAAATTACTTAATGAACCATTTACTCAATTGCTTGATGCAATAATTATTTGATCAGAAAAAAAACGTGAATTCAATTAAAATACATAATAATTAGAGTTAATTTGGTAACGGACGCAAACTGTGTTAACGTGAATTAAATGCCGTAAATCAGCAATGCACCGTGTCGAGTATTAATAATAAACGCAAGTTAATTCATAGGAAATAATACTCCCAGAGCAGCGGCCGGACTTCCATTCAATCCCGTAACATGTTTCCCAAAATAGTCGTTAGCTGTGCTTCAGCTGTTATCAAATGCAATACTCAAAACTCGATATCACTAATGCTTGTTCATGTTGCGATAGCAGGGGTGGATGTTGACCTATCATCGAAGTATCAAAACTACTTTCAATTTAAAAAAATGCAATACTCGAAACTCGATATCACTAATGCTCGTTCATATAGCTATAGCCGGGGTGGAAGTTGACCTATCATCGAAGTATCAAAAATATTTTTAAATTTAAAAAATGCAATACTCGAAACTCGATATCACTAATGCTCGTTCATGTAGCGATAGCAGGGGTGGAAGTTGGCTTATCATCGAAGTATCAAAACTACTTTTAAATTTATCAAATGCAATTCTCGAAACTCGATATCACTAATGCTCGTTCATGTTGCGATAGCAGGGGTGGAAGTTGACCTATCATCTAAGTATCAAAACTACTATTAAATTTAATAAGCCTTTTTTTCAAATATCGGATAGTTGAATAACATTCGGGCATCCAAAGCTAAGACAACGGTGCAAAATGCTGTTATTCTGCCAACCCTTAAGCATGGAAGTGAAACGTGGAATTGGCAAAAGAAGGGTGAAAGTAGAATAAATGCCGTAAAAATAAGATCTCTGAAACGAATGAGTAGTAAATATGTATTATAGGGTGTCCCTTATAAGGGCAAAATATTTTTTTTTTGGATTATTGAAACGCATACCCCCTAATTGTGTTTAATAGCCTACTAGTTACCCAAATACAGAATTTCAACTTCCTACGTTAATTCTAACCCGTGCCGACTTGGCCTCAAAGTATTAGAAAATAACTGCTTTAGGTGTCTCTTAAATGTAGTTGTAGATGATCACTTAAAACCATTATGCTAGATAAATGTTGATGAAAACGTATATTTATGTAATACTTTTCTTGTAATTATCAAAAAAGATCCAAATTTATATTAATTTACTTGGATATTTCCTCATCGAAGTCTCTTTTTTTACAGTCTGGGTAAATTTTTCTATGTTCTTGCACACAACATATTGTGAACTGCTTATGTTCTTCATCTGCGGTAGTCAAACCACGAAAGTCTGTCATTAGATAAACAGCCCTTTCAACTGTGTCATTTACTGCTTTTAAGCTAGTAACCTTCTTTTTAGCTTCCACAAACGCCGCGCTGCCTTTCTATGAAGATAAAATTTCTTGAAGGAAACTACTATCAAGTTTCAGTCGGGAAAATAAATCTTTACTCTTGACAGAAACAAAATCACTCAAATATTTCCAATAAACAAGATAACAAATACTTGTAGTACCTATAAATAAAACAAATAAGTTCTAAATTAAATACTAGATTAAACACTATTTACGTACCATATAGAGAGCCAGACAGCTGTTCCTTCGTTGGAACATATATCTTTCCCGAATCACCAAAACTTTATTTTTGTAAGTTTTCTACAATGTTTCCTTTGGTCTGCTCATCAACGTTCTCTTCAAAAATTAAAAGGATAGCTATTTCCTCTGACAAGTAATACAAATGTTGACTGAACTTGTTTAAAACCGCTTTGGAAATTGCCAACTTCTTCGTTATCTTATAAGGTCCTTAAAAAACAAAAATCTTGATTCGGAGCTTTTATCGCCTAACTACATTCAAGCCAGGGCTTTACATGAACTGCCACAATAAACAAACAAACATCTTGTTAAGCTAATTTGTTGTTAGCGCACATTTTAAACTGGGACTGCAGTAAACGTATTTTTAAGGAGTAAATAGCTCTTGGCATCCATCGTGCTTGATGCGTTGGGCCAGCAGGTCTGATTTTTAATTTTATTTTCATTGCCTTCACCCAGAAAAACAATAACAAGCTCAATGAGTTCGCTATAATCATTTCGTACAATCGATTTTGCGATTCAGACGCACTTTTGAGCATCAGTTTGCATATATGACGGCGGCAAGCAAAGAGTAACAAATCTCTTTCTAGTTTTTACACACAAGCTCCGTTCAAGCATTCTGTATAAGATGCTGTCGTATCACAGCACATTTAAGAGTATCGGCGTGTGCGATATCGAATAAATTATCTAATTCAAGTTGAAAGTTCTCTTCGCGGCGCCTATGTAACTCCTGAATCTTCTTGCTATTTTTTGCAGTTCTCGTCAGACCTGATAAAGATCCACTAAATCATTAACATAATTAGGAACAGCTCTGGTAGGTATTCTTGCCTTTTTTCATAATATATTGCACTCCAGAATGACAAGATTTGCGCTTTCATTACAATCAAATTAACTTCACGTTTGTTGAAAAATATAACTGCGAGAACTTGACGATTAGATGGTAGTTTACACCTGATATTTGGTGATTTACTTCATTAACCAAGAAAAAACTTTTTTAATTGCTTCTTAGTTCCACTGACAACTTCGAAATATAAAACAATCCGTGATATTACCTGACAAGCCGAGACTAAATGATAATAACAACGACAACGTGCCGCTCCTGTGACGCAATTTGTATGGGACATCTTTGCGCGTAAGTCGGCATGGGTTACACTGTTCCGAATAAGGAAAAAAAATGTTTTCGAATGTTTTAGGCCCAAATGAAGGAAACAATAGCCTATGCGTTGTAAAATTAAAACTTAGAAAAATAAGGGACACCCTAATGTATTATTATTATTATTTTGTTGAATCGCTCTTTACATCATGACAGCATGAGCCAAATTGATGTAAAGGGTATTATAGCTATCATTGTGATTCTCATGACATGTGATAGGTAACTAATCTATCGCCATTTTATTGTCATGTGAATCCTAAACTAGACCAAAGACAGTGTGACAATCACACTGCCCTCACCAGGAATCGAACCCGGAACCTTCGGGGTGGCAGTCAATGCACTTACCACTCGGCCACGAAGGTCGTCCTTGTATATGGTATAGTATACGAGTATATGGTAGAGTGCCAAATTCAAATAATTATAAGAAGTGAATGCGGTGCAAATGTTATGAAAAAAATAATAAAAGGGTCATTAATATGGTTGGACACATGGAAGGAATGAATGATACGATGTATGAATGTAGAGGAATCGAGTATGTCGGGACAAAACAATGTGGCGGTTCATTTCTACGTACTCCTCCGGGGAGACGGCGTGATTGCTAGTTAGTTAGTTGAGTATGTTGAATGCTTCAGATTTATATATGGACAATTTATTTATTAATTGCTCATATACCGAGTACATGGTTTTAAGCAGTTCTAGGGAGAAATTTTTGCAATCTGTATAGTGGCAATAGAAAAAGTTTTGACAGAAGTAATTTGTTTGTGTGTATTTTCTTCTTCTTCAGATGGCCTCTCGGGTCCCCTCAACCTGTCCCTGCCCTGCGCCGCTCGGAACAGCTCCTCTATACTTCTGATACCGGTCCACTGTCTCCTACGTTTTTGTGTATGTCTATTATTATTTTTATTTATTTTTTATTATAATATATTAGGTCCTTACATATGAAATTGACGTTTTGTATGGGAGGAACATAAAGTTGATTTTTTTTAAATATAATATATTTATTTAATCAAAGTATGTACCATTGCTATCTATGCACTTTTGCCATCTCATAGGTAGTTCATCGATCCCTTTACTAAAAAAAACATTCGGACGGGAATCAATAAAATCTTTGAAGTCGGTTTGGACTGCCCCATCGGAGTTGAATTTTTCCCTTGCAAGAAGTTATCCAAATTTCGAAAAAAATAGTAATCTGTTGGGGCAAGGTCCGGAGAGTACGGTGGATGTCTTAGATATTCCAATCGAAGCTCTTCTAATTTAGTAGCCCGTCTGTTGTGCAGTGTGTGGTCTAGCGTTATCATGAAGCAGCAGTGGCCTAGAGCGATTAACCAGCCTCGGTTGTTTAGCAGCTAGCTTTTTCATCATGGTTTGCAGTTGCTGACAAAAGACATCTGCCGTAATCGTCTGGCCAGATTTAAGAAAGCTGTAGTGAACGACACCAGCACTAGTCCACCAAACGCTCACAAGTAACTTTTTTGGAGTCAATTTTCGCTTGGGGCATGGTTTGGCTGGTTCGGCAGGGTTCAGCCATTGCGATTATCATACAGGATCCACTTTTCATCACAGGTAATGATTCGATTCAAAATCCCTTCATTATTGTGCCGGTTGAGTAATGCAACGCAGCAGTCAACGCGCGTTTGTTGATTTGCTTCACTCAATTCGTGAGGTACCCACCTTTCAAGCTTTTTCACCTTCCCAATTTGCTTCAAGTGGATTAAAACAGTTTTATCACTAACACCGCAGCCTGCAGCTAACTCGGACGTGGTTTGTGATGGATCCGCTTCCACAATAGCCTTCAATTCTTCATTATCAACTTTGGTCTCCGGCCGTCCACGGGGCTTGTTCTGCAGGTCGAAATTTCCAGAACGAAAACGTTGGAACCAAAAACGCACTGTGTTTTCTTTTGCGGCACCGTCGCCATACACATCATTAATCCTTCGAGCCGTTTCTGCAGCACTGGTGCCACGGTGGAACTCGTACTCGTAAATAACGCGATATTTCAAGTTTTCCATTTTGTAAACTGAGTGACGCAAAAAAAAAACAATTGAGGAAAAAACAAATGAATTATATTTTTCGAAACCCAAATACTTTAGTAAATAGCTGTATAAATTTGAATTAGGAATTCTTAACCAAAGAGAAGATATTTGAGATCAAAGTTGCCAGTACGGCAAAACGCCAATTTCATATGTAAGTAAGGATCTAATATTATAGTTTTATTTTGTTGAATCGCTCTTTACATCATTACCGCTCTTTAAATCGATGAAAATGGTATAGTTATCCATATTGATTCTCGTGACGTATGATTGGTAGCTTTCGCCATTTTATTATTACTTGAGTTCTGTTTGAACAATGTTACATTTTCAAGACCATAGGTACCAACTGGTAGAACGCAGGCTTCATAGACTTTTCGTTTCAGGTTGATCGGTATTTTCCGGTTTTTAAGAAACCGGAAAAAAAACGGAACTTTATTTTTAGAGGAGAAAAATTTATTTTCGTTCAGTACATGTGTTCAAATTACTTTTATGTTTGTTAATTCACGTATGATCTAAAAATAGCAAAGTATTGCAAGCCTACATATAATACGAGTATATATTTTTTATAATTTATCAACATTGGGTAATTTCTATATAAATTGTTAAGCTCGTGGGAAAATTAATTATATTTTAAGTGCAACATAACTAATTATTTGACAAAACTATTATATGGTTAGTTAAACAGACTGAGAGTAATATTACTCTGTTGATATTTTGGTGTATTAGTGAATTCCCGTTGTATTTCTTGTTTTATGACATTACGCTGTGGACGTGCACATATGCGGAAATACGGATATGTGAATATTATATGTCGCATTTGCATTTGATGGGTCCAATGCTGCTTTAGTATGCGAGGCGCGCTTATAGGAAATATAAATATCATGTTTGTGCCGAGAAGTATCAATGTACCCGTGTTTTGGTAATAATTTTGGAAATATATGCTCCGTGGAATGAACTCAGAATTATTAAGCGCATTCTGAACTTGGTAAGGCAACGTCCTAATAAATCTCACAGCAACTCTCTCTTATCCAATATAAGATGACAGTGCACCGTGGAATCATCATATCATCATTTGCATAATATCATAATCCAAATGTTTACTCAATTGGTTTAATAAAGTTAATAAATAATAAAGTGATGGGTTAAAGAAATAAATTTTATTTAAATAAGAATTAAAATATCACTTTATTAAGGGTTAATGCGTTAACACAGTAAAATTCTATTGTTGATTTTAAAAGAGAAGAGTTAACACAGTATAATCTACTTAAATTATTACTGTTAGAATTTAAAACACTGTTATAATATGACAATTTATTTTTATTCACTGAGAGTGTCGCGACAGCTGTGTCGCCAACCGATGTGGTATAATAAAATAGTTTATTGTTACACCTGATGATGCCAGCATCGGTTGGCGAAACAGCTGTCGTGACACTCTCAGTAAATAAAAATAAATTGTGATATTAGAACAGTGTTTTAAATTTTAAGAGTAAAAATGTTGAAGTATCATAGTGTTTCGGCCAAAAAAATGTACTATCTACTTAAAATATTTTATATCTTAACAAAAATATAAATTTATTATTGAAAACTTCAGGGGTTTATAAATAGGTGCCTTTCCTCAATATTCAAGATCTATTGTCCCAAGCAGTGTCAAATGCCATTCTTTGGACCATGGCAGGCGAAAAGCCAATTAGAGAAAAAGTCGCTACACGCAAATGGCTATGGCTCGATACAGCCTGAGACGAAACCCAGCCTGCATCACTCAGTGTGCACTAGACTGGTCCTCTATGGGGGGAAAGAGAAAGCGAGGCAGACCTAGAGCCACCTGGAGAAGAGTCCTACATGACGAGGTCAAAGCAGCAGGCCTCACTTGGGATGATGTTAGGCATCAGGCATGGGATAGAGTCGGATGGAGAAGGTTCCTTGAAGCCTTATGACACACCAAGGTGTGACAGGACAAGAAGAAAAAGAAGATATTTCAGGTGACTTTCTTCATCCTCAGGTGTAAATATAACTGCTGCGGTTGATTTTACATTTACACCTGCTCATTTCCGTAACATGCTTTGAATAATATCATAATTTTTTTTTCGTAAAAATATGTAATGAATTCAGTCAGATTACGTAGTTTTTAATATTCTCCTTTCAAATTAAAACATCGTTTTTTTCCACTGTTGAGTATATTTTTCTAGACTAGGTGTTGACAACATTCATTGTTGGGATATCTAAATAAACATGGTTTATTTATAATAGTTCTCACGAAGATTAAGATTTAATACCTATGAAAGGAAATATTAATATATAATCAACGTTTTGAAGTGAACATTGATGTAGAATGAGATCACATGAAGAATATGTGTAAAGAATAATTAAGGAAGGAACATAAGATATGTATATGAATGTTCTATTAAATTAAGAAAAGTCTTCCTTCTATATTCGCCATCACTTTGTGTTGTGGATTCACATTTGAACAAGTTTTTGAAAACATTGTATAATGACAACATTTTTTTGGTTTTTTCACAAACATGTTTCGGGACACAAACTTCCCTTCTTCAGTGTATGAATTTTAACAGTTAAATGATGTTGAGTTATTACTTATATTCTCAATGACGAGTGAAAAAGTGGAGTGTGGAAAAGTTAAATTTAGTGGCAGGGTAAATTTTTGGTTACTGGGAATTGTGAGACAGGGGAAGGGGAAATAAATCAATTAAGGGACTAGAAGTTAAGTTAAGTTGGTTGTTTACAATATCTTCTTAGTTTTTGATTGCCTTTTTAATTTCCAAAATTTCTAGATTGTGTAAAGTTATATTTCTATTATTAATGTGTAAAATTTCCACTCCGTTATCTTTGCTAAACGAATGATCTCTTTTAATGAGATGATTTGCAAATTACGAAAAGTTAAGTTAAGTCATTTAGGCGATTTCTGTCGATTTGGGACGAATAAACAAAATAATGAAAAGGCGTAATAAAATGTTCATTGACTTCTTTTACCATGTGAGTGTTGTCTCGTATAGTACGGATATTGATAAATCTCCATAGGTATGAATTTAACAGTGCGTTGGTCCATTTATATACCATATAATACTGGCACAGTTAGTTGAATGGGGAGTACGTTAAACATGAAATCGTTGAAAAAAAATGAAGGCGATTATAATAAAATTTTAATGTTGGCCTTCTGAGATGTTGGTACTATCAATGTGCGTGAACCTACTCTATCTGAATATGAATAAGCCTATAGAAAAATACATTTTAGACCTTTCAATGACATTTTATAAAAAAATAAGTCTTTAAAATAAATTATTTATTACTTCTATTTTTCTTTTTTTATATACTTTGTATATACAACACTTGTAAACAACAACATTTTTATAATATTTTTATAAATATGTATCTTTACTGAAGAAGGACTGTTTGTCCGAAACATGTCTAAATACTTTTATTTTTAATTAAAGTGATGTATATACAAACTGTATAAAAAAGAAAAATAGAAATAAACCATTATAACAACACAAATTATGGCCTATATAGAAGATTTTTTTTTTTTAATGATACCAAAAAAAACATAGAGTTAATTATTTCATGAATCAGACTTCGTAAAGGAAATGGTAAAAAATTAAAATGCCTCCAAGTAATTATTATACAAAAAAATAAATGACTTATTTTCGCTACGTAACGTTCCCTGAACAGTATAATATTGTGATTGTTTGTGCGAAATAGTAGGTTATTTCCGGTGGGCGCGGGCGAGAAAAACAGTTTTGCGTATGTTCGGTGGCAGTTTGCTCCGTGGGAACTGTAAATAAAACGGGGTTAAGAAATATAATAGCAGTGTAAACAGACGGGACAAACCCGTAGCCACTACCGCCATTCAGTCGATAAAAGTATCGGAAAAGAAATACTGAAGCTGTAAAACCGACGTAAAACGGATATACACGGGAAGCGAGTCGTTTGTTCGATAAGAGAGAAAACAGAAAACGCTACAGACGACACCGTGAATGTTTACGAATTCGACAACTTTAAAGTGTCGTATGCAAGATCTATGATACAATTAAAATAAACATAAAAAAATTAGTGACATAACTAACTAACTAACCATCACGCCGTCTCCCCGAAAGGGTAGGCAGAAAGAATGGACTGCCACAATGCGGCACTCCATCCTTTTCTTTTCGCCTCCGCCGGAGACACGGTGTGATGCATTGCGAACCTCATCGCCGCCAATAGGCATCTCCCGCGCACACTCCGATCGTCCAACGTCCACAAAATAAATCTAAAACAAATAATATAAAATACAATAGTACATAATGAAATAACAAAATACATAATGTTCTTTATTAAACAACACTTTATTAAAATATAAATAAAATTAACAGAATCACGTTCCAGACACAGAAGCCCTTCATCAGTGTAGTTCATTATTGTATATACAAAATAAACAAAATTTTCGTGGATGTAGTCAGTTCTGACAAATATTAAAATAATTTTTATGTCTATCAAAACAGACCACATTCATGAAAAATATGTTTAAATGTTTATCTTGTATATACCATAATTAACTACATTGATATTTGCAATAAATGTAGGTCTTCTGTGTCCGAAACATGTTTGTGTTAATTTAATTTAAAATATTGATAAATTGTTGTTTACAAATAAATAAACATTGTTCAATGAATCCGCAACACAATGTTACGGTGATTCACCGTAACATTTTGAGAGAAGAGATTTGTCACTTATTCAAAAGAGACAATACAACTTATATTCTTAAGTTCTAGCATTTCTTATACACTGCCCATTGAAACTAGGGTTACAATTTTACGTTATGTACACATTTAATTATATGATTTATATTGTAATTTCATAGGAAAGAGAAGGCTGAATGCTGAATAAGCGAAAAATACGAACCAACAAAGCCTGCATTCGACCTATAATGGCGAATGAAATTGAGACGAAGGCTGACACCATTAGAACAGACACCATTAGTCTCCTAAGAACAACATATGGACTATTCAATATATTGCGGGAACGACACTTCGAGACAGATAAATAATATTTTTTATTGAAATTTCTTGGTAGAAGTTCATTTGAAATAATGAAAACATATTTTTTTTATACAAAATTTCTTTAATGCACCAGAAGATGGCAGCAAGCTTCCGAAACCGTTCGACGATAAACACAAGTGGAAGCACACTAAATATATAATAATAATAAAAAAATGGATGTATTATTTTTTGTTTTCATTTCTTCAAGACAGGGTGATAATTCCGCATAAAGAAGATTTGCAACATCGAAGATATTGTGTGATGGAGAAGACCGAGAAGACGTTACCGGAGAAATTATGTATAATTATAGGAGAGTTCGTGTTCCGAAAGAGCGATAACTAAAGTGGGAAATAATGTGCCAACGGACATCCAATCCCTAGTAAAACCACCCAAAAGATGGCGACAGAGCTGGACAATTTCATCCCAGGAACAGTCTCCGAGAAGTAAAAAATAAAATTTGTGCATCAAAGAGTTTTGGGTCACAACCAAAACATGCCTGCAAATCGAAAAATATAGTGTGGTGAAAAAATGTAGTGTTATTCTACCGAAGATAGTTTGTATTGTAAATTTATCTACATTATTTATTTTAAGTTACAGCTTTCATTAACCGACATTGGCATTTTTAAATATTACAAAAAATATATGGAAATAATAAAAACATATGAAATTTTCATACGAAGCACTCACTTTGTTATAAGGCATTTTAAAACATATGAATGTAAAATAATAAACATTTTATATTTAAACACGGTATTGTTAGTATAATTGATGCCAAATAGTTTCGCTTGGACCCAAGCTTCATCAGGGCAGTATAACAACAACAAAAAAATATAACAAAACAATAAAATAACCTATATATCAATGATTTTTCTACTCGAAGAGTTATAAACCTTCCAACCGATTTACAACCAGCTTTATACCCGAACAACAATATAAGAAAAAAATGATTCAATTCGAAATATAAGGAAGACCCCATAAGCCACCCTGGAATATAAAACCGACAATGTGACGATTGTTCAGCATTTTATATCGACGAAACGTCACGAAATGTCAATATTCGAGTCAAAGAGCATCTCAAATGTCTAAAAACAAATGGATTCTCTGAATTTGCTAATCACCTTATAGAGTCCGACCTTTCGTTCAAATCCCGTATTGAATTAATTCATAGAAATGGTAAGGGTATTATATCAAATAATTTAGAAGCCTTTTAGACTAAGAAAGCCATAAACAGCAACCAAAATATTATCAATAATCAAATTAACCTATCGTTCAGCCCTATTCTGAATTTGTTTCCAGCGAAGTTAGGCAATTCTTCATAAGCTTGTATTTCCTTCTATTTGTATTGACTTTTGCATTAATACTCATTTGTACCTAATACACCTAATTACGTAATTTAAAATTTCCTAGAAATTTTCAATTTAAAACATTTTTATTTGCTTATCCCTTCCTTTTTTCTCTATCCCCCACTACTCTGACTTCTCGATATTAGCATTTATTTGTACCTAATTACATCAATTTACAATTCCTAGAAATATTAAACATTTTTTCGGCTATCCCTTTCCCTCTCGCACCCCCTCCTCTGATTTCACCACCGTTTGTTATTATATGTACATGTAAATTTTGTGTTTTTGTTTAGTTGTTATACTGTCCTGATGAAGCTTGGGTCCTAGCGAAACTAGTTGGCATAAAATATAATAATCATACCGAGTTTAAATACAAAGTTTCTTTATAAGGAATTATTGTATCTCAATAGAGACGAAGATGAAAATTGTTTTCTGGGAACAGAATATGGTGGCCGAGGCGTTTACAGGACTTATGACCGGTCATTGGTTGAGTTGAGCGATCGCTTTATGTTTAACAACATTCCCCATTCCGCCCTTCTTACGACCACCACGTCTGATCAATTTTTAGAAGTTGTTTATATGCTAGAATGCTGCGCTTATCTTCACATTTTTTAGTTCACTCTACACTTGCGTCATATATTAAGATTTCTTATTTCATCTATTAAGATTATTCTGTTCCCAGAAAACAATTTTCATCTTCGTCTCTATTGGGATACAATAAATCCTTATAAAAAAATATTTTTTCCGCAATGGGTAAAATCCAGTATTTGTCTACAAGAATTTGCAGACATTCAAAATGTTGTACAAAGTTTCTTCTATATACGCCATACTTTGTGTCGTTATGATGCTTTATTTCACTTTTTCTTTTTTATATACTTCGTATATAAAAAGTGAAATAAAAACAAAGTGTTTATTATTTTATATTTATAAGTTTTAATAAATACATGTTCAATAAATGCATTTAATTTATTTCATTCCATATAAATGCCTCTTTGTGGTAAGAAAATATAATAAATTATTGTACATTTACGCGTTCTGTATATTGTATTTTGAAGTATGAATACTCAGTTCACAAAATGAACAAATCACATTTAATTAAGTTTGTCATTAACAACGGCGATTAGATTGTGTTTTAACGCAATTAAATTTAAATTAACCAAAACACAGAATAAAGCACCAACGAGGTCTGAAATGCCACGAATATTCACTGGAAGCATCAACATGGGGTAATAAAATTAAACTTTTGAATAGTTGAGTATAACACATTATAACCCACTTCACTGTTTATAACGTTAAAGCTCTTGGCAAATGTCTCGTAATATTCCTAACATGTTTGTTGCCAAAAGGCACTCTCCATATTTTGGGACCGTAATGTGCCGGGACATAATCATTTGGAGGGCTTACATTAATAAAGATATGGCTATAATTAATATCAAAGAGTCAATACTTCACAGGAAACGCCGTATTTATTTTTAGGGTCTTTAATTTTAATACGTTTTTAATAGATGAATCTGTAATACAGCTTTAATGATACTTTGAATTCATATTTAACTTTGCATTTTATATACTTAGGTATAGAAATACGATGTTGCATTTCTATTAATATATATTGGGTGTTTTGGAACTGTTGGTCCGTTTTTTGTATGAAAATCGCATTTATTTAAAATAAACGCGTAAAATTAAAAATATCATACTTCAATCAAAATTTTGTACATCGTTAGCCACTACTTTTTCCCATCTTTCTGGCAGTAGATGAATTCCGAAAAAACGCCTCGTCTTTTGAAACAATCCAGACACCCACCCAATTCTTGACATATGCATATGAATGGAGGTGCTGCTTTTCTAAGACATGCGTCATGGATCTGAACAAGTGGTAGTCCGATGGTGCCACGTCTGGAAAATAAGGCGGGTGCGGTAGAATCTCCTAACCCACAATATGTATGTAGTTTTTGACCGCGATTGCGATGTGAGGTCGAGCGTTGTGGTGTTGAAGAATCAGCTTCCTGTGCCTGTTGCGCCATTCCGGACATTATTCAGCCATTGCCTGCTTTAATCGCATTAGTTGTTGTTTGTAAACGTCAATATACATTTGACCTAATCAATTTAAGTTGTATTAAATATTCATAATTATAAAAAAATCAAAAGTTTTACAAGAAATCTTATCTCTAACACATTTATTCTGCTCACATCCTTCTTCTGCCAGTTTCATGCCTCACTTCCTACATAACGGCCATTTTTGATTTCATTGATAAATTTTCAATGATTTAAATTTCGGTATACGTACATTTTTAATTATCTCACATACAATAGTAGGTACATTGTAAAAACAAAAATCTTAATGTTTCTATGACTTCGTTTTTCTGTGTTATTTTATGCATACATGCTTATTTATGTGTGTACGAGTACAAGAAAAAGTTTAAGTAACTGCCAAAACGTGTTACAAGATGAAATCTTATAAACTAGATATTTTGATTTAGAAAAGAGTGGCCAACAAAATGACCACTTTGAGATACAGGGGGTTGTACGTAGAGAGGTTATTACATTTCGTGGTAAAGAAACGCTCCGCGGTAAAGTGAAACACAATCCTCCCTCTCTCGATTCTGAGGCAGCCCGCTTCCGGTCGGGGCATCCGGGAGAAGGCGATAAAAATTATTTTTGTTTCCTTCCCGACCAAAAAGAAAGATCGCATTCGGCACTAATGACCTAAGCTATATTATAGGTGGATAGTTTGGTACAAGAATATATCAAAATTGAAAACTTAATCATAAAGCTTTAAGGATTCTTTATGTAAATTTCTTATACAAATATTATTTTGAGCAAGTTTAATCGTATTATTTGTATGCATTGTGATTAAAATAGTATCACATTATTATTGTGATTTAAGCCATTACAGTAGTGCCAACCCTCATGTATGGAAGTGAATCTTGGAGCTGGCAAAAGAAGGATGAAAGCAGAATAAACGCCGTAGAAATGAGATCACTTAGGAGATGCGCGGAAAACGTTGTATGATAGAATACCGAACGATGAAATGAAAAAGAAAAGTAAGGCAGATGACTGCATCATGGATAAAATTAAAAAAAGACCCTTGAGATGGTTTTATACAATACATATGGAACGAATAGATGAGAGTAGAATGGTTAAAAAGTTGAACACAAGCAGCGTGAGTGGAAAACGAAGCCGAGGACGACCGAGGAAAACATGGCATGACCAAATTAATCAATTACTAAAAGGCGGCCACATTCGAAGTCGGAATAATCGACTTGCGTGCATGGTACGATGTATGAAAGTAGAGGAAGCCCGAGAGGTAAAATTGGTTCAATTTAAAAAAAACATTTTTGATAATGCTTATTGTTCATTATTAGAAAACAGAATCTATTTCTTTATATATATTTAAAATGAACTTTATATGGAGCGTGACATTCATCTAAAAAATGAGAACACTTTTAAGTATCTTTTGATAAATGTTAGGCATAACCGTTTTCCCGACGATAAAGGTTTAAAACTGTATAGAGAGAAATAAACACAAAAGTAAAATAAACAGTTTTTAATTAATGAAAAAATCGACTAATATGTTTATATTTTTTTCAATTCATATCAAATTTTTACTTATTCAATGAATTTAATTAATTTTCAAGAATAACTCTCTACCGATATGTAACAACAATTGATCTTTAGTTTTTTAAGGATAAGTTGTATCTCAATTGAGACAAAGATGTAAATTTTTTTTGAAACAGAATATGGTAGTCGAGGCGTTTACAGAACTTGTGACCGGTCATTGGTTGGGTTGAGCGATCGCTTTATGTTTTAACAACAAGTATTGTTGTCTACAAGTATTCGTTAACATTAAAAAAACAGATCTTTAGTTTTTACTATACAATTATATTTACAATCCAGTCTAAAACAACTTTTAATTATAAAAAACATAGTAATCCATTATTGCTGATTTTTTAAATATAAAAAAAAAATCATTGTCTTTTGTAATCCTGACGAAGTTCCGGCTGGAACGAAACCGGTGGGTGTTAAAAAATAATGTGGTGAAAAAATAATAATAGTGTATTAATATTGTATTTGCCACACACAAAATAATATTATATTATGCCGCACACAAAATAATAAATTTCGCAAACATCGGAAAGAAAATGTCCAAATATTTATAATTTGACGTTTTATTACTGTAAAAATACAAACACAAAATGTTAGATCCTATATTCTGTGAGATATACTCGTAGTTTGTTATTGCCTTAATTTCTTAATATTCGTATTTCAGAGCACCTCTAAAGTTTTTTTTGTATAATGCTACATAAGGAATAAAAAGTTATCGCTACACACAGCTGGTGCGTATATAGAACATAATCGGGAGTAATGAAAATCATCCATCTCCTTTACCTCATAACTTTCATATAAGGAGGCTATAGCCGGCAGCTGGAGGTCTCGAGGAACATATCCTGTTCCTGGAGGAAGTTCCCGCCATTAGTTTTAGTACCGACAACGCCTACACGTGGCAACAGTCATTTCAGGTGGTCAATCGGGGCACCTGCCTCGCCAGAGCGAGACGTAATGTACAATCGATTATCGAGCTGTTAAAATTTCAAAGAAAAATATGTATTTATATTCACAATAACTTTGAGCATTTTCTTCTTAACATTTCTATCAGCAATTTCGAAAGGAAAAAAATATGTATTCGTGTACAAATAATGTAAATCTGTATTTGCACATTGTAAACTCTCGCTTTTGGAGTAACTTTTCCATTTGAGATGCGAAAGCAATTCGAAAATTTACATGTGAAATTTTTGCTATGCATCGTTCGGCCTGAATACGATTTATTTCATCACAAATTTTTTTTCATGGTATGAAAATGGTGATGGCTTTATAATAAGTCGACGAATTTTTTCTCTTTCTTTATTCTTATTGAACACTTTTTTAGTGCAAAAATTACCCCTATAAAATAATACCTCTAGGAAAAGAGCAAACGAATTTAGATATAAAAACAATTCATCAAATTCTTGTGGGATCAGCTCTCTACTATGAAGACGTTGAGAGTTCTAGAGACACGGGTTTGGGAACGGCTGTTATGGCTTTAGGATTGTTCATCACGACGTATGAGGGTTCGCAGGCGTACGGGGCAGTTAAGCAGGCGTTGTTCTGGGCTACCTTGTTATTTATGGTATAATTAGGTCAAAATATGACACCGCAAAGACTACCGGCAGGGGCTGTAAACCTTTCGGCGAAGGGCCGCTCCGAGAGGAATTAGACGGCGGCGATAATTGTATCGAATTAATATGCCTCTGTCGTTAATGTCGCGAATTGTAAGTTTAAACGAGCGACTCGTCTTTTGGGCATTAAATATCACAATGTAAGAGTTAAGTGAAATTCGGAACTTAATTATGCCGAGAGCGGGTCGGTTAGCCGGCTCGAGAGCGTAGTTGTGCACAGAGGGGATAATGCCATTCCATTACTGCGAAATATGTTTTATAACCACTTGTATGTTCCGTTAGTGTAAAGACACTTTCATTTCACACAAACATTGTAACATATTTTTTTGTTTGTTTTATGCTTGTTCGACTGTTCTGATAGAATAGCAAATAAATAAGTAAGAATGGAATATGACGACCTTCGTGCAGAATGGCATGAGCTTTGACTGCCACATCGAATGTCCCGGGTTCAATTCCCAGCGATGGCAGTGAGATTCTTACACTGTATTTGATTTTATGTATAATTTACGTGACAATAAAATGGCGATATCACATATCGCCGAAGGAGTACGCAGAAATAATGGACTGACATACTTCTCCCACTTTCTCAACATCCATTTATCGTGTCATACACGGACGTCTATTTCTCCGACTCCTCGCGTGACTGACTGTATTTTTTATTGATTTGATCGTGCAACGTTTTCCTCGGTCTTTCTCTATTTCTAGTTCCATTTACAGCGTTGACATATCCATATCCTTTTTTTACCATTATTTTTTCATACATTCTTTCCATTTGTCCAAACCATCTTAATGTTTCTTTCATTATTTTGTTCATTACACATTCATTCGCACTGCATTCACTTCTCATATTTTCTCTCAAAACTCTATTATACACAGACTTTCGTCACTTTCGTCTAAGAGATCTCTTTTCTACTGCATTCATTCTACTTTCATCCTTCTTAATAAATAATACTATGATTAGTTATGCAGTTATATTTTTAAAAATATAATACATAATAATTACTTTATTGAGTTAGATATATAATTAAGAAGAAGAAAAACTTTAACATATGAACAAAACAATGCGTGGCATATCAATAAATGTATTCAAATTAGCCTTTCACCCTAAAATGTGTAAAAAGTCAGATTTCCGGGGTTTTCATTAAAAAACCACAACGTAAACCCTTATTAAAAAGGGAGAACGCCGAATAAAACTGTTCAAGTGAAAATTAAATTGTAATAATTTGATTTATGTTCCCTTTTTCACATCTCTTTCATTAACTGACAAAAATATCACTAACCCTCAAATAAAGTACCGAAAAGTTCAAAATGTAGCGACGGAGCAATTTGTGTGGACTGTTTTATAATTGGGTTTAATAAATGGTCCCGCGAAACAATAGTAAAGACCTGGCGGCGGGAGAGAACCTTTTTTGTCATATATTTCCACTTCTTATACAAGCTCTCATATTGTTTTTTGGTTTATTTGAATCCCATTGTGTCCGAGCCGAGTAATAGCGGAGCTTCTACACTTTTCTTTGCGAATTTCTTCCTCTACGCAATAGATTTGTCGAGCAAATAATTGTGTATTTACTGCCGACGACCGCCGACGGGGTAAGCAAGAACGCGAACTAATGTCTGAGTCTCGAGATTGGTTCATTATGAATAAAGTACCGTGAATTAAATCGGCTAAAACGTATTGTGAAGATGCCCCCATCTTCGCATACTTTTTTTTACAGGCAGTGTTGTTTTTTAATATACCCGAGTTGCCTTGTTTTATTATCCCTTTTGAAGAATTTGGTATTTTCTTCGCCAACCAGAATATCTTGCAAATTTATTCCATACAAAAATCTATTGGCAGAATTTAATATAAAATTCGATGCCTGTGGAAGTTTGATGGATGAGCTAGGGTTGAAATTTTTCTTCAAATGTAAATACCGAGAAAAAAGGGAACGCAAAAAATAAGACGGTTTTGTTTTAAAATGTTTATAATTGAATTATATTTCAAGTACCTTCGGTTGCCAGAAACTTTTCCAAGTATAAAATACGAGTACAAAAATAAAACTAACTCCATTTTCTTGCTCCACTTTTGAAAAACAAAATTTGATATTTATGTGGTCAAAATCATAATAATGATTTGTTTAAATTTACAGAATTTTTTCATAACGCATGCAAGAAACAATATATTTTTATTCTTAGGTTCCCAAAGCTCGTTTAATTATTAAAACGACAAATCTTAAGCACTTCATCAACACGCGTACTTTCAGATACTATTCTTTATTCTCGATATGTGTTATTGACAAGCAATTAATATCACAGGTTCTCATTTTTTTAACGTGATTTCTTCAACAAGGTTAAGGTATATAATATAATCGGTATATAAATATATTTTTTTAACGTGATTTCTTCAACAAGGTTAAGTAATATAATCGGGTGGTAGTCTAGGGGATTAAACGCTTGGCTCCTGATCCAGGAGACTTGGGTTCAAGCCTGCACATGACCAGATTCCTTCTTCATAATAATGAGCTATTTTCTGTTCACATTGAAGATTGTAAAAATAAATTTTAATATCATTGATTTAAATCCTTGGTATTGAGTCTTTAAAAAAAAGTAGGTTTTAAATAAACAAATATAAAACATTTAATAACAAGCTTTTATTTGAGTATATTAAAAGAATGCAAACATGATACAAGTGTCGTTAATATTATTATATTATATAGGTGGCTCTACGGATAAGCGGGCTGAAGTGGCAGTGGGCTGGCCATATCTGTCGGAGAACCAACAGCCGATGGGGAAGACGGGTTCTGGAGTGGAGACCGCGTACAGGATTCCGTAGAGTTGGACGTCCCCCTGCCCGCTGGACCAACGATCTGAAGATGATTGCTGGACATGGATGGATGGGAGCGGCAATGGAGGCGGTGGAGTGCTTTGGGAGAGGCCTATATTCAGCAGTGAATGACAGACGGCTGATTATGATGATGATGAAAAGGCAAGTGTTATAACTGGTCACGTGGATGATTATTTAAAAAAAAAGTGGTTTATATCCACACAATATATAAACATACCAAAATTTATGCATAATATTACAGATAAGGAAGGATGGGTGCCTACTTGCTCATTTCTTCAGACTTATCAGGAGATTCTTTGAGAATTCCGTCAACTTGGAGGCTATTCATCTTTATGTTCCGGATGGTAATCTTCGACAGCATCAGCACAGACTGTTTTATCTCCCAGCATGCAGAACCAACCTGCCTCTGGTAATGCCGGAGGAGAGCAATCAAATTGCTGAACATGATCGCTTCGGAGATTGACGTCTTTCATATTCGTGAAAGTACGTTCAGAGGACAAATACTCTTGACTTTGGAGAGTATTTTGTATTTCTAATGTCGAACCATCTCCCTTGCATTCCTGGTATTATTTTTTTCTTCACGTGCCGTATCAGGTCCCCCAGACATTGGAAATCACTCCGGCGACGGCTTCTCTATCTTGCGCAACCCGGAACAGCTCCCCCACATGTCTCATCCCGGTCCAGTCTCTTATGTTGCACAGCCAAGACGTTTGCCTTCTACCAGGACCGCGCTGCCCCTCAATTTTTTGCATCAGTATTAGTTGGAGCAAACTGTATTTATCTCTCCGCAGAATGTGACCCAGATATGAAATCTTACGGATCTTAACGTCCTTTAGCAGTTGTCTACAGCAATTGGCTCTCCTTAAAAACCTCCAAATTGCTGACGAAATCTGTCCACGGTATGCGAAGCATTCTCCTGTGCAACCACATCTCGAACCTGGTATTATACATTTTTTTTATATTTTACCTGTTCTCAATAGATGTCTTAAACTACGTTTGTTGTTTGTATTATAACATTTCTGGGAAAAAAAACTGATTTGATTTGATTTATATTAATCTCTTTATTGTTTCTTAAACAATGATTCAATGACGAATATGAATGAAAATTCGCGTTCTCTCGAAGTTATATTATATAACGTTTATTATTAGAAGAATTATAATGTGAAGTTTATGAACAGTGTTTTGAAAGAGAATTCGGATCATTTGATCCCAATTCGATCACAAAATAATCTAATCATAAATATAAAAGGAAATCTCTTTAAACCCGTTATTCAAAGTAGGAAGGGTTCATTCGTAATAGAACGTTTATGTAGCCGTTAATAAAAAACAAAATAAAAGTTTTTCCGCACACATTTGTAACAAAGCGCCTTTAATGCTTTGTGTACCGGGGATTACATTTTTTCAATCGCGGAAACGTGGCAAACCTCTGGCTTTATTAGTTATATCATTAAAATAAACTCCAGCAACTCAATTCCTTTACAACGCCGTAAAAAATATCTAATTTTCGGTAAAAATCCGAGCTTATCGCGAAATCCCACAGCAAGTAAAATTACAATAGCCTCGACGGGGATATCCCCTCGAATCGAAATCGGGAAATAGAAAGGGAAGGAGCGTGCCACTCAAAGAGATCTTCCATAAAGAAATTCTCCGAAGACAGGGGAGTTGAGCCGTCAGCCCTCGTTGGAAGGTTCGAGTGTCAAGAAAGATGCCTTGTCTTGTCGGAGATTCCTTTCGCCTGGAAATCAAATTAAGTATCTAATGAGATAGTATTTTCCGTAATAGGAACAGCTTCTTGTTATGTAAAACACGGCAGGTAACAGGTTTTCGAGAGTACTCGAATTGTCAGTGATTGAATGATAATAGAATTCGATTGATCGCAGATAATATGTAATAAATTATATCGATATATTATTCGTTCGCTAGCCTATTGTCAGTCGCCTGTACGTAACACAATAACACGTTTTTCTCGTGTTGGCGTGTCTTTACAAATTATTGTCATTTACACAAAGTACCAACAGCAAGGCGTACATTATTGCCTCTAGAAATTCAATTTACTTTAATAAAAAAGATTTATCTCATCGCTACTAAATAAAATGTGTAACTACGCTTCTAATCGATTCGATTTAACATTTAGGCATCAGATCTATTTTAAAAGTATCTTATTATAAATTCTGATTCATCAACAGATTATTGCAATCTTACCCATAAGGCCGACAATTATGTGCATCTCAGTAAAAATAAGGCGCTAAAATAACTTATTAGGAACCAAAACCGAAATATGTAAAAATTAACTGTATTTACTATTTATGATGAGTCTGTTTTAAAAAAATATGATTAAATGGTTCATTGTTTTAGCCAAACACTATGGTACTTCTGTTGTTTGTTGAAAAAAATATTGTAACACCTGATGAAGTCAACATAGATTGATTAAGCAGCTGTCCGAAAAATATAACATTTTGAATGTTTACTAATTCTTGTAGACAAATACTGAATTTTACCCATTGCGGATAATTATTTTTATTTTTATAAGGATTAATTGTATGTATGCGGGATTCTAGCATATATACAAGTTCCAAAAACAATTGTCAGATGTGGTGGTCATAAGAAGGGCGGAACGGGGAATGTTGTTAAACATAAAGCGATCGCTCAACCCAACCAATGACAGGTCATAAGTCCTGTAAGCGCCTCGGCCACCATATTATGTTTCCAGAAAAAAAAATTACATCTTCGTCTCTATTGAGATACAATTAATTATTATATAAAGAGTATGTTTTATATTTTAACAGTAAATAAGATTGATTTATATATTCTGCAGGAGATACATGTATTATCTTAATACGTCGTTGTCATGCGTTCTAAGGCGAAACATACAATAAATAAATAAGGAATAAAGTTGAAATTATTTTAAAATTAGTTATTTTATATGATAAAGTGTCGAATGCGAATATAATAAGTGAATCTGTGCGAATTAAAGTGTCATGAATAAAAAAATTAAAGGAATATTATGATGGTTTGACACATGGAACGAATGAATGGAAATATACTGGAAATAAAAGTTTATGTTAAGGACATACACGGAACAAGAGTTAAAGAAAATCCGAGGATAACATGGCATGATCAAATCAATCAAATGTTAAATGTCGGCCCGTGGGGAGTTGGAGAATTTGACGTGCGTGCATAACAAGAAATACAAACGTCGAGAAATCAAGAGGACTACGTCAGTAAATAATAGTGTGGCGATCCATTCATTCTAGTTAGCTCTTCGGGGAGACAGCGTGATGGTTAGTTAGTTATTTTTTAACAATCTTTTTTTATAATTTGAATCGATCGGGACCACATCGAGAGGATGTACCCAGCGACCACAAAAGAAATGGAGAGGAAGCTGGAAATCTTCACCACATTAACACATTTGATATCCTGTCTAAACAGATCTATATAAAAATGATGAATAATTGATCCAATAGTTATGTTTATGTTTTTTTTTTCGTTACACATAGGTACTAAATCTGAGTTTAGCATAACGCTATTTTGCATATTCTAATTTCGAAGATTTTTTATTGAACATATTTATTGAAAGCTAAGGCAACGCTGTGAAAATCCATAATAATACACTTAGGTAATTGAAAAAAAAACTTTGTTTATTTTCCGCAATATATTAAAAAACACAAGATGTTTCGGAGAATACCTCCATCTTCAGGTGTAAATATATAATAATAATTAAACAAAGAAAGACTAATATAAAAAAAACGCCTTAAAATTCGATAAAATAATTTCAATTTATGAAATAACCTTTGCTAATTGTTATAAGTACTAATAAGTATTTTTTATCAGTAAGAACTAATAAATAATATTAAACAATAATAATACGATCAACCTGAAACGAAAAGTCTATGAAGCCAGCGTTCTGCCAGTTGGTACTTATGGTCTTGAAACTGTTACATTGTCCAAAAAAAGTGCCGAGAAACTACGAGTGACTCAAAGAGCCATGTTAGGAATAAGCCTAAGAGACAGAGTCAGAAACGATACGGTGAGAGAAAAAACAAAGGTCACTGACATCATCCACCGGGTGGCGACTCTAAAATGGCAATGGGCAGGTCACGTAGCCAGAAGCTCAGATGAAAAATGGACAAGAAGACTGTTGATTTGGAGACCGTGGACGGCGAAGAGAAGTGCAGGGCGACCGCAACTACGGTAGAAGGATGAACAGACACGTTGGAATAACCTGGGTGCAGTCTGCACAGGACAGAATGACATGGAAGCAAATGGAGGAGGCCTTTGTCCAGGAGTGGATGGGAATAGGCTGAGGAAGAAGAAGAAGAATAATAATAATATACAATGATAATATGAAAATATAAAATTATAATTTAGAAAAAAAATTAATAAATTAATACTTATTTAAACACGCGTTTGGGAGCTAAAGAAATTCCAACATCTTTAGAAATTTATGTAAGATCCTTTTGCGGAGAAAAAAGTCCCAAATGATTCATAAACAGGGAACATAAGCTTCAACTAAAGCTACATGTTTTCAAGGGGTGATAGATTTTTCTCGGGTCAACTCTTGCCCGCCTTATGTTGTGTGAACAGTTTCCCATTCATACAGCGCCGCATAGTGGGCCAAACACAAACCAAAGTGCCTTAGGTCTCTTGATTTATTCAGATTTGGTATCAAGGAAAGGGTGATTATTCCGGGAGCTCATTCAAAGGGCTGAAGTGGAATGGAAGGTTGGTAAATAGTACATTATTTGAATTAAAAATTTACTTCTCGGTACAGCAATTCGTAGCAATTTTTAATGTGAGCAAGTTGTGTTTCTTATATATTCGCCATCACTTTGTGTTATGGATTTACGTTTGAATAACATTTGAAAATTTTGCAAAGGTTATTCAAATATGTAAATCGTTTTAAAAAAGCAACGGAATTTAATTCATAATCCTATATAACTTAATGTTAATAAAAAAAATCTAAATACCATACGGTTTCATTCGTAATTATTATCGTATTTTTTACATTTAAATAAAAAAAAATTCGTTGACAAAAATGTAATTAAAACAGTGTGATGGTTAGTTACTTAGTTACTTACCAAATTAAATGATATGATTTTTATTTAAATTAAGAATAAACATTGTTTCATTTTACAATGAGTATATTTTTTTTATTAGTATTGGTAGTCAGATCATAGAATAAAACAAACTTTCAGCAAAAATTTTCAATAACTTATATTGTAATTATTTTTATTCGTATTTTTTTTTTGACAAAACAAAGATAAGGGAGAGCGTCAAAGAACGTAAACGTGAGAATGTCTTCAGTTTTGTTACAAGAAAAGGAAATTTTCATATGAAGCACTCGCTTTGTGGTTAGATATTTAAAAAATATAAAATAAACAAATAAAACTTTGTATATAACCACAATAAAATGATGCCAACTAGTTTCGCTTGGACCCGAGGTTCATCATCTGATGAAATGTGGGTCCAAACGAAACTAGTTGGCATCAATTATAATAACCATACCGTGGTTAAATACAATTTTTTTTTCTTTTTTTTTTTAAGAAAAGGTTTAGTGTTCGCCATTTAGGGAAAATACTAAAAAAACGCTTTAAAATAGCTAATATAAAGTACCTATCTAAGATTTAAATAAATAAGAGAAAAGTACCTACTTATAAAATATAATACGTACATGAACAATGTTGGTACATACCTACGTAGGTAAAGGTATGCGGTTACATTAGCGGTGATCAGACCTCTCGATGGAATAAAAAGGTTTCTTAATACAACTTACCCAAGGCTCGTAAATTCAATTTTTGGGGTGAATTATTAATCTTGAAAAGACATGCCGAAACACGTTTGCACAGCCCCACCTTATGTGGGGAATGGAATATTTCGAATAACCCATAATAATTCCTGCATTTATCCCTCTTAGCAAAAATCTTTCAATTGATTATTCCGCGGTAAACAGGCGAAGCGTGGGCCATTATGTATGTATGTGTTTATTTTACTTTCAAAAAGATGATGAACACGTTTACATAAAGATTTAAGATAGTCATAATTATAAATTCATTGTTTTATTAATGGTTTAAGTTGTGAATGATAAATTACATATTGCTGGAGATGAAATCTGGAGCAGATGGAAATAGCCAATCGTAAATTATTTCTCTAGTAAGAAAACAAAATATGTTTTATGTTTTTTCATTGTTTGATTATTTATATAACAAACTCAACATCTTTTGGTTTAAGTCTACTATAATTATCTAACTAACTAACCATCAAGCCGTTTCCCCAAAGGGATAGGCAAATAATGGACCACCAAAATGTTCTTTCCTAACATATTTATCTCGGTTCCTCAACATTCATATATCTTGTCATGCACGCACGTCGATTTTACAAGGCCGACATTAAATTTTTGATTTATTTGATCGTGCCACGTTTTCCTCGGTCTTCCTCTATTTATGGTTCCATTTACATCGTTAACATATAATTTTTTTACCATTATTTCTTCAATCAATCTTTCTATTTGTCCAAACCATCTTAATGATCCTATAATTATTTTGTTCATAACAACATCATTCACACCGCATTCACTTCTTATATTTTCATTCGACACTTTATCATACACAGAGTATCCACACATTCGTCTAAAAGATCTGCCACGTTTTTGTCGGTCTTCCTATATTTCTTATCCCGATTACACCCAATATTATATGCTTTCTTTACAATTCTTTCTTCATTCATTATTTCCATGTGTCCAAACCATCTTAATGATATATTCATTAGATTGTATATGATACTTTTATTCGCAATGCATTCACTTCTTATATTTTCATGCGACATTCTATCATACACATACGATGATATAGTACATACGATACTTGGATCTGGAAAGTAAGTCATATAAACTGACAAGAGACACACATTATTGTCTTATTTCAGTTTATTTGTGTATTTCTTCTTTTTCTTTGTCTTATTTAAATTGAATTATGTATTTTTAGTATCGTGTGGTCTTATTTTACTTGATTTCTGTTTTTTTTTATAATCTTATGTTTATGTTTTAAATTTCTTTATTTGTTTATCTCTTGTTTATTGTATTATAGTTCTTGTCATATTATACTTAATTTTTTTTTCTCTGATGCTAATGTCTTATTTTATCTTTGAGTCGTTTACACCGAAAGGTGGAGCAAAACAAATGCAATATCAGTATTATAAACTTGGTGCACACATCTAATTCTCAATTTTTTTTTACTAATTACTGTTATAATATATAGGTATTAGATGCTTGATTTGTGTACCAAAATATGTTTAGAATTCCCGTAATGGACTTGCTTAGAAACTCGAAAGCCTTTTGGAGTTAAAAATAATATTTGATACAACTTATATACGTAAAAAAATATTGAGGAATAACTTGGCTCCAAACTTATATTGAATGGATTGGACAATAGAAGAGCTGTTTTGGCAGCCATTGAATTCGGAAGCTTTCTCACCCAGGCAGTCTGTATCGAGGAGGCACCCAAAGAAGAAAATTATAAATTATAATATGATTTTATTATAGGTACATCGTTCATTGCATATTTCACATTCCACATAGATAATATCATATATTCAAGATATACTTTTAAATATTCTTAAAAAAAATGTATCCAAGATTTTTTTTAATATACTCGTACATAAATGAATATTATTTTTATTAAATTAAATATATTTTGCAACGTATACAGGATTACAATTCATGATTGCTTCTGTTTTTGTTTTGTAGAATTTTATATAACTAACTAACCATCACGTCGTCTCTCCGAAGGGGTAACATACTTCTCTCGCTCTTCAACATTCATTCATCGTGTCATACACGCACGTCGATTTCACCGACTCCTCAGGTGGCCGATATTCTATATTTGATTAATTGCATCGTGCCACATTAACACATTTACCTTTTATCTAGATTCATTTCTTCTTCTTCAAATGCCCTGTCGGGTCTCCCCAACGTTAGCGATCACCTCGGCGAATCTGTCCCTGTCCTGCGCCGCTCGGAACAGCTCCTCCACACTTCGGATGCCGGTCCACTCCCTCAGGTTTCGCAGCCAGGACATTTGTATCCTTCCAAGCCCTCGGCGTCCCTCAATTTTTCCCTCCAATATCAGTTGGAGAAGGTGGTACTTTTCTCCACGCAGTATATGACCCAGATGTGAAATTTTCCGAACCTTGATAATTGATAACAGTTCCCTGTCAACTCTAGCTCGCCTCCGGACTTCGGTATTGGTAACCATGTCTGTCCAGGGAATTCTGAGCATTTGGCGATGGAGCCACATTTCAAATGCTTCCAGTCTGTTCATTGACAAGGTCCTCGTTTCACATTCATGCAATAAAATAGACCACACATAGCATTTGATCATTCTCTGTCGGAGTTTCAAGTTTCTGTTATCATTGCATTAGATTCATTAACATCGTTAATATGTACTTTAAAATTGTAGAATTATAGATTTTTTTTTTGCAAATGATTCTGACTTCCTTTTTCAATTTACCTTGCTTGGATACATATGAGATTTGTATGCGTAATGAAATAAATAAAGAAAGAGTACTTATCAATGAATATCTATTTTCAATGAATATCTAACTCGACCTGTTTTCCTGCCATTTAAACACGAGTTTATTGTGTTCTCAAGCAGGGCTATTGTAATCAAACAGAGGGCAAAATAATTGTAATTATGGGGAGTCTGCCCGTTCTTATTTTGTGAAAGTTTTCGGCAACATCGCTCAGTTAATTAATTTTGTTTCATCAAGGTAGACTTCACTCGGCTGTGTAGACCTATTAAAATATCTTATAACTATTTATTAAACAATTTAACAAGACGCGAAGTTGTTGATTGTTCAACATGAAAGGGGAACTGTAATTCTATTACTTGGAATAACTAACAAAGACTAATAAAATGGAAATCTTTTCTTTGGAAATGTAATATTATTTTATACTGATACGCGAAGACGCTCTGTAGCTAACGAAACATGAACATAAAAAGGCTTGTTTCTAAGAAAGCTTTCTGGCGTCTGAGTTATGATTTCGTTTACAATTAGTAGTCTTTAGTAATGCTATCTTCATCTTGGAACTGGTATCTTCTTACTTAAAAGTTTTAGCTCATGTGGCTGATAGAAATATTTTGTAAAGGTGATTTGGTGGTATTTAGTGTAAGTGGTATCATTTAGCATGAATAGCTTTGGAGTTTGAATTTATACTAAAAATGTTATTTGTTCCTCACTATCAGTTATTATTTATATTTAGAAAAATGAACTTCGATGTATGTTTTGCGTCCATGTTCTTATATGAGCGAGTGTTTAATTCCTGAAAAATATTGCATACTTTTTTAAACGAAAAACGAGGATAAATTTCTAGTATGTCACATAAATAATAATATTAAAAAATGTATTTGTTTATTTAAGAAGTAACTATTATAATTTGTTGTTATAAAAATCATGAAACTGACAGGAGAAGGATAATGTTAGAATAAATGCAGTAGGAATGAGATTTCTAAGATGAATATGTTATAAAAAAATATATGATAGAGTGTCAAATGCTAACATAAGAAGTAAATGCGGTGCGAATGAAAATGTTATGAACAAAATATAGAAATGGTCGTTAAGATGGTTTGGACACATAACATTAATGAATGAAAACAAAATGGTGAAGAAGGTATATGTAAACGACGTGGACGGAGCTAGACATAGAGGAAGACCGAGAAAACGTGGCATGATCAAATAGTTGAAGATGGAGAAATCGACGTGCATGCATGACACGATGTTATAATGTAGAGGAATCGACAGAACAATGAGGCGGTCCATTATTTCTGCATAGCCCTCCGGGGAGACGGCGTGATGGTTAGCTTGTTAAATAATTCAACACCAACATCAATTTGACGGGTTTGAAGTTTTTTAGCGTTCAACAACAACAACAACACCAAACCATCACGCCGTTTCTCCGCAGGGGTAGGCAGAAAGAATGGTCCGCCATAATTATTTTTCCTGACATACCTCTCTAGCTTCCTCCACATTCATACAGCGAGTCATAGACGCACGTCGATTCTTCCGGCTTCTAGCAAGACCAACCTTAATTAGCGTGCAATCTTTTTTTTTATCATCTTCTTCTTCTTCTTCAGCCGTCTCTCCACTGCTGGATGTAGGCCTCTTTTAATTTCTTCCATTTTTCTCTTCTTTGGGCTTCTCTTATCCACCTGCTACCCGCGATAGGGACAATATCGTCGGCCCAACGTTTCTGAGACCGGCCTATTCCTCTTTTCATGTCCCATGGTCTCCATCCTAGGACTCTGGGTGCCCATCTGTCTGTTCCCTGTCTGGCAACATGACCTGCCCATTGCCACTTTAGCCTGGCAATACGATCCACCACGTCGACAACCTTTGTCCGGCGTCTGATTTCTTCATTTCTGATTCTATCTCTCAGACTTATGCCTAACATTTGTCTCTCCATAGATCGCTGTGTACATTTTAATTTATATATGGTCCTCGCAGTTAAGGTGATAGTTTCCAGACCATATGTAAGCACAGGGAGGATACATGTTTCAAACACTTTTCTTTTTAAATTCATGGGAATATCCTTGTTTTTAAGGATATGATTGAGTTTCCCAAAGGCTGCCCAACCTAGTCCAATTCTTCTGGGTACTTCCGCTGTCTGATTTTCTTTCCCTAATTTGATCTTATGTCCAAGATAAATATACTCTTCAACAGGTTCAATTTTCTTATTATCGATTGTGATACTGCTGTTGGATGGACTCATGATTTTGGTTTTATTTATGTTCATCTGTAGACCAACTTTCAGGGAGGCATCGTGGAGCTCTTTTATCATGGTATGAAGTTCTTCCAGATCATCACTGATAAGTACTATGTTCCGTTAATTTTTATCCCTTTATGTTTACGAAATAAAGTTGTTATACTCTTTTTTAACCTAGCGAAACGTTTTCCTAGCCACCTTATTCATATATAAATAGAAGAACATACAAATGCAAGACAAATGCAAGCATGCGAATGCAAAAAATAGTATATAAATATTTTTAAATGATTAATTGTATCTCAATAGAGACGAAGATTTAAATTATTTGGAAACGGAATATGGTAGTCGATTAATAGATGGCGCTAGTGTAGATGTCCCAACAGTGAACAGCGAAGTTATTAAAACATATTAATATATACAAATTCCAAAAATTTGTCAGATGTGGTGTCGTGAGAAGAGCGGAATGGTGAATGTTGTTAAACATAAAGTGATCGCTTAACCCAACCAATGACAGGTCATAAGTCCTGTAAACGCCTCGACTACCATATTTCTGTTTCCAAATAATTTACATCTTCGTATCTATTGAGATACAATTAATCCTTAAAAAATGATTAGCCCGCAATGGGTAAAAAAACAGTATTTGTATACAAAAAAACAAATTCTATGTAAATATTGTTTGCGGTCTTACGATATCAGCGATGCTGGTGTAATTATAAAACTTGTATTCATCAAGTTGAATAAACCCGATTGGCTATATTCTCGGCGTTATAAATCTTATTTAATATTCTGCGAATCAGAACTCGTAATATTTACAGGAATTATACAAACCCTTGTACAGGATTTGAGAAGCTGTTTAAGTCGACCTCTTTAAGGGAAACATATACGCCAACAGAGTAAATGTTTACTTTTAGCTTCCTTGTAGGTAATTTGAACTATCTAGTTTAGTTCAAAGCACTGGTTAGATTCAGCCGAATATGAAATCTACCTGGTTTGTGTTTTAAGGAAACATATAGTTTTGAGAAATAATATTCGTTTCTCTATAATATTTTTATCCAAATCAATAGATTCTCAGTTTGGGTTGCACACTTATGATATGTACATATTTTTTTGTACAAAAGTCTTTTTGACATCCTTCTTTTTCTTTGTCTTATTAATTGCTATCTTGTTTTATTTTATATCGGTGAGATTGTCCTATAAATCAGTGCTCCGCAACCGGTGTGCCGCAGCACACTGGTGTGCCGCAGCACACTGGTGTGCCGTGAGCCGGATGCAGGTGTGCCGCGTCCAAATGCATAATGAAAAAAATATTTAGTTCTAGTCAAAACTCGTGAATTGCGAAAGAGTCCGCACTTTCGTATATCAGTTCAGGAGACATTGGTGACTTTTTTGTTGTTATTTATTTTAGGTCATTCACGAAAAGTTGGTCACCGCTGATTTCTACTCGCTGGAAGTTGCTAGGGACCTGAATTTTTAAACTTAACAGCGACTTCCGGCCAGTAGAATTCGCGATAATTTGGTCCTTCGATCTTTCGGGAGGAGCAAAATAAACCTCTCCAAAACTGATTGACCCCCACGTCCAGACCGAATTTTAACTTTAAGTGTGCCGCGGAATTCTAGGAAGAACTTAGGTGTGCTGTAGGTGAGAAAAGATTGCGGAGCACTGCTGTAAATGATCTCGACCCTTATAAAATATTTTTTTTTTTTGTTGAATGACTCTTTACAGCATTAAAATCAAAGTAAATGGTATAGTTATCATATTGCCCGTGACATGTGATAGGTAGCTAATCTATCGCAATTTTACTGTCACGTATATTCTACACCAGACCAAAGACAGTGTAACAATCAAATTGCCATCGCCGGGAATCGAACCCGGGACCTTCCGAGCACTTACCACTCGGCCACGATAAACTCTTATCTACCTCATGTTATGGTGGAAGTTTTTTTGCCTTTTTTATGTCGATTCCAGGGCTGCCGTGTGTTTAGTTTTTTTTTTTTTTTTCATATTTTCCGTAATACCGTACGTGGAGGCGCCTTTCTTGTCCCCATATTGATATTTAGTCATACACATTTTACCATGTTATTAAAAAACGAATTGGTTAATATAATCGCTTATACAAAAAACATGGTAAAAGTAACATCTTGAAATGCCAAGTGCATTAGATAAGATAACAACCAGAGCGGAAGCGCGTTAATATTTCTTATTATTTTTTACTTCCGAAAATAAGTTTGTGTCGAAAATAAATTTCGTTTTCGGTACAAACCGCACCACGGGTGGGACGGGAGGGGAAGGGGTGGGAGCTACCCCAAGTCATAAATCAAAAGCCGCCCGGTTCACGCGATCAGCTCTGCAAGATGATGAGAAAAATTTTGAGATAAATTGTGTTTGTATAAAGTTGACATTTGCGGATTCCTCAAAGCCCGTAATACGACCGACATTGAAATATGTGAAAACTAATATTCTAATAGGATTTTGCTTCGATACAAATAATTGTTTTTAGGCATCCAATCAACCTGTATCTTTTCAATTAATACATTGTTGATTGATTGTTTTATTTTGTATTTTATTGTTTCATTTTGTTGATTTATTTATTTTGTAGAATTCCATTTTATTTAAAGCATTATTTGTCGGAGTAAAAATACGTATGTTTTGTCGCTATAAATAAGTCATTTGACAGGGTGCTACAGGAAGGAGGAATATCCAATTCTTGATTAAGACTCTCCAAGATATGTATACCAATTGCAAAACAAAAACTAAGGTTGACACTCAACTGTCTAGAGAAGTTCCTGCAAGCAATGGTATAAGACAGGGAGATAGTTTGAGCCCCTTTCTGTTCGATCTAATTATGGACGAAATCATAGAAGAGGTAGCTGGTTTGGGACTAGGTTTTAAAATGGGCAGTTAAACTGTGAACGTCATTTGCTACGAAGACGAAGCCGCATTAATAGCTGAGTCTGAAGATGACTTGCAAAGAATGTATAAATTCCACACAGTATCACAAAGGCTAAATATGGCTACATCAGTCAGCAAAACAAAAAGTCTCACTATATCTAGACAGCATACAAGGTGTAAGCTGACTGTTGGTGATACACTTGTGGAGCAAGTAATGAGTTTCAGATACTTGCGAGTAGAGATCTGCAGCCATAATGACCTTTATACCGAAGTACGAGAACAAGGCCTTTGCCTTGTCAGGGTGTCTAAAGAATCTGGTCCGGAAAATCAAGCATATGCGTATCGACAGCAAGGTCAGCATTTATTAGACATGCGTGCGACCTATCATGACGTACGCTGTAGAGACGCGGGCCAACACTGCGCGAACCAAGGGTCTACTAAGGATATCTAAGATGAAGGTCCTAGGATAAATTACTAAAAAAATTCCGAGATCGTGTCCGTAACGCAGAGATAATAAAAACTTGCGAAATAGAGGATCGTTCGGTGGAGTAGATCCAGAAGAAGATACTAGAGGGACCATGTAGCCCGAACGAATAGTGACAGACTCGCATACACAACCCCTTATGAAATCCCTTCCGGACACAGCCCACCTGGACAACTGCCTAAAAGAAGGAGGGACAGCTGGACCTCATCATCCCACGAGACATGATTTCTGTGTCACATATCGTCAAATCTATTAAAAGAAGAATAAGAATAAGAAAAAAATAAAGACTCGATTTGCTTCATTATGTCATTTTAAACTGATAGTTTTATTGCAAGATTACTTAAAAAAAAGTTCATAATAAAACAAGAACTTGCTTTAAGTGATGTTTATTAATTTCATATTGACGTATTCAATATAAACCATGTATTATTGAATCTTTGATAAGAAGCCATAACTTGGTGATTTGACATATTTAAGAATTAATTAAACACTTTTAATTTAGAATAAACCACTTTATTGAGTTAGTAACGCCAACCGGTTTCACTCTGTAGCGAGCTTCATCAGGGCTGCACACAAACCTAAGCTTTTTGTTAGACACAAGTTTGTGTATAGCGTATAACTGTTAAAAAGTTTAAAAAACATCGTTTTATTTCATTATTATTTAAAACTGTCAGTTAAAAATGTCAGAATGAGGCAAATCGTGTTTTGATATTTTCTTTATTTCTTATTTTTCTTTCAAAACGATTGGCGCTATTAACTAAATGAAGTGGTTTAAAAAATATGTAATTTCGATTAACTGTTACTTAAACAAGGGTGTGAAACTCCATATTAAATATTTAATATTAATGAAAAGTGTGTGTTGTTTTATTGGCACCAAATATTTGGACTTGTGACGGCATTGTCAGATGTTATGCTACATTGTCACAACATATAACTCCTTTGAAATTTTCGTTAATCAAATGTTGCAATCCTTTGAGGCATATTCTCGCTTTGCTTCTTCTTCCAGATGTGTATTAAGTATGGATACTTACCTTGAACTTTATTCGGTACTCAAGTGCCCGAGGATCAAAGCATTCAGATTTTAGGTTTAGAGTAAAACAATTTTACACCGGCTTATGCGAAACTTTATAGTGACTGATTTCCCGGCGGACTTGAATAAAACTCTGCGCGGTGCAACCTCACCGACTCAATACACTACAATAGTGGCCGGTGGAGTTTTTCGAAAATGTTATCAGTTTGTTACATAATCATCACATTGATTCAATACAATAGATATTTATTTTCTTTATTGACTGTATATATAATACATTAAAATGATGCTTGCTGGTGATTATCTCAAGGATATATCTCGTTGTTTTAAAATTTAATTTATATATTTTTGTGTCAACCTCAGTCATAAAGTTAACTCAGTAAAGCTTTGGGCTCCAAGGATTATCTATGTAATATTGTTGTAATTTGAAATTTCATGGAAGAAGTTCATTGTGAATAATGAAAATAAAAATGATATTGTGAAAAATATTTTTTTAAATTATCAGGTCAGCCCAAAAGTTCGTGCAATTTTTTTGTAAATTTTTAAACAGTGTAAATAAAACAAAATTTATTATTTTAATCAGTGATTTTTTTTCCTTAATTATCTTCAATGTCTCGCAATCTTATAGGTAGCTTTTTTATTCCATAAGTGTTGAAAGGCTCTGATTTTGATGCAAAAAAACTCGAAAGTTCCTCTAGTACATAATCTTTTGAATATATTTTTTTACCTTGTAATTACTTTTTTAGGGAACGAGATAAGTGAAAATCACTTGGAGCAGTGTCTGGATAGTAAGCAGGATGCGGCAAAAGGCCCCGAATCAAATTCAGTTTTTTTCGTGACGTTTTCCGAGGTGTGTATGGCCTAGCATTATCACGATGAAATGACACATTCTTGATATTCACGAACCGCGGGCGTTATTTAATCAATTATAAGTTTAAATGACAACTTCATTCAATGTTAACATCTGCATTAATGATTTGATTTGGTCACAGTGGTAAAAGAAAAATAAGAGATAGTAAGAATTTACGATGTAAATATACGAGTACAATACAAATTTTAAAAATTTAATTTAAAAGTTTGTGACCGGATTCATCATGACAATACAGGTCTCAAACATTCTGTAATATACAATTTTTTGATATCAGTGTGATTTCATAGTTCTAAAAATATAAGAAATAAATTGAAAATCCGTACGCTACTGTATTTCATACACAATTTCCAAGATTTGCGTAATGAAGTTATTCTTTTATTTCAAAATTATAATTTTACACTTACATATAAATTTAAGCTTTGGTATTAGAATTGACAACAATGTATGATCAATATGTGAGTAAAAATCAAAAGTTTATATTTATTTATAAAAAAATGTTTGAGTACATGCGTCTAAAATTAAAATGTTCATTTATATTTATTTTTATAAATAAGGATGGATCCAGAACCAGTAATTTACTACATGACAGTTGAATAGTGTTCCAGGCATTCGCTTATTTTATTATTACATATACAAAAAAAATGTGTGATTGTTCACTGTCCGCGTATTTTTCGTAAGAAATCAACTCTGCCCTAAATAAAATTCAATACAATCTCCTACCGCCACTGATAGTCTTAGAAATACTTCCATAAAACTGTAATTTAAAAGGTTTTATGATCTTTCGAATATTTAATGATGCGCAAAAAATGTAAATTGTGAAAAAAAATGTGAATTCGTATTATAGAATGATGACATTGGTGGCCGAGTGGCAAGTGCTATGACAGGGTTCGATGCCAGTTTGCTTGTCACACAATCTTTGGTCTGGTGTAGAATTCACGTGACAATAAAATGGCGATAGATTAGTTACCTATCACATATCATGATATTCAATATGATAGCTATACCCTTTACACCGATTTGACTCGCGCTGTAATGATGTAAACAGCGATTCAACACAATGATAATAATTATAATAATAATTATTATTATTATTATTTCCTCAAATGATGATGGGGACTCTACTTCATTATGCAATATTAATCTGTAATGTATTGTTTAAAATATCTTAATTATAAACTATAATAACTTACTAACAAACCAACACGTCGTCTCTCCGAAGGGATAGGCAGAAATAATGGACCACTACACTGTACATAACTTCTTTCGGTTCCTGAACATTCAGCCATCGTGCCATGCACGCACGTCAATTGCTCCCACTCCTTACGCGGCCAACATTTTATATTTGAATAATATAGAAGCTATTAAGAGAAAATAATTATGCGGATAGCTTAAATAACATAACATCGTAATAATATAATAATGAATAAGCCAAAAATGTCCAGACAATGGCAGAGAGCTCTTAAACCGGTCAGGATTTAAATGTGTTCATAATAAAAAGAATAAAACTCTTACGTGTGTCACATACCATTACATTTATTAACCGGAACTGTCACGTAATACACCAAATCTAAAGCTTTGTATAACATATAATAGTAGTTATCGAACCTTATTTTTAATGTTAAATATCGGTCACCCGAGGAGTCGGAGAAATCGACGTGCGCGCATGGGCACGATGAATGACAGTGAGGAAGCGAAGTATATCAGGAATGAACAGTGTGGAGATCCAATGTAACTGCTTACCCCTCCGAAGAGTCGGCGTGATGGTAACTTAGGTAGATATAATGGAAAGGAAACATCTTAATGTGAATCATTAGAAAAATATGTCGTAATAATGCATATAATAATGGTTAATACTAATTTTAAATTCTAAAAAATAGGTATATGAATTCCAAATTATAATCTTTGGTATTCATATTCTCAGAAATCTAATTAACATTTCATTAAACGTCAAAATTAAAGAAGTCCTAAATAACCGCTTAAAGTTTCTAAAAGCTTCAAGAGCAATTTTGAAGAGCTCCACGGATAAAACAAAAAGGAGGAAAAAAACAGCCGTTGCGAAATCCCTCTAATAATCACACATTTTCAGTAGACAGATAAAACACAACCACTTGAACAAAAAGTTTGAAAAACAATATGTTAAAGGTAAATTTAACAGTGGCAAAATACAATACAATGTGTTCCTTTTAACAGCATACCGATTACAAATCGAATCGCTTTCGTGGGGTTTTAAACTATTGAAACATTCCCGTGAAAAATTTTGTCCACGTAAAAACATGTTTTTTCGTATCCTTTGGGGCGTTTCGTTCTCAAAGAGGGGTTCGGGTGTGCGGACATGTTAACAACACACCGAACGATGGTCGCAAATAACAAAGGTTCAGAATTTTCCCGACCCGCATACGGTAGCCATTTACTTCTCACCCCAAATATCTTATCGCGAGGATTGTCAAAGCTTTGTAATAGCTACTTCCCTTCTTAATGACCGCGTTTTAAAATAATAGGATACATAAAACAGCCGAATTTACTATGTTAAACTCAATTCGAATTGTGAGAATTTGACTCAAATTATTTACTTTACTGTACATGTTACAAATAATTGACTAACTAAATAACTTACCATCACGCCATCAAGGGGCCGCTACACTGTTCTTTCCTGACATACTTCTCTCGCTTACTCAGCATTCATACATCGTGTCATGCACGTTCGTCGAGTTCTCAGACTCTTCACATGGCTGACATTTAAGATTTCATTGAATTGTATGATGCCACATTTTCATCAGTCCTCCTCTATTTCTTGTTCCGTTTACATCAATTTTCTTTACTATTTTTTCTTTATTCTTCTTTTCATGTGTCCAAGCCATATTAAACACCCTTTAATTATTTTGTACATAACTCTTTCATTCGCACTATATTAACTTCTCTGCATTTGACACTATCAGACAGATTTATTACACATCCGTCTAAGAGATCTCGTTTCTACTGCATTTTTCTAATTTAATCCTTTTTTTGCAGTTCCATGCTTTAGTTCCGTAAGGATCGGAACAAGAACACCATTTCGTTACAAATAACATTTTTAAAATAGTGTAAATTTTCCGACATTCCATCGAACATTCTATAATTTAAAATTATTGTGAATTAAATAGATAGCGTAGTGAATTGTTTAGATAGAATTGGTTAGAAACAATAAAGAATTAGATGACGTTTTCAAAATAATTTAAAATCGCTTTTAAGTTTACTTATAAAGTGAATTGTAATATATAAAGTGAATAATAATATATTAATATCAGATACATCTAAAATATAAATTCTAGTTTACATTTCTTTATTAAAAAAACAAGAAACCCGTAAATTTTTACCATCTAAAGTATGTAAGACTTCAAAGTTTATTTTGAACTTGAAACACATCGCAAGAAGCGTTGAATTTTCTAAAAAAATCTAATTAAACAAACCGTTTCCTTTGGTCATACTTGGCAAAGCATCTTAAACTATCCAAATGGGAGTTTTAAAACAAATTCTTGGGGAGCGTTTGTAGAAAATTTAACGACCCTTAAACAAACTAAAACTCTTGACATACAAAAATTAAGAGTCGTATTTATATGTAAAACAAACAACTGTTATTGAATTAGGGAAAATATAATTGTAAAGATGTCGATAACAGCTTGTTTCCTTTTCAGTATTTAAATAAAACGTTCTTTTATCTCGATTTTTATCAAAGATTAACCAATTTGCAAAAGAAATTGTATAATCGCATCAAAAACAGATATCGAGGCGCCATGAATAAGAATTTTCACGACTTACCGGAATAAAGCGTTTTGTATAATTCAATCGACTTTCAGACGCTTCCACAATAAAGGTAACGTACGTATTTAAATAAATATTTTTTGACAAAAAATAGGCGCCTTTGAGCAAATACTTTCCCGCATATGATTTCAAATATTGGAGTGAAACGTCCCGGACACGGTAAAAATATTCACGTGATTTCAATCGTAGTGCGATGAACTAAAATTGACACATCAATATTTTCACCCAAATAACTTTATAGACGTCTAAACAAACAATTGTTAATTTATACTTATGAAAATATGTGTTTTCTAAATGCTTTTGATTTGAATGACATGTTTCGCCTTGCTATGATATTTTATACTGCGTAATCAAGGCGAGAAATGTCATTACCATAAAATATAACTAAACTTCTAGAAAACGTACGTTTTCATTAGTATTCATTTTTGATGAATATTTTTACATCACTGAACAACGTTTATTTCTTTGTAAACCAACGTACGTAATGAAGTGTTGTTAACAAAGAAATGATCACTTATTATTACAAGTGTCGGGGTTAAATGCATATAATGAATCTGCAACAAAAAGTAATGGTGAATATAGAAATTCAAGAAATAAATCTTGTTAAAATCAGTTTATTTTCTCTAAAGATATAACAAGCATGTTTATAATTCAATGCAAATAATTGAGAGCAGGTATAATACCAGGAAAGCACGTGAGATGGTTCGACTTAAGGAAAACATGACACCCTCTAAAGCCTAGGTTCTCAAAGTGGGCGAAAACGCCCCCTTGTGGGCGTTTGAGACTTTCAGGGGGGCAGTAGAAAACCCAAAGAAAATTAGGGGACGTTGAGATGGCACAGTGAGGTCGTGGGCAGGTTAAAAATACATATAGTCTTAATAAACAAAAAAATACGCTAATCACGTACTAATAAAGCAAATTAAACCTTAATATTGGTTAATTTTTGTTAGTGAATATATTTTTCATAATTTTTATCACGTGTGCAAAAATTCACATATTTCGGTTGCTCGGAAGTGTAGTGAAGATTATGAGCATTAATAACTATGTACATAACAATGCCTATTTTATTGACCACCTCAAAGGCGTTTAAGGCAGAAAGATTCCATTGATAAAAATGGGTAGATTAAAGCCATCTAAAAATACTCTTTATTGTGTGAGTGAAGTGAAAATATATTTAGGAATATTTAGGTACATATTTAATGTTTATGTTTGACGATATTTAAGGTGTATTGTATTTTTATCTTAACCTTTTTTATGTACAATACATAAAGAATCGATGTTATTTCAAATAGTTCTTCACAATTATGTTTCCAATAGATATCATTATTTAGTGTACTTATTTGTACACTGAAGAAGCACACAAACCTTTGTGGCCAGTAATATTCAGAGAGCCAGATCTGACTTTTTGATCAACATAAATCTCCGAATGCTGACATATTTTGATCATGTGCTTGGGTGAGAAACTGATCATTAGAGGCAAAAAAGGAGTGAAGAGGTGTTGGCGGGAGGTGAATCTCTAGTAAAAAAAAACGTTGAGTAGCTATTTCGAGCTGCCGGAGACAGAGATGTCCTCTTTCAAGACGCCGGGGGGATCTGACAGGATACTGAAAGAAGAAGAACAAGAAAGATGAGACCTACCCGAAACATAATTGTGAAGAGTGGAATGTGAAAATACAATAAAAATATTACAAGTACTTTTATTACAAGTGTCGGGGTTAAATGCATAACCCATATAAGCAGACTTCGACTGCTGAATCAGCATATTTCACGATGAAATATATTACACGAATAACCGAAAACGCCTGACTTAGGACTTACTTATCAAATTGATGAATCGGGGCCCAGATTTTATTCACACAGGTCACTAGGTCACTAGAGCAGAGCATCGTGTGAAAATGGAAGCAAAGCATATAAAAGCGGTATTCCTTCTTGCGACTTCTAACCGAAACGAGTCTACGCCGTCAAGTCTACGTACGAGAAACCTCCGACCCTCCTACCGAGCTACGCAACTGTCCACACTGCTACGCCGCGTAACTTCCGACGAGTCTTCACTCCCGCCGACCGACGCTACTGCCCAGTGAGCCATCAGCCCCAGTTGCTATCGACATCCAGGCGCACGCTCTATCACGAGTACATAATACTGTTAACGTATGATTACTTGTGATCTGCAATAAACGCTGAAACCTTCACTGCTTTTATCTCTCACCACACACCCCAAACAAGTATTCACTGATGCTACCAGTAAAGTGGTCGATACCGGGGTTAAGAAACAATTTTTATTTATTTTAATGTTAAATATTTTAAAAGAAATTCGTTATATTGTTTCATTTAAAAAATGTTATAAAGAACAATATGAATTATCAGTTTTATTTTTAATCTTACCTAACTAACCATCACGCCGTTTTCTCGAACGGGTAGGTGGAAAAATTGATAGCCACACTTTTTTTCCTGACAATCTTTGCTCGCTTCTTCAACGATTATACTTTGTGTCATGCACGCGCGTCGATTTCTCCGACTCTTCACGTGGCCGTTTTCCTCGGTCTTCCTCTGGTTCCATTTAAATAGTAAACATATCATTTTATAACATTCATTTATAGTATAATCATTTCATAATTTAATTGCCTGTTGTGTTTCACTCAGCCAAAATTATATTATAAGATTTCTTTAATATCGCTTGCTTTATCTGAGAAGAAAGTATGGCATGCCATGTACATATGAACATATACACATAATTTTCGTGAAACAAAATATTTTAGAGTTGTTACAATGACGTGGCAAACAAAATCATAAGTGTGTTCCATTTTCAAACAGAGAAAGAAAAAGCATTTTTCCTGAAAGCTTGTTTTTCACTGAAAGCAGGCCTGAGTGAGAAATACGGGCAATCTGTTAAGGCCTTAGCATTTGTTTTTTTTTTTTCATACACAAACCTGACGAACGTACATACAATATGAAACATCCTAATGACGGACACATGTCGGCCGTAATAAGTCAAGAGTCGGGTCGCCTACCCATAAACTGTATATGTATTTACCTACTAACTCCTTATGTGGGATGCTGCTATGTGTGAGGGTGCTTTATACACCCCCGACATATTTGAAAAACAGAGAACTGGGTGAAAATTCAACGCGATGAATGGGAAAATTGTACTTAAACCATTTTCATTCGTACTTTCGTAGAAAGCAATATGTTGGTGATACAAAACAACACCATGAAAACTTAATAAGAATGGAATTGACTGTTGTATAGACGTTTTAATATGTTATGGGAATGACACGACTTCATAAGTTATACGATTGATGTTTATAAAGACGTTTTATACAATTTTTAAAGCAATTAAAGTTTAGTTAGTAGAATAAGTTATTTATAAACGTCAAATATTATAAAGGAATCGTCTATTTTCATTATTGGTTTTAAACAATGCAATCTACGAATGTGAAAACTTTGAACAAAATTTTGTTTTTGATCAATATGAATATGATATAATACAAACATTTAAGATTTACCCTTTTTCATTGATGTATTTTTGCGGTTTTTATTTATCGGTGAAGAAATTATAAAATTAATGAGAAAATTTGCCTGACAATAAATCTTAATAGAGATTTTTTTTCTCCAGATTTCATTTAAAAAACAGTAGTTTTCCAGGAGTTTTATTTTTAAGATAATGAAATTTATTTGACAATGCGCCTAGTGCACGGTAGAATGAATAATTCCCTCTTCTTCTTCTTTCTTGTTGTAGACGTAATAAAAACAAATATAAACTTTATTATGATGGCTGTATTTGATATTAATATTTTTTATTTGCATTATTTTATTATTTACGGTAAACTTTTTTAAAGAAATTTAGTATGTAAGTTATTTTTAACAGAACCTTATACCTAATATCTAGGTATATATCAATAATTGTGATTATAATAACGTGTAATTTTTCTTTGTAATGATAAAAAGTACATCGTATAAAGCATTTATATATAATATAGGTATAGGCAACAAATTCTTAAATACTGTTTTTTACCGAATCCATGTATTAGATAATCCATTTTTTTGGCGGAAACACATTGATATTTCAACATTATTAACTGTTCAAAGATAAAAAGCTTTGTTTTAAATTTTGATTAAGTTAGTTTTTGATTTAGTTAAAAATACTTTGTTTAAGTTGATTGTTAGACCTAACGATGCTAACATCGGTTAGCAAAACAGCTGTCGCTAGAAAATATAATCAATTGTGATATTTAAAAGAAAGATTTTTTTGAATAGTCCATTGTTTTGACCGAAACATGGATTTTATTTTTAAACAGTTAATAATGTTGAAATATCAAAGTGTTTCCGCCAAAACAGTAGATTATCTAATAAATGAATTTGGTAAAAACAGCATTTTAGAATTTGTAGCCTGTATATATATAAATGATTGTAACATCCGATGATGTCAACATTGGTTGATGAAACAGCTGTCGCGTAAAATTAAATACAATTGTGATATAATACAATGTACAAAGTTTATTCATTAACAGTTTAAAAGTTTTATTTTAATTTTTAAACATTAAAAAATCCATTTATTTTTGGGTGAGATTATATGTTAGTAATTATATATATATTTTCAAATCAATTTAATGAAAGAACAATAAATAATATTGTGTCCCAAAGAGGGATGATATGCTGAGCAGGGTTTAGCGATTTTTACGAAAGAGTATAAAACAAAATAATGGTACTCCGGCTGAAAATCTAAATACGATTTTGGAAACCTTGTATTATACATACCTGTTTACAATAAGTATGGCCTATGTAGCTAACTTCACCGTAAAGTACCTACCCTTATTTTACAACCGAAACCTTATATTTTATTTTACAGCCTAAATCAACGTTCAATACTCTTTTCATCATCAAGTTTCTATACACTTTTCGATAAACATAATATATACCTATATATTGTTTGCATTTTTTTTCATCTTAATTTATATGTGAGTTCTTATACAAGTTGATGTTATAAAAAAAAACTTGTAAAAGTTTGAACAATTTAAAAAAAAATAAAAGCATATTGAAACGTATCGCTTGTTTACAAAATTTTCATTAAAATCAATTAACCTGTGGGGTCTTTCATATGTTCATTTATTTTTACATCAAGGCTTGTTGAACCCCATATTTAGGGAAAGGATACGTAAACAATACGTTTAACAAAAGCGATGTTGAATCTTACAAATCCTCATAAAAATCTTAATTCATTACCCGAGCGTTAAAAAAAGTTCTCCATTACATACATTATTTTGGATTTTATTTTATTTTATACAATCCATGACGTTTAAGCGAGTCTAAAATAATATTGTTAAAATCCATTGATTGAACATTATAACTATAGGACGTTTCGAATTGCTTTCATATTTTTGAAAACGTCAATAAAAATAAGACAACCTTTTTTATGTACTTTGTATAAACAACACTAACTTAAAAAAAATTAAATTACATATCAGACATGTTTTGGACATCGGTCTTTCCTCAGTGATATTATAAAGATACATATTTATAATATTATAAAATTGTTTAGAAATATGATCAGTTTTGACAGATGTTATTATATGCATCTGTCAAAACTGATCATTTTTGAAAAACAATTTTATAATATTTTAAATATATTATCTTAAATAATAATTAAATAAAACGATGTTTTTTAACTACTTCCACTTTTGTCTTTATTTAGACAGCGACCGGTTTGCAGCGACTGGTTGACCAGTCTGTCGATGCCAGCGAGCCTGGCGAAACCGGTCGCTGTCTAAATAAAGACAAAAGTGGAAGTACATAGTTAAAAAACATCGTTTTATTTAATTATTATTTAAAATGAACTTCCATCAAGAGATTTCAGTAAAATCATTTGAATATATTATCTTTATATCACTGAGGAAGGACCGGTTGTCTGAAACATATCTGATATGTAATTTTGATTTTTTAAAAGCTAGTGTTGTTTATACTAAGTATGTAAAAAGAAAAAGAAAAAAAAAACCTCCCCCCAAAACACAAGACATTTTTTTTATAAGGAGAGTAAGAGAAACGTAAATAAAAGTTTAAATTTATATATATTTTGAAATGTACCTTAAGAGAAATAATGTTGTACCATTTATATATAATAAAAACATATTTAAAAAAAATCTACAACACAAAGTTTGGTAAACAAAAGACATTTTTATATACGAGTATAATACAATCATATAATTAAGTACAAGGCGAGTATTATAGTTAAAACATCCCTTAAAATGGTTTAATTAATTCTACGTTTACCATCACTTTATGTTGCACATTAACATTTGAAAAACACTGTATTTTAGTATGCTTTTTAAAACATATTTTGAACCATACACGTCCTTTCACATTATAACATTTTTTCTTCACTGAGGAAAGACGGGTCAGGTCCGAAACATATTTGTGAAAAGTGCAAAAAAGGTGTTGTGATAATATAATATGATACAATGTTTTCTAAAAGATATGTAAGTATTCTTATTACTTTTATTCCGTTGGGCATACTCTTATTGTGTAAACAATATAATAATATTTTACTTCCGATGTTCGCATCGTCGCCGGGAGTAACATCTCCGCAGCAGTGGAACATTCTGGAACGGAGCTTCAACAATCTCTCGCATCTGGCCTATAAGCGTCAATAAAGACGCCACTGGGAACGTCTGAACAATATACACGAACTGCAAAGGAGACGGGAAAATAAGAATAACTGCAGCGTATGTGGGATCAAAGTGCATCTCGAGATCTTATAGGTGCATTGACTCTCCGCGTATACCTCTTTCTACACGTGAATGCTGTATGGGCTTTTGTGAATATTCATTCATCCAAATGTACGCTGCATTTAGAAAATGGAAGTCTTATTACAATGTTGAGCGATTTTTTCTCCTTTTGAATCGAATAGATTAATTTTATTTTTTAGAAAATAATTATGATCAAGTGCAATTATTGAACGGTTTTTACAGTAGATAGTAGCATATATTTTGAATAATTATAATTAAAAATTATTTATGAGAAATCAAATCCACACAAAGGACTCAACTCACTTATATAAATAATCAGTTAAGGCGAAACATGATTAATATCAGTGTTTATTCAAATCAAATATTATAAATAGAATACCGTCCGATTTATACATACCGTCTCCCCGGAAGACCGCCGAATATATGGAGACAGCACAGATTGTTTAATTTGCCGCGCTGCAGAACCAACCTGCCAATGGTTATGCCGGTGGGTAGGGCAATCTTATGGCTTAATTCGTGACAGTGTGAGTTGAGTTAATTCGTGACAGGGATGCAATATCAATGTTATGATTATTTCTGATTCTTAAGCTTATTTTTTTATGCTTTTCTTTTGAATTCTCATAATGTAATTGCAAACGATCTGGAAATATGTCTGTAATGTTTGTAATTGTTATTAAAATAATGAAATAGTTGGGAGTCAACCTCCCAAGAGAGGCCAGTCTGATTTCAGGAACAGACCAAAGGTCTATAAGGAGAAGAAGAAGAAGAAGACGAAGATATTTAAATAATTTTATTCCACTTAAACAGTTTCGATCAATTTCGGTAGCTCACTGACATTTTCTATGAATGAAACTCTTCGAAATTTGAAAATAATAAGATGATAATATTTTTCGATGATCTATTAAATTTCAATAAACAACACTTTTTCAATATGACAATTACTTAAATTATAGTGATTTTATTTAAAATTTAAGTATACAATAAATATATTTATTTTTGTATGATTAAAATTGAAAATACTGAAACGATCATTAAGATGGTTTGGACACGTTGAAAGAATGAATGAAAAAAGAATGGTAAATAAAGTGTAATGTTAACGATGTGAATGGAACTAGAAATAGAGGAAGACCTAGGAAAACGTGGCATGACCAAATGTATCAAATATTGAATGTTGGCCAAGTTAGTAATCGACTTTGAGGAAGCGAGAGAAATATGTCAGGAAAGAAAAGTGTTGCAGTCCATTATTTCTGCTTACCCCTTCGGAGGGACGGCGTGATGGTTAGTTAGCTAGTTTTTAAAATTGACATTAAATACTAATTATTATTTATATTATAATATATTAAAATCTCGCTACTATTATTTTTATGCATTGTTTTTATCTCAATAACTCGATTCAAATAATTAAAATAAAATTCGTTTATGCTTTCATTTGAGGTTAAATATGATAAATAATTTTCAAGGGATACATATTAGTGTAGGTATATTTGACTGTTAATTTCACTAATGTGTTGTATGAATTAAATTACTTTTAATAAGACTCAAATCACGCAAGACAAATGGTTAACGGAATATAAAATCCTAAATCAATCCGCCAACCTAGGTATTCCGAAGAGAATCTAATGAAATATGTGAAACGACAAAATATTCATCGAAAAATTCCGAGATTTACTTTCCAGTAAGGCATAAATTTGGAAAACGATGAACCCAAAAGTAAAGGGGGTCATATCGCTGACTTAGGAAGACTACGGTTTCTACTGTTCCTCAAACCCACGCCTTGAATTTGCCTATGCAGAACCCCTCAAACTGTTTAGATTCGTTGCCATTAAATTATTTCTATCGTACCAGGTATCTTAACAAAAATTCTCATTAATTTTCATTATACCCGTCTACTCACAGAGTTTTAATTACAAAATAAAGAACTTTTTCTTGTGCTTTTATACATAGCTCTAATAAATTTTATTTTTAAGCGAATTATTTTGTGTAAGAATAATTGGTTTTTACATACATATGGTACCCATTATTTATGAACTAGCCCGTATGTATTTTGAAATCAATAGAGTTAGCTTAACAAAAACGTTTATGTTAATTACTATTATTATTTGAAAGAAGCAAAGATGGCATTCTAGTGCCAACCCTCATGTATGGAAGTGAAGCTTGGAGCTGGCAAAAGAAGGATGAAAGCAGGATAAACGCCGTAGAAATGAGATCACTAAGAAGATTGTGCGGGAAAACGTTGTATGATAGAATACCGAACGATGAAATAAGAAAGAAATGTAAGGCATCATGAATACAATTAAAAAAGGATCCCAGAGATGGTTTGGACATATGGAATGAATGGATGAGAGTAGAATGGTTAAAAAGTTGTACACAAGCAGCGTGAGTGGGAAAAGAAGCCGAGGACGACCGAGGAAAACATGGCATGACCAAATTAATCAATTACTAAAAGACGGCCACATTCGAAGTCGGAATAATCGACGTGCGTGCATGGTACGATGTATAAATGTAGAGGAAGCCCAAGAGGTGTGCCAGGACAGGCCATTGTGGCGATCCATCCTCTCTGCCTACCCCTCCGGGGAAATGGCGTGATTGTTAGTTAGTAGTTAGTTAGTTTATTTGAAAGAAGTCCACTGTAAATAACGAAGTTTCTATAATATAAAAAAGTTATTGGTATGTTCCATTTGTTTTTTTAATATCTGATCAGTATCCGCAGCTTGCTTCCATTTTTTTCAAGTACAGTATACTTCCATAAAACGGTTCTCTATTTAACGAACTTCGGATATAACGGACAAAAAATCCGGTCAAATGAAAAATATTAAAAACGTTCTGTTGATATATTTTACATGCTTAAATTCAAGTGTCGCCGCATGTACACAATTTTTAGCGGCCATGATAATCACGTCATACATCTAGCACTATAATTTGAGACGTAATGCCGAGGATGGAAGTGAAGATAGCGAAGAAGCAGAAACAACACTGACAAAAATTAAGTTATCAGTGGTAAGATATCATCTCGACGATCTGATAACATTTATTGACTATTCGTCAGATAACGAAGTCCAACTATATTATACGCATTTTCGTAATTTTAGAGAGTTGATAATAAAAAAACAACAAACTTCAAAAGTGCAAACAAAACTAGATTAATTTATTGTTACATGAATAATAATGTATAACTAACTAACTAACCATCACACCGTCTCCCCGAAAGGGTAGGCAGAAAGAATGGACTGTCACATTTTTACTGATGCGGCACTCCATCCTTCTCTTTTCGCCCCGCGGAAGACGCGGTGTGATGGGTTGCGAACCTCATCGCCACCAATAGGCATCTATCACGACCGTCCAACACCCACAAAACAAATCTAAAACAAAGAATATAAGATACAATGATATAAAATAAAATAACAAAATAAAAATAATTTAATGATGTATAAACTCTATATTAAATAACCAATACGAAAACGTCAGTTTTCTAGAAGTTCTATTGTATTTTATGGGAATGACTAATGACATTATCAAAAGACATTTTATAATGCCTTAGAAGGGCGAAACATATCATTCCCATTAAATTTAATAAAACTTCTAGAAAACTGACTTATTCATTCTTATTAATTATAAAACTAGATTCCTACTTCAAAGCAGGAATACCGAAAGCAAGCGCGTCGATATCAAACAGCTACGTCACTTCACGACGAGTGTCCGAAGACAATAAATAGAATTTTGTTTATGTTTTTTATTATTGATTTATTAAGTTTTTTATTTTTATTTTATACCTATTTTTATATAATGTTCTTTCGGCTTTAACGGACACCCCCTCCGCCTAATTAGTCCGTTATATCAAGGTTTACTGTATTTTAATAAATATTATATTTTCAAAGAAAAAACAGCACACTATTGATATCGTTATTTTTATAATATATGTCTAAAAAAGTTACGAAAAGTTACGATGAGAACTTTTTGGTGGTATTTCATTTTAATATTTGAACATAACAAAATTTAAATAACGAAATTAACTTTGATGACGTATATGAGAATGTACTCTGAACCAACTTTTATGAAATGGTAATTGAAAATAAAACAAATTTGTAAGAATTTTTATACAGGATACATCAAAGTGAAGGATTATTCTTCAATAAAACAAGATACTCCATTATATAAGGATGAAAATTATGCACATAACAAATTAACAATAGAAATTTCCACATTAAATTTCATAAAACAAAATGTATTACATGAAACAAAATTGTTGATTTGAGTATAAAATTTCATAATACAGTGACCTATAATACAGTGCGAGCCCAAACCAACAAAGCCACAGCCGTGGCTGAATGCTTAGCCACACCGTATGAAGAAACAAATACATGCTAACCGAAAGCAAAGTCAAAATATGCAAGGCATGCATCCGCCTCATCATGACGTATGAGATAGTCTGAGTCAATACCAATAGGACTAAGAACCTTCAGCAGAAATGCGAACTCTACGCTCTTTCGCAGGCAGAACCCTCAGAGATCGGATCAGAAATGAGAAAATAAGGTCTGACTGTGGTGTTGAGGACATAGTAAGATGGGGAAGGAGCAGACGATCACGGGGACCGCATGGAGAATATCATAATAAGCCGTCTGTCATCCACTGCTGAATGAAAGCCTCTCCCAAAGCACGCCACCGCCCCCTATCCATTGCCGCTCCCATCCATCTATGTCCAGCAATCCTCTTCAGCTCGTCGGTCCAGCGTGCATGGGGACATCCAACTCTGCGGAATCCTGTACGCGGTCTCCACTCCAGAACCCGTCTCCCCCATCGGCCGTCGGTTCTCCAACAGATATGGCCAGCCCATCGCCACTTCAGCTCGCCCATCCTCAGAGCCACCTCAGTTACCTTGGTTTGTTGACGAATAGATTCGCGTCTAAACCTGTCCCTCGAGGTTATTCCAAGCATGGCTCTTTCCATGGTGCATTGGGAGACCTTGATTCTGTAGACTAGACCTTTTGTCAGTGTCCACGTCTCGACTCTGTACCTCATGACTGGCAAGACGCAGACTTTAGTTTTGAGGCATGTAGAATAAACGAATTACAAAAAATATTAAAGAAGAAAACCCCAGCAGCAGGATATTACCAGGAAGGCTGCCGAAGAGATAGAGAGAGACTGATCATCATCCCAGGAGAGTTCACCGTCATAAGCAAGTCATACGATCTAAACTAAGAAGAATAATGAAGAAATGAGATACAACTGTACTAGATGTTGTGACATTTGATAATGTCTTAGAAGAGCGAAACATGTCATCCCCCAAAAAATGTAATAAAACTTCTAGAAAAAATAAGTTTTTTCATTCGTATTAATTATTTAATATAGAGTTTTACACCATTGTTCAAAAAACAATAAAAAAGTACTAGATGTTGCAAACATGAAACTGTATAACATTTTAAATGTATATAATTTATAGGGGCTGCACAGTTGAAGAAGTAATCCCGTGACCCCTGACGATTCTTCTGATGAATTAAAACCGACTGTGCGATTTATTGGTGTACGTCCGAATATTTATGTCCATTTGTCAGTCGAAGTGAAATACATTTCGGACCGCTGTACTTTATCACTTAGGCTGCCCTAAAATATTAACAAAACCCGACTTATTACGGTTTGCGCACAGTACTTGTTATGCCACCAAAGTGAATATTTTAATGAAATACAAAGACATTTAGTACCAATATTATTTAATTTTAGTAACAAATGTTCATACTGTTGACTTTTTTATAAACAAATCATTTTCATCTTTCCGTGTTTAAATAACTATGGCTTATATTATGAAATGATGATAAATTAACTAACTAACTAACTAACCATCACACCCTCTCCCCGAAAGGGTAGGCAAAAAGAATAGACTGCCACACTTTAATCGATGCGGCAATCCATCCTTCTATTTTCACCCCCGCGAGAGACGCGGTTTGATGGGTTGCTAACCTCATCGCCACCAATAGACATCTCCCGCGCACACTTTGATCGTCCAATGTCTACAAAATAAATCTTAAACAAATTATATAAAATACAATGATATAAAATAAAATACGAAATAAAAATAATTTAAAATATAATGTTCTTTTAGGTGGTGGTTCTTTTAATAAATTATCATTTGAATAATTCAAACGAATGAAAACGTCTGTTTTGCTAGAAATTTTATGACGTTTTATGTGAAAGACATATTTCCCCTTGAAGAGGCGTTATCAATTGATTTCACTTGAAAATGTTTTAGCAAGGCGAAACATGTCATGTCTATAAATATAAATAAACTTCTTGAAAACTTTTGTTTTCAAGAAGTTTGATACAGACGTGATTATAATCAATGTTCAAGAAACAATAAATATTACAGATTGCAGCTTGGAAGGGATGATATCCGTGAAATTAAAACTATTAAGAGAATTAAAATAACTCCATAATCTTTAAAAAAATTGAGGGTCAGATAAAGGTTTTTAACAATGTGGGAATGGTTAAGTCTCAAATACGTCAGTGCCAGTGAAGAGAGAAATCAAATATTCTGAATATCATCGCTAAGAAGATCGAGTCGTATTTTTGGTTTCAATGGCAAGCGAGTCTCGAAGGTATAAAAATATTATTATCTCTCTTATATTTCTCATGCCACTGTGATGTAATATTTGGTTAAGTAACACCCCACGTAGATACACTTTCTGTGACTTTGGAAATCGATATATATATTACATATATATATTTTTTATTTAGCTTAATGAATTTATTTATTTTATTCAGCATACAAATTTAATAAGTTTGAAAGTTCTCCCCTTTTAACGTCAGACCATGCCTTCCTATCGTCAGACTTGTATGCTTTTGGTATTGCATTCGTAACAAATTTTACATTGTATAAAAACATTACTCATATGTACAATTCCTGAAGTATAATATAGTGGCAATTTTATGGTATGCAAATGGAGTTAGAATATGACAAAACAAGGTGGAAAGTAGTTTAATGCGGAAAGATTTAACTACTTTCAACCTTGTTTTGCCTTCTTCTAACTTCAGTTTTATACTTAATAAGAAAGATATGTAAATCTGCGGAATTACGATTAAACATATGTTAGAATACCGAATGAAACAATAATGAAATAATGTAAGGCGTTTGAAAACGTTCTTAATAAATTAAAAAATGGGGACAATTAGATTATTATAATTATACACGTAGAATACATGAATCTGGGAATAGTCCTGTAGTGTGAAAGTTTTATAAAACCATTAAAAATAATAAACGTAGACATGTAAGTAGATATATAATGGGTGTAGACGTATATTCTTTCAACCTACCCCTTCGGAGAAACGACTTAATGGTAAGTTAGTCTGCATTCTTCTTCTTCTACTTCTTCCTCAGCCTATTTCCGTCCACTCCTGGACAAAGGCCTCCTCCATTTGCTTCCATGTCATTCTGTCCTGTGCAAACTGCATCCAGGTTATTCCGACATGTCTGTTTAGATCATCCTTCTGTATTCACTTAGGTATTACTAAAAATAAAACACAAGAGGAGACATTTCACGATCACGTGTGATTGTATGTATATATCTAGATTGTATATATAGCTAAAATGTGGCCATTTGTAGATATAACCCAAGAAATAAATAGACATTTACCTTCAAATATATGGAGTAGGTGGTTTTCTTTCAACAACGACATGAAATTACTAAAGTCCATTTCGCCAATGGACGTCGTTGGTAATTAATACCGGTGCTTAGCACTTGCCGTAAAAACCTTTTGTGAGCGTAAAAAATATATATTCTGATGAAGTGAAACTTTTTGCTGGATAATTAGCATTAAAATATGATGGGTTAGTTTGTGTAAAAGGGAAAAGCTGCGCGTATGGCGCTCGCGTAATGATGTAAGGGTTAATGCAGCCATTCTGTACATCCAACCCTTTTATGAAAAACCTACTCTCACGTTTAATGATGTCCTGCGCAAAATGTGATATCGACAAGAAGAAGGGTTTAAATATTAATAAACATACATGATATTTAAACGCGGAGAGTAAATGACATTCCAAATTTGTAACCTTGTTATTTGTTCAAAGGATTGTAATTGAAATATTAAACCAACCCAATAATCAATAAATGGTCCCTTAAACCGCAATGATCAAACATCTGGCAGGGCCTACTTATTTCAGAATCTTTCTATGATAATTTATTGTGAAAAAATGTTTTGTACATATTATTTTTAAGTATTTAAAAAAAAGAAAGAATGATTTATTGTTATTTCTAATATACGTAAGTTCTCTTTATATATATATAGATATATATATATATATATATATATATATATATATATATAGAAGTAAAAGTAGAAGTAAACCTACATTATATATATATATATATATATATATATATATATATATATATGTTGTACTTTAACTATTATAGTAAAATAGAAGAAGTAAACCCACATTATCTAACTACAACATTTATAATCAACTCAGATGGATATATGTTATTATATATATAGAAAGAGTTATTAATAGCATGTTCATAGCATATACATATATACATATATATATACATATATATATATATATATTATTATAGTTATTACATACATACATATTATATATATATATTATTATTGTTAGCTATTAGTTGTTGTTGGCTACATGGCATATATATATATATTGTTATTGTTGCTACATATTATTAGTTATTATTAGCACATATACATACATATAGAGAGAGAGTATATATATATATATATATATATATATATATATATATATATATATATATATATATATATATATATATATATATATATATATATATATATATATATATATATATATGTTGCTAAGTTATTATTACAGCATAGCATATATATAGTAGGTATATATATATATATATATATATATATATATATACAGTATATATATATATATATATGGCTAGTTAAGTTACATATATTTTTTAATTATTATAGTAGCAATAGAAGAAGTAAAACCTACATTACCCACCCAACATTTATAACCACCCTTCAGATGGATATTGGAACGATTTCCTAAACATCGGTCCAGGAAGACGAGTTACACGGCAAAATCACTTTAGTGTCTAATTCAACTTTATTTTTAACTGATTTCGCCTTTTGAGCGTCAACTAGTCTTAAAAAAAATTCTCCCGAACATATTTCCCTAAATAACTATGATTTGATTTAAAATAAATTAATAATCTAATGTTTGAACCAAAGATAGACCGGAGTACGGGGAGTGAGGGAGTTGTTCCGTCTGGCACAGGACAGAGATGCCTACGCCAGGGTGATGGCCGACGTCTGGGAGACCTGACATGGCACTTAAAGTAGAAGAAGAATTATTAGAATTGTGATAACATATTGAAAAATATCTTTATAATATAATTTAATATATAGTATATTTAATTTGACTCACAGGAACGAAGGCAAGAGTGCGGGTAGCAGAGACGCGGACGCTGAGGATGATAGCCGGAAAGACTATTCGAGAGAGGGTGAGGAACACGGCTATCCGTGAAATCTGCAAGGTGGAAAATGTCGTGAGATGGGGCAGAATGCATACGTGCAGAGGATGGATCCCCACTAGAATCCCACACGCTGTGGCGCATCAGATTCCTGCCGGCTACCGTCCCCCCGGAAGACCACCAAAGACACCAAACAGACCAAAGGTATTAATGTTTCTAAAATGTTAATAAAAGTACATCGGAGCTTAGAAGTAAGATAGGGTAGATTAAATGTGGTCTGGTACCCCCTTGTTGTTACCGTCTTTAAATGTAAGTCCCGGATAGACCAGGGACAGGCCCAGGGAGTGTAAGAGCGAGGCTGGCAAAAAGGCGCCGCTACGCCCTACAACAGCCTTGGGTATGTGGCGGGAACTTCTATGTTCCTTTCAAACAAAAAAAAGACGAAAGGTCTAAAAGAAGAAGAAGAAGAATATTTATTTTATTTCACTTGCTCCAGAAACATTTTTTTTTCACTATTTACAATGAACTTCTGTCAAGAAATTTCGATGAGTACCATTTAGTGATATTGTGAAACTTAGAATTTCGCATTTTTTTTAAATATCACGAATAATTTATAATTTTAATTATGTATAACCAAAGTGACACAGAAGACCTTCTAAATATTATATTGCGGCTGCAGATGGGCTCACGTCCCCGGCACCGCGCCGCGAGGGGGAGGGTGGTGACCCGGCGAGACCCCGTACGTGCTCCCGGCTCGATACAGATGATGTTTCAAGTGGGAATGATATTAGCAGCAGCGCGAGGGGCTGCCCATTGATCGGCACTTCGTTAACACTGCTCTAATGTGTCTCGCGAGGTCTTGATATCTTAGAAATGTTCCAAATTACCAACAATTACCTTATTGTATAAAGCGATGTAATATTATTCTTCTTTTTAGCTTAGGCCTTATGACCAGTTCATGACGGTGAGATTTCCTTGGTTGATGATGTCCAGCAATCTCTCCACCTCTTCGTTGGACTTCCTGGTAATTTCTCGCTGCTGGAACTTTCTTATTTAATTTCTTCTGCTTTATTTAGGACTGTGTCCTGTTATTTCTCGGAGCCTGTTCCTGGGATGCAGATGTCCAACTGTCTCGCCATCTTTAGGTGGTCTTCCTGCAAGTCGATTTCCTGTTGGCACTTTATTTGCCGCTTTCCTGTTGGTACACGTGATCTCTCCAAAAACAGGTTCTACTTCTTCCCCATCTTACTATGTCCTCAACACCATAGACAGACCTTATGATTTTATTTCTGATCCGATCTCTGAGGGTTCTCCCTGTGATGGAGCGTAGGATTCGCATTTCTGCTACTCTGAGAAGGTTCTTAGTCCTATTGGTATCGGCTCTAGAACCTAAAATATTTTACTAGTATTAAACCTTATCGCTCAATTAAAATCTTTGTAAATGCCGTTATTAAAAACATAAGCTGAATAAATACACAGCACGTTGACTGCCAAACTCGAAGGTTGTTTTATTGCCTATGACGCCAAGTAATAGTTGAAAATAAGTTTATTGATGTTATTCATGTGGTTCATTTCTTATCATAAAATGTAAATTCAAACACTTTTTTTTTCGCTGTAAAAGTATATTGTATTCGAGTATCAATTAACGATATGATGCTGCTTCGCAAAATTCCACATTTTAAAATAGACAACCCCTAACATCTTAGCGAATTGTCACTGAATACCGTTATGCTCCGCACAAGACATCTCCTTCTTCTTTTTTTCATTTTGTCACACCTCCGTGGTGCATATGACCTCAAAGAACCTTCTCCACTCGACTGATGCCTGATATCATCCCAAGTTAGGCCTGCTGCCTTTAGCTCGTCCTGCAAGGCTCTTCTCAAGGTAAGCTCTAGGTCTGCCTCGCTTCCTCTTTTTCCCCATAAGGGACCACTCTAGTGCGCCCTGAGCGATACAGGCTGGGTTATGTCTCAGAGTGTGACCGATCCACTGCCATTTGCGTCTAGCGACTTGTTCTCTTATTGGCTTTTCGCCTGCCATGGTCCAGAGAATGGCATTTGACACTGTTTGGGGCCAATGGATTGTGAATATTAAGCGAAAGCACCTATTTATAAACACCTGGAGTTTTCCAATAACTTCCGCGGTAGATTTCCAAGTCTTTCATCAGTACAGCAGTACGCTTTTAATGCTACTGCTGAATATTTGGAGCTTGAGCTTTCTCGAAATGATACTGGAACGCCATACAGGGCGAAGCATAGCGAAAGCTCCCCTTACCTTGTTGAGTCTGCTGGCTACATCTTCCTACGTACCTCCCAAGCCTGCTATCATACTGCCGAGGTAACAAAAGCTGGTCGTGGTCCCAAGAGGCACACCGTGGAGCAAGATTGGAGTGGAGTCATTTGTGGACACTCGTAGGCCTAGACATAGGTACTGCGAGACAAATATTTCACCTTTCTGCTTTTCGGACCAACAATCCATTTCAATGAAAGTGATTTCAAATCAAATGTTACTCTGCTTTATCTTATTTTTTTGACAGTTTTGTATTACATGTGAGTTTGTATTCATATTTTATAATTCATTATTATTATTTTTTTCTTTGACTAATTAAAATATTTCTTTATTCTTCTTATTTACATACGAGTTTAAAACATGTATTAATTGTTATTCTATATTTGTGGTAGTATGTAATCGGTCTTATTTTGTTGTCAATATGAATTCGTATATTTATATTGAACTGATGAACACTTAAAAATTAAAACAAAATAATTATAAAATTTCACAGGATTAAATTTGACAAAAATCAAACAAAGCAACAAACTCTTAAAATGTTTGCTCTGGTTACATTTCTAAAATAGCCTAAGCTTAAGCAATTTTCCTAGTCACTAAAAACATGTGTTAAAATGAGCATCGCGCCTCACGTCTGTCCACTCGAGTCTTTTAGCTTGGAGGGTGCTTCAAGCATAGGCTGGGTGCTTATACCTGTACCGTGAGATACCGACTAGTACGAGCATCCACTGTCTCATACTTTGGGGGGAATGCTAGACGAGATAGGAAATGTGAACGAAGACTAAGCAATTTGTATATTACTAGTTTGAACCATTGATAATATTCATATAGCTTCTGCAGTAAAACAGCTTAAAAATTACACCAAAATGACTTATTGCAAAAAAAAAAATCTATTCATTATAATTAGAATATTTTGACTTTAAACATTGTGAAATTCCATAATTAAGATTTATTTTGGATCAAAATATTGTTTTGAACAATTGTTCGTGTTAATTTATCTTGACATGTTTCAGGTCTGTCTGTGGTGTTGAGGACATAGTGAGATGGGGAAGAAGCAGAATGCGCTTTTGAATAGACCACGTGGACCGCATGGAGAATACAAGAATTGCAAAAATTGTTAAAGATTGCTGCATGAGATTACCAGGAAGGCCGCCAAGGAGATGGAGAGATGGCTGGACATCATCGACCTAGGACAGCTCACTGTCACAAACAGGTCATACAACCTAAACTAAGAGGAAGAAGATGAAGAGATGTTTCAAATGTGGACAACGAAGGTTTTGTATCTTTGAAATACTTCAAGACAAAAATCCACGTTGAAAAGAAAACGATGTTTTGATTTACAACAACATCCGAATTACATTAATATCCCATTCATCCACAAATTCAAATTTTACGAACTTTTACCGAGTTTAGCAAAGTTTCTACAAGAGTAAAAATCTTTTCAATTTGAGTATGTGGGATTAAACTTTGATTTGCGTATTTAAAATTTAATTTCAAGTCTACAGAACTGACTCAGTCAAGCTCTGTGGTCCACGGTCTATCTATGTATGATCCGTCATTCACCTAAGTTATGAAAACTATGGAAAACCTCAGCCGGAAAACGTGGCAAGAACAAATCAATCAAATATTGAATATTGGTCACTTGAGAAGTCGAAGAAATCAACGTGCGTGTATGAGATGATGTATGAATGTTTAGGAATCGAGAGATGTATGCCAGGAAAGAACCGTGTGGCAGTTAATTATTTCTGCCTACCCTTCCTGAGAGACACTGTAATGGTTAGTAAATATGTTGTTGTGTATTTCGAGTTTTCTTTTTCTTATAAATATTATATAATGATAAAATATTTTCATATTAAAAGTCTAGATCGTCCAGCTGGCATGTGCATCATAAAAAAGAGGATTATTTATAGTGTTATTTTTATTTTATTTTATATCATTGTATTTTAAATTATTTGTTTAGATTTATTATGTGAACGTTGGACGATCGAAATGTGTGCGGGAGATGCCTATTGGTGACGATGAGGTTCACAACCCATCACACCGCGTCTCCCGCAGGGGCGAAAAGAGAAGGGTGGAGTGCCACATCGGTTGAAATGTGGCAGTCCATTCTCTCTGCCTACTCCATCGGATAGACGGCGTGGTGGTTAGTTAGTTAGTTAGTTAGTTAGTTATATCATTGATATTAGGTACATATGAAATTGGCGTTTTGCCGTACTGGCAACTTTGATCTTAAATATCTTCTCTTTGGTTAGGAACTCCAAATTCAAATTTATACAGCTATTTACTCAAGTATTTGTGTTTTGATAATTATAATTCATTTGTTTTTTCCTCAATTGTTTTTTTTCTTTGCGTCACTCAGTTTACATAATTGAAAACTTGAAATATTTTATTGATTCCCGTCCGAATGTTTTTTTTAGTAAAGGGATCGATGAACTACCTATGAGATGGCAAAAGTGCAAAGATAGCAATGGTACATACTTTGATTAAATAAATATATTATATTAAAAAAAATCAACTTTATGTTCCTCCCGTACAAAACGCCAATTTTATATGTAAGGACCTAATATAACACTATTTTAAAGATTTTTTTTCCTCAGCTATGGCAAATGAAAAGTGGTCCCACTATTACATAATGTACAGGGTCCATTATATAATTAATGCGCATTTTCTGGGAAAAATAGAATTATTGACCGTAACAGTACATAGCTTAAAAATTTTCAAAATACTCTCTCCTAACATCAATACACTTGCAGAGTCTGCTATGCCTGGAAGGCACCTTGAAACTCCTCTACAGAAATGTCTATTAGGAACGTTGTAACTTGCTCATAAGTTAATAAATTAGTGATATATTGCGAAAAAGAATACAGTGTGGATGCTTAGTATTGTATCACTTACATTAAATATACATCTTCTTCTTTTGCCTTGTTGTAGACCTACGTGGTCTGTCCTCCAGGGTGTTGTTCCGCCTGTGAGGTAGACTCCTAGATGTCCTTCCATCTTTTAGGAGGTCTTCCACGAGGTGGTTATTATTGGTTATATAAAATCAATCCATAGAAGAGGTCAGGACTTTTAAGTATTTAGGCATAGACCTGGTGGGAGGAGCTAATCTGCGGGAAGAAATACAAGCCCAAGTAAACAAAGCAGCTCCAATCTTTGGTGCTCTAAAATCAAAAAAATAATGTGAAAAAACAAAGAAATGGCTATCAAGAGTAAGATGAGAATCTATAAAGCATGCGTATCGCTGTCTGCTCCATCTTATAATATCCTCCATTTCACATATCTCTCTTATTCTGGTGTTCCTCACGCGATATCTCAGTGTCTTTACTGTGTCTGCCCTTGCTTCGACGCCATATGTCATTATTGGTCTTACGCATGCTTTATAGATTCTCACCTTACTTTTAATGGCCATGTCTCTGTTTTTCCATATTGAGGACTTTAGAGCGCCAGAGATTGCAGCTTCCTTGTTTACTTAATTATTAAATATATTATAATATAATATTTTGTATTACGTATTAATGTTAGTTTATTCATTTTTTATAATATATGCATTTGCCAACCATTTCGTGCTCGGGGCGGTATGGAATGAAAAGGATTTTGCGTGTCAACTAAACAACCACTCTAGGGCAAAAGTCTTTCACTGTCGCGCACCGCTATCGTATCATTTCCCAGTCGTTTTTATCGGAAGAGTAAAGTTTGATATTTTATTGTTCGCAGAGAAGACGTTTCCCTTCGAAACCTTTATGCGAGTAAGTGCGAGTATATATATCGAGTCGTATATATCAAAGAAGGAAAATGTATTTTAACTGCTTATTCTTGAAATGGAGTATTTTTAAGCCGACAGAAAGAGAGCATATATTTTCTTTATTAAATTATATGACCGAATAATCTTATCATTATATTGTTCCTTGAACAATGATGAAAAACTCCATATTAAATTTCTTTTATATTCGCCTTCACTTTGTGATGTGGATTCATATTTGAATAAATATATTTTACTTTATATTACAACACTATTATTTTCACTGAACACAAGACATGTTTTGGTTACAAATAACCTTTATCCGAATTCATGTTACCAAAACATGTTTGGGTTCTGTGAAAATAAGATGTATTGTAATACCAAGTATAATTATACAAGTATATACAAGTATTAAATCAACCGAGAAGGTACAGAAAAATTTCTTACGATTTCTGTACCTTAAAGAAAACGGTTACTACCCCTGGCTGCACCCAACTGATTTCTTGCTGGGAATGCTGGACTACCAATCATTGGAAATTAGACGAACTATCCACCTGGGTGTTCACTTTTTTCAACTGATTCGTGGTCGAATACATAACTCTGATATTTTGAATGACTTGACTTTGTTTGTCCCCGACAATTATCTGCGACAAAGGCAACATAGATTATTTCACCTGCCACTGTGTAGAACCAATCTACCTAAGGTAATGCCCGTGGGCAGGGCAATAATCCTATTAAACCGCATCTCTTCGGATGTGGACATTTTTCACGATAGTGAGGCTACCCTCAGAAAGCATTTATCTCTTATGTATTAAATTGCTATTTGCTTCTCTGTTTATCTTTACCAAACTGTTCTCGAATATTTTTTATTAATTGTCTCCTGTTTTTAATTTTTTCTTACTTGCTCTCATTTGTTTTTTTATTAAATTATTTGTAATTCTTTTTTTTTTAATTGTTAATTTTATTTCTGTACATTGTGATTATAAACGAATTGGATTTTTTACTCTGTAATGTTTGTAATTTTTTTAATAAATAAATGCAAATTGAAAATTGAATTGAAATTGAAATCAATTCGAATGAAAATGTCTGTTTTATAGAAGTTTTATTATTGTTTGTGGGAATTATATGTTTCGCCTTTCTAAAGCATTTATAAGCCGAAACAGTCATTCTTTTAAACTGTAATAAAAATTCTAGTTAACATACGTTTTCGTTTAAAATTAAATGTTAAAAAATTAATTTATTCTTGTTAATTTTCTGTAGAACAATGTCGTTTAACTAAATGTGTAATCATTAATACGGATACCTCGATTGAATGAAGTCGTCATGTTCAGACAGTTAAAAATATATATTTGATATTGCTTTAGCAAGGGATAAGCATATTAATTATTAATTCTTGCTGAAAGACATATAATAGGAGTAACATGTTTTGTATTGATTGTTCGTTATTATAATGTTATCAATCCAATAATAAATTCTAAATCGAAAATAGTCTTACCTTAAAACAATTAATGTGTCGTAAGTTTCATAAAGTCTAATCTCTTATATTTTTGAAAAAGAAAATAAGGAACAAATCTTACAAAAAATAATTTCACATGTTAACAAAATTATGACTTAACATCATGTCGTTGCCATGGAGATTTTAAGATTTTAAGATGAGAAGAAAAGTTAATGTTTTGTTTCACTTTGTGTTGTAAATAAATGTTTGTGTTTAATACATGTTTTTTGTTTTAAAAAAATATTAGTGTTATAATTGTTCTTTTTAAAACGAAAGGGAAACATTAAGAATAATGTATTGACTGTATTTGCCCTGACTACAAATCCTTCGGTATTACGTATATTTCAATAAACGAGATAATCCAGCAGAGGTTGAAGACAGTTGCTCTTAGCTAACCGCCCCAGCCTCCTACTTAGCGGGCTAAGCTAAAAGGGTACGGCGATATATAAACGGGTAATAGTCGCGCATTATGATTTCACGTGCATAAAAAGCTCAAAGTACAGGTAGGCGCCGCCCGACACGGCCCTATAAGAACCCATACCCACTTGACAGGCCAAGGGGCGCAGCGGGTGCTACAATGTAGATTCGACCAAAAGTCTTAAACCTATCCTATCATATATGTGATACATTCATTTAATTTCATCATCATCAGCCGTCTGTCATCCACTGCTGAATGTAGGCCTCTCCCAAAGCCCGCCACCGCCCTCTCTCCATTGCCGCTCCCATCCATCCATGTCCAGCAATCCTCTTCAGATCGTCGGTCCAGCGGGCAGGGGGACGTCCAACTCTACGGAATCCCGTACGTGGTCTCCATCGGCTTAAATTTAATTTAATCAGCGTAAAAAGCGTTTAGGCTCATCATTTGAATTATATTACGTAAATCCTTGAAATATGAACCACGCAAATAAAATTACAAAATTCAGTACATAGTTAAATTCATCAAATTTCAGATACAACATACATAGATCTGATTTTACAAAACTATCGAAAATTTTAGTGCTAAAAATAGTCAAAATTAGAATTGAATACTTTTAAAAACGTTGTAAAAAACCACTTTATTTTGAGTCAGGAGCACCAACCGCTTTCATTCTGTAACGAGCTTCATCAGGGTTATACATAAACTGTTTGTGTATAGCCCTATCGAAGCTGGTTACAGAGTGAAACCGTTTGGCGCTCCTGACTCAAAATAAAGTGGTTTTATGCAACGTTTTTAAAAGAGTTTAATTCTAATTTTAAATATGTCAAACCACCAAGTAATAGCTTATTTCCAAAGTCTAAAAATAGTCGTTAAAAACTACATAAAATGATGACATTCTTTATATAAAGTATTATTCACTGTATGGATCTGAAAAGTTATATATTATTCTATGTACAGCTCTTTTCGTTAATCCGGATTCAACTAAGTCCAATTGATCCAGGAATAACTTTGTAAGATGGGGGATTCTTCGTAGCGATGGGATACGCTGTATATGCGGCGCGGAGCAATCTATGCTGCATATAATGAAGTTTCCGAGCTGCTTAGTCACCTGCACCAAAGAGGACCTAGCTCGAAGATCAGGAAGCGCAGCACAGCTTGCGAATTTCTGGACCATTGTAATTTAGACCTACTACTACCATCGCCAGGAGGAAGAAGAAGAATAGCTTTCTTCCAATTATGAATATATGCTCAAATTTTAAAAGAGGTCATGATAATAAATTATTGATATAAGATCAGTTTTCTAGAGTTTTATTATCAAATGACATTTGATGATGCCTTAGAAGGGCGAAACATGTGATTCCCAAAAAATATAATAAAACTTCTAGAAAACTGACGTTTTCATTCGTATAAATTATTTAATATGGAGTTTTACATCATTGTTCAAGAAACAATAAATATATTAGAGTGACATATTACACCTTGCTATTGAATGACATTTATTATATAACAGGCGAAACATGTTACTTCCAAATAAAATTATAAAACTTATTTAAAATTAATGTTCCTTATAATATTAAATACTGTAAGACAGACATTATAATTCAAGAAACAAATATTTCGAAATAAAAAAGGGGAAAAATATCGTTTTATATTTTTTTCGATTGTTCAGTTTCAAATCAACATATAAATTTTACATAGATTGTATGTATGTATCTCATGTAATACTGGAATGAATCGTTAGTAATTTCTGTCTCATTAACATTACACCAGAGTAAAAATATTATATATTTCGCCGTCGATTATTACTCCAGTGTAATGTTATTGATATTAATTATTCTTTTACTGTGAAAATGAGGTACTAAAATAATTTGACTAAGTACATTTAGCCATAAAGACGACGAACATATTTTATATTATATGTTACCAAGGTAGCTCGACGACAAGTTATTAGATTAATAGAGCTATGAGTTCAAAATAGAGGTCCCACTGGTATCTTCACTCAGTTTGCGCTAGCCGCTAAGAAGAGGTGTTTGCTTTATGAATACAATACAGTAGCGTAATGGTGTCATATCTTATCTTATAATATACTTACAAAAACATAGTATTCTTTTTTTTTCTTACACAAATGAGACATAACATACGAAAAACATTTATGCGATTTATTTGGAGACAAAATAGTAAACAAAAATAGAATATCAATATGAAACAAGGAAATAACATACAAGTATTTCAAACATATCACAAATAAGTCGACGTTGGTAAGGCAGTAACTCTTTCATAGAATTGATCTTTTTTTTTGTGGACACTGCCTCACTGAAACTAAAAATATCCAATCAACGTAAGGCTTTGGGTGTGTATTTTCCATATTAAATATCGTAACATGAATCTAGAAAATGTTTTTTTTTTTAAGAATATCATAATATAGTTAGTGTAGGAATACTTAACGTATCGTCTTAAGTTATACTTCGAAACATGTCAACGTTAATTGAGTCATAAAAAATATTTTGTTTAAAAAAATTCTGATCCAGTTTATTATCATTTAAATATATCTTAACGCTTTTAAATTTTTTACAAATATAAGCCATAACCACCCATGTTCGGAGTGATGGCCACTTAAAAAAACAACACGAGGACAAAAAGCACAGTGTCAAAATGAAGGTGCTGAGTTGAGTAGGTGGAGTAATGTTGTTCGACCACAGCAGGAACATCCACATCAGCGACAGTTTCAGAATAAGGCTTATCACGGAAGAACCGTCTGAGATGGTACCGCCACGTTATGCGGTGCCCAGTTGACTATTCTACACGAAATACTATGGAAACGAACTACCGATCCAGAGGAGGTCGGTAGATCCAAGTTGATGTGAATAGGACTTATTTAAAGGATAGTCCCACCAGACGCCACCCAGGATAGATTGTCCTAGAGACGCCATTAAGAAGAGCCGACCCCAACTAAATAGGACAAGACTAGGAAGAAGAAGAATAATTAGTATAAAATTACTTACTTTTTAGACGAAAAAAAGTTTCACAACTTGTTTATAGTCAAATCAGAAAATCAGTATTTTATTCCTTGATCCTACACGAAAATTATATAATATATTTCTTCTATAATATATTCGTCTTCACTTTGTTTTTTGGATTCATATTTGAATAAATATTAATACACATAGTATAACAACAATTTATTTCACTTAACACAGACATGTTTCGGTTATAACATAGCCTTAATCAATGTATACAATTTTAAAGGTTAACATTTTGTACATTGGTAAAGGTATGTTATAACCGAAATATGTCTGTGTTATGTGAAAAAAAGGTGTTGTAACACCAAGTGCAGTTATTTATTCATATACAATATATTATTTATTAAAACTTTAATATGATAATTATATTAGAGAAAAGTAAGTAATTATATTAGAGTAGTAGGAAGAAACCATGACAGTCTGCAACATTAGCGTGAATGGTGAAAATTTGGAGCAAGTAGTTGAGTTCGTGTATTTAGGTAGTATGTTAAGAAGAGATGGGCGAGTATTGAGGGATATTGAAAGAAGGGTTGGGGCAGGCAACAAAGTGAATGGTGCACTTAAAGTTGTCATCGCAAACAAAAACCTATCGAAAAAAGCTAGATTGGCAGTGCACAATGGTGTTCTTCTACCGACCCTTATGTATGGAAGCGAAGCATGGAACTGGCAAAAGAAGGATGAAAGTAGAATAAATGAAGTAGAAATGAGATCTCTTAGAGGAATGTGTATATACTCTGTGTATGATAGAGTGTCGAATGAAAATATAAGAAGTGAATGCGGTGCGAATGTTGGTGTCATGAACAAAATAATGAAAGGATCATTAAGATGGTTTGGATATATGGAAAGAAGGAATGAAGAAAGAATGGTAAAAAAATTATGTGTCAATGATGTAAATGGAACCAGAAATAGAGGAAGACCGAGGAAAACGTGGCACGATCAAATAAATCAAATGTTGAATGTCGGCTATGTGAGGAGTCGACGCGCGTGCATGACACGATGTATGAATGTTGAGGAAGCGAAAGAAATTTGTCAGGAAAGAAAAGTGTGGCAGTCCATTCTTTCTGCCTACCCCTTCGGAGAGACGGCGTGATGGTTAGTTAGTTAGTTATTAGAGAACTCTGTAACTTATCATATGGAAACTGTTAATTCATAAAAAAATAAGATTTTATTTATCCTTCAATACATCATGTGGAATTAAGACCAGTTTCATGTCCAGGGGTCCACGCAAATGTGCGCTACTCCTTGTGCACATAGTATATAATATATGAACATCTCCCCCTCCACCTCATGTAGGATGTAGGTATCTGGTGCCGCTATTAACCTAACGAGATGTGTTCTCACCCGGAATAAGGAAACATGCGCCCTCTTTGTGAGGCCGCTTGGGGTAAAATCATTTTTGAGGTTAATATTACAGTCTTGATACACATTCGCAATACATTAGGAGGGGTGGGTAATGTATGTATAATATATAACACAGAGTTTTATTTTTTATCCACACCGTTTTTATAACCTTACCTGCTACTTCGTAAACCATTTTTTTCATTTTACCGAAAGCTTTTCTCGATGCATTTTTTATATTTACTTGCGTGTTTATTGCGACTTATTTATTAACTATTTTTTTCAGTTTATAATATTTTAAAAGTTTGCCTTATTTAAGATAAATTGAATTATTTGAAAGTTTTATATAGAAAATTTAGGTGCACTCTATGAAAAAATAATAATATGTGTTCATGTCCTTACCAGTGATATCAGAATATATTACCAGCATAAGCATATAAGCAGTAAGTTGGTATAGTTCATGCCATTATAAGCTAATCACTTGGCCTAGGTTGATTATTTAAGCCAAGTTGTTTGAGTCAGAACCTATCAATTTAAATATTGCATTATGCACGTGTGGTGATTCTCATATGAATATTCGAAAAACGTTAATGCAACATATTCAATAAAGGACACGTCGGAATATAAAAAGTATTTTTATTCAATAAAGTACACGTCGGAATATAAAAATTATTTTTATTTTTTAAAGTGTTCCCTAATATTTTTAAAAAGGTCAACAGCCAGTCATGTATTATCCAGAATTCGGATTTTTTTAATCTCAAACGACTTGGCATAAATGATCAATCCAAGTCTAGTGGTTGTACCAAATCAATTGTTTGACTGCTAATATTATTTTATCATTATAATTTTATACATAGCCGATTAAAATGGACTGTAGTATTCAACATCGTTTTCAAAATGAAAGCTAATTTATATTAGAATATAAATTTTACTTTAACAGATATACCGAGTAGCAGAAATGCGAACCTACGCTCCATTGCAGGCAAAACACTCAGAGATCGGGTCAGAAATGAAACGATAAGGTCCTATGGTGTTGAAGACATAATAAGATGGAGAAGAAGCAGAAGGCGTTTTTAAAAACACCACGTGGACAGCATGGAGAACACAAAAACTATTAAAGATGAAAAACCAATCAATAAGAGATTACCAGGAAGGTCGCCAAAAAGATGGAAAGATATCACATCCCAGGACAGCCCACCAAGGAAGAGGGGCTTCTAAGAGGAATATGAAGAAGAAGATTAATAATATAATAAATATAATGTGCATTTAATTAATATAATTCTTAAAAAAACTTTTAATGGACATTATGCATTTCGCCTTAATTACATGTCATTTAGTTTCATATATGACCGAGGGAAGGCTACCACAGGGTCGATCGCCGAGCCGCTCGCTGGTCCGATCAAATCAGGGATCTGACTGTTCTCTCATTAGCTGTATCCTGGAGACTGACCGGTGACAGGAGCGCATGTCGTGCCATGTCGTCAATGGTTTACAGGATGGACACGACCCTCAATCATGAGGAATACGACTTGGAATTGTTCCTGGAAAATAAAAATCCTGAAGACTGTCTTCGCCTCCAGTCGGACATCAATAATATTGTCAACTGGAGTCACAATAATCAAATGCAATTCAATGTCTCTAAATGCGTTATGCTATCTTTTACTAGAGTATTGAGAACTGTGTATTATAGATACACAATGAACAATCAGCAACTAGCACATGTATCTACGATGAGAGATCTCGGGATCATCTATGAGAGTAGGCTGACTTTTCGTGCGCATGTTGAGATGATTTGTGGCACTGCACTGAAGATGTTGGGTTTCATCGTCCGGACCGGCAGAGTTTTCAGGGATCCCAATGTGCTCAGAGTCCTATACAACGCATTGGTTCGGAGCAGACTCGAAAGTGGTTCTGTGATATGGAGTCCTCACGAGGCGAGATATTCCATTATACCTGTAATACCAATAGTTAAATTCAGAAAATTTTTACATAAATATAAGGTCCTTACATATGAAATTGGCGTTTTGTATGGGAGGAACATAAAGTTGATTTTTTTTTAATATAATAAATTTATTTAATCAAAGTATGTACCATTGCTATCTATGCACTTTTGCCATCTCATAGGTAATTCATCGATCCCTTTACTAAAAAAAACATTCGGACGGGAATCAATAAAATCTTTGAAGTCGGTTTGGACTGCCCCATCGGAGTTGAATTTTTTCCCTTGCAAGAGATTATCCAAATTTCGAAAAAAATAGCAATCTGTTGGGGCAAGGTCCGGAGAGTACGGTGGATGTCTTAGACATTCCAATTGAAGCTCTTCTAATTTGGTAGCCGTCTGTTGTGCAGTGTGTGGTCTAGCGTTATCATGAAGCAGCAGTGGCCTAGAGCGATTAACCAGCCTCGGTTGTTTAGCAGCTAGCTTTTCCATCATGGTTTGCAGTTGCTGACAATAGACATCTGCCGTAATCGTCTGGTCCGGTTTTAAGAAAGCTGTAGTGAACGACACCAGCACTAGTCCACCAAACGCTCACAAGTAACTTTTTTTGGAGTCAATTTTCGCTTGGGGCATGGTTTGGCTGGTTCGGCAGGGTTAAGCCATTGCGACGAGCGCTTCCGATTATCATACAGGGTCCACTTTTCATCACAGGTAATGATTCGATTCGAAATCCCTTCATTATTGTGCCGGTTGAGTAATGCAACGCAGCAGTCAACGCGCGTTTGTTGATTTGCTTCACTCAATTCGTGAGGTACCCATCTTTCAAGCTTTTTCACCTTCCCAATTTGCTTCAAATGGATTAAAACAGTTTTATTACTTACACAGCAGCCTGCAGCTAACTCGGACGTGGTTTGCGATGGATCCGCTTCCACAATAGCCTTTAATTCTTCATTATCAACTTTGGTCTCCGGCCGTCCACGAGGCTTGTTCTGCAGGTCGAAATTTCCAGAACGAAAACGTTGGAACCAAAAACGCACTGTGTTTTCTTTTGCGGCACCGTCGCCATACACATCATTAATCCTTCGAGCCGTTTCTGCAGCACTGGTGCCACGGTGAAACTCGTACTCGTAAATAACGCGATATTTCAAGTTTTCTATTTTGTAAACTGAGTGACGCAAAGAAAAAAAACAATTGAGGAAAAAACAAATGAATTATAATTTTCGAAACACAAATACTTGAGTAAATAGCTGTATAAATTTGAATTTGGAATTCCTAACCAAAGGGAAGATATTTGAGATCAAAGTTGCCGGTACGGCAAAACGCCAATTTCATATGTAAGGACCTAATATTTGAAGATTATTTTTGTATAGAATCATGTTTACCACCCCTGATCTGTATGTATATAAAGGACTAAGTTTACAATAGTGTTACCAGTCTGTCGATGCCAGCGAGCCTGGCGAAACCGGTCGCTGTCTAATTAAAGACAAAAGTGGAAGTAGTTAAAAAACATCGTTTTATTTAATTATTATTTAAAATGAACTTCCATCAAGAGATTTCAGTAAAATCATTTGAGACAATAAATTGATTGGAAATCAAAACAGGCGGTCATTTTCTAAAAAGAAAATTAATATTCAGTTCATTCTTCCGTAAAATTTTCATCAGAAAATGATAACTCCTGTTTATTTTCTCCTTTGTAAATATTTACTCTGCTTGATTTTTAAGCAAAGCTATTTTCTTAACAATTCTCTGAATGGTAAATAATCACCAATTTCGTGTTTATTTCATAAACCTTATTTTTACAATTTTCTTTAACATTTTCTTTAAAATATGGCTTTAACTTAAGATTTTTCAACTGTATTATTTTTTTATACACATAAACTTCTTTAACATTTAAAATAAAAGACCCGTTTTATCAATTTTTGTTTTGTTATTATTCTACTTTTTATGGTACCTGTATATTGTTTGGTATACAAACCTTGAACAATTAATTAAATAATCACCTGACCCCTTTTTAGGTGACGTGGATTGAATCCTTGACCTGACCTGGATTCTTCATCTTACCTGGATCCAGTCACCTATTATTTGTGTCCGATTAACCTCTCTAAGGAGCTAAAACAATTGGTTTATAAATGAATAATTAGTAAAATAAGATAGATGTGTAATGCTGGGGACATCATGTGATGGAGTAGACAGCGATGGACGGACTGGTACACTCATATCACCATCACACTCCTCTATATTGCACTACATAATCTGCCTCACAGGACTCGTCCTCGTCGAAGACCTCCTAAAATAAGAAAGGACAGCTGGGAATCCATCTTATTGGAGGAGCAACCCTCTGGAGAACAGACCACATTGGTCAAGAGGTCATTGGAGCAAGAGAAAAAATAAGAATAATAATAATTTATAATACACTAACAGATTGCTTTCGGAAATAACGAAAATAATATATAAAAACAGTACAATAATTAAATGTAACAATGATTTTTAATAACTACTTCCACATTGTCTTTATTTTAAAATAAAGACAAAAGTGGGAGTTGTAATTGTAAAACATCAAATTATTTATTAATTCTTGAACAATGGTGTAAAACTCTACATTAAATAATGAATATTAATGAAAACGCTGTCTTCTATGAGTTTTATTATATTTTAGATAGAATGATATGTTTTGCCCTTGTAAGGCATTATCAAATCTTATCTGCCCTTTTAAGGCATTATCAAATATTATCATTTGATAATGCTTAAGAAGGACAAAACATGTCTTTCCATCTAAAATATATAAAAACTCGTAAACAGTAGACGGTTTCTTTTATATTAATTATTTAATATAGAGTATTACATATTTTTTATAATTATGATTCGATTTAATATGGAAGTGTCGTGAGAGGACTCTCATTATTGATACCACGCTATTCATTATATGAGTGGCTCTTTTAAACATTATTAGAGCCAGTAAATATACTTATTTGAAGTTGGTTAAAATGTTTACATAAAATAACTTAAAATTAACTCAACTAAACAATCAAACAAATAACAAATTGCGGCAAGTAAAAATTACATTATCATATTTAAGTTATAAAATATTATTAACATAATTAGGTGAAAGTTAAAACACGAAATTTATTAACAATAAACAATATGAGGTTAATCTAATTCACATAAAAAAATTATTGTGATTCTAAAAATTTTGTTTGGAGAAATAAAATTTAACATTTTTTTTTTGTTCTAGAAACAATAAATAGTTCCACTTTTGGCTTTATTTCGAAATAAAAACAAAAGTGATTATATAATTAGTATTTTAAATCAACTTCCATCAACAAATTTCAGTAAAATCATTAGATCATAAAACGTTTGTGGGAAAATTAAAGGGGTGTCAAGGCATGACATGTATTTATACATGCGAAACACTGCGTAATGAATGGCGCTGTGAAACAGTAATCCGTAAATATAACAGCTTCACACGCTGCTCGGAGTATTTTTTGATTGATCAAACACGTGATCAGGGCACGCACGAGATAAATGCGCCGTATAAATAATGCAGGCGCCCTCCAAACAGGACGTGCGAGCACACGAGCAGGCCCCACCTGGTCACGGGCAGGTAAACAAGAGGGCGAGAGATGAATGTGGGGCATACATCACGGGTATTGGCGCATCCCAGAAGGGGACTAGGGCACAGGTTGACCTGTCTGTTCCCTGGGGTTAACTACGCTATGCTCACCTATACGCCTTATTATCTACGACAATACTTCACCAAGATTAATTTAGTTCCCAATACCATAAATATGTGCACCATCTAAAAAGAACATTTTGTGTTAAATTATTTTTATTTTGTTGGACTTGGACTTGGATCTTCTGGCTTACAGAGGTTCAGCTCATGTGGCTATTCCTCTTACGTCTGATGGGAACATTGTTGGAAGGTGATTTGGTGGGTTGTTAGTTTATTCGGGGGCATGATTTGTGTGGCCCGGAGTGTTCCTCTGAAGGAGAATCGATTTTGGGTGCTTGTGGCGGCTGGAAGTGTTTGGGTCGTAATTAGAAAGGTCTTTTATTGTGGGGTTGGGATGTGAAGGGAGTCCTTTGTAAAAACGTTCGGCAAGTTTCAGAATGAATTCATCTATCATCGGGATTCCCGATTCTAGGTGCAGTTGTGTAATCCTGGTCCATGTAGGCGCACCAAGCGATAAACGGATAGCCTTATTTTGCAGGATTTGGAGTTTTTGTATGTGACTCGAAGCTGCATAGCCCCAGATTGGGGCTGCATAAGTGAAGATCGGCCTTATAACCGTTTTGTGTATCAGGATTTTATTTTGTTATTTTATTTTATATCATTGTATTTTATATTATTTGTCTTAGATTTATTTTGTGGGTGTTGGACGATCGAAGTGTGCGCGGGAGATGCCTATTGGTGGCGATGAGGTTCGCAACCCATCACACCGCGTCTCCCGCGGAGCGAAAAGAGAAGGATGGAGTGCCGCATGAGTAAAAGTGTGACAGTCCATTCTTTCTGCCTACCCTTTCGGTGAGACGGCGTGATGGTTAGTTAGTTAGTATAAAATATCTTTAATAAAACATTCGATTTGTATCCCGATTACTCCAGGGATACGTTTTAAAAAATATATATTATACTATAATATTATTATTAAATGTTAAAATTGATTATATGTTTGAATTATAAGTTTGAAAAATATATATGTTAACGATGTAAATTGAACCAGAAATAGAGGAAGACGGAGGAAAACGTGATTTGATAAAATAAATCAAATATTGAATGTCGGACATGTGAGGAGTCAGAGAAATCGACGCGCGTGCATGACACGATGTATGAATGTTGAGGAATCGAGAGAAATATGTCAGGAAAGAAGAGTGTGGCAGTCCATTCATTCTGCCTACCCCTTCGGGGAGACGGCATGATGGTGAGTTAGTTAGTTTTTTTTTAAATTGAAACCCTATTATGGTATCACATTTTTCAATTATTTTTCGCGACAACTGTTTCGCCAACCGATGTTGGCATCACTTACACATTACACTATTTTTTTCGTATTAACACCTGATGATGCCAACATCGGTTGGCGAAACAGCTGCCGCAAAAAAAAATGTTACCTTAACAGCAATTTTAACAGTTAATAATGTTGAAGTATCATAGTGTTTCGGCCAAAATAATGGACCATTATTATTTTGTTGAATCGATTTTTTTTATTAAAGTGCGAACAAAATCGATGTAAAGGATATATATATAGCTATCATATATTGATTCTCGCTAATCTATCGCCATTTTATTTTCACGTGAATTCTACACCAGACCAAAGACAGTGTGACAATCACACCACCATCGCCGGGAATCGGCGAATAATATTATAAATCTCTGTATGTGGAAACAAAATTTTTAAATTAGTTATGTATAGAAATAAATAAAAAAATTATACAAATACTGGATTTTTACCCATTGCGGGTTAATCATTTTTTAAGGATTGATTGTATCTCAATAGATACGAAGATGTAAATTATTTGGAAACAGAATATGGTAGTCGAGGCGTTTACAAGACTAATGACCTTTCATTGGTTGGGTTAAGCGATCACTCTATGTTTAACAACTTTCACCATTCCTCCCTTCTTACGACACCATATCTGACAAATTTTTGGAACTTGTGTATATGTTAATATTTGTTTAATAACTTTACTGTCGGTAGGTAGATCTACTAAGTTATGTATAAAATAATCAAATCAGTTCATCATTAATATTGATTTAATGTAGTTGTATGCACAGAAGGTTATTTTTCATTCGCACTATTACCGTAAGCTTAATATATTGAAAGGCGGTAATAAGGTGAGGCGGGCTCTTTGCTCCTAGCGCAGCCATCACGCGAGCCACCAGGTGTCCCGCGCCCTCGCAGTCACGATAATTATTGCCGCCCCTAATGAGTGAGGGGCTCCCGAGCCTTTATGTCGCGTTCGCGTTTGTCTGGTCGTTAACTGGACGCTTGAGCCGATGTTATGACGGAGAAAAATTGCTTCTAATTCGGGTACTGCAAAAACAACAGCTTACATCCACCCCAGCTGAGTATGTTTGTATTTCTGAGTTTGTCGTTTAAGTACTAGCACGCAATATTAATTTATTATTAATAACCGAAAACGGCCGTTCACAATGGAGTTCTGGTCCCAACCCTAATGTATGGAAGCGAGGCATGGAACTGGCAGAAGAAGGATGAGAGCAGAATAAATGCGGTAGATATGAGGTCCCTAAGACGTATGTGTGGTAGAACGATATACGACAGAATCTCAAATGAAGAACGAAAGAAGGTAATTATGAACAAAATTATGAAAGGATCGCTGCGTTGGTTCGGACGTATAGAACGCATGGATGGAGAAAGAATGGTTAAGAAAGTATACGTTAATGACGTAAATGAGGTACGAAGTCGAGGCAGACCGAGGAAAACATGGCATGACCAAATTAATCAAATTTTAAAGGTTGGTCATGTTAGAAGTCGGAGGAATCGACGTGCGTGTATGACTTGTTGTATGAATGTGGAAGGAAGCTAGAGAGGTTTGCCAGGATAGAGTAGTGTGGCGGTGCATTCTCTCTGTCTACCCCTGCGGGGAAACGGCGTGATGGTTTGTTTGTTTGTTAAGAAGTTTATTATATTAAGAAGCAAAGATGGCAGTACACAATGGAGTTCTAGTGCCAAACCTCGTGTATGGAAGTAAAGCTTGGAGCTGGCAAAAGAAGGATGAAAGCAGGATAAACGCCGTAGAAATGAGATCACTAAGAATAATGTGCGGGAAAACGTTGTATGATAGAATACCGAACGATGAAATAAGAGAGAAATGTAAGGCTGCATCATGGATAAAATTAAAAAAGGACCCTTAGATGGTTTGGACATATGGAACGAATGGATGAGAGTAGAATGGTTAAAAAGTTGTACACAAGCAGCGTGAGTGGAAAAAGAAGCCAAGGACGATCGAGGAAAACATGGCATGACCAAATAAATCAATTATTAAAAGGCGGTCACATTCGTAGTCGGAATAATCGACGTACGTGCGTGGTACGATGTATCAATGTGGAGAAATCCCGAGAGGTATGCCAGGACAGAGCATTGTGGCGATCCATCCTCTCTGCCTACCCCTCCGGGGAAATGGCGTGATGGCGTTAGTAAGTTAGTTTATTATTTTAAACCTCGGAGACCACCAGCTTATTAATGTCAATTTATTTATTTTTAACATATTTTTAGGATAATTTATACGATATTTATATTTGTTTTACATACAATACAAGGCTGGAGAAACAAGAATAAATATTGAAAGGATTGCCCAGAAACGAGCAATCTGGATAGGCCATAACATCAGGCATCCGGGCCTGCTTATTAACATCGCGGATGGAATGGTTGTGGGCAAAAACTGTAGACGCCTATATGGAACAGGTAATTAGAAACGTACGCTGTGGTAGTTATTCAGAGATGAAAAGACTGGTCGGAGACAGGACTAAGTGGAGGGAATGAGTAAGTTATAAAAAAGAATAATATTTCACAAATATATAAATGTACGAGTGTATTTTTTCTGTCCCTTTACCATTTTTTAATTTAAGAAACGTCAGCCCTTGATTAGCCGGCGGCGGCGTATAGCCCACAGATGATTTCTCCTGGGCGCCCTGTCTTGAAAAACATCATTTACCCCTTTGGACCGTTGCAATTTGAAGAGGAGACCTTAGGATGTGACAATTTTCTTGGCGCATGACGTGACCAAACCATCTCAATTTGGCTTTCTCAACCTTATTTACAACATTATAGGAGCGACTCTAAAACTTGAATATGTCCCCGGATATGCTTGTTGGCGACTTTATCCAAATCTGGCCTCCAGTCCATTTGACACGCCTCCAGTCCATTTGAGCATCTTTTTTTCGGTACGTGGAGCGGTTACTTGTAGCTTTTGTATAGGAGAATCTATTAAATAAAGTAAAAATATATATAAATATTGACACTTAGTCACCAAACTACAGATAATGTTAAGGGTACGGTTAAACTGTTTATTTGCAAATGTCATAAGCTTTCACTGACGCGTAAAATGAACCCTCACAAACATGTGTACTCCATCAATGGTTCCATAATATCCGATTCAGACCGCGTGAGAGATCTTGGAGTCACAATCGACCCGAAACTCACTTTCGTTAGTCATATTGATGACATGGTGGACAAATCTCTCAGAACATTGGGATTTATACTGCGCACATGCAAACCTTTCCAAAATATCACTGCCCTTAAAGTATTATTTACAACCATGGTTCGCTCACGCCTTGAATAAGTATCTCCCGTTTGGTCTCCTTATTATGCAGCACATATCCAACGCATTGAAAGAGTACAAAAAATGTTTATTAAACATATTAATTTTAAAATGTGCAAGTCGTTCTCTGATTACAAATCTGCCCTAATTTTTCACTCCTTGGACTCTCTTGAAAATATACGTACTCTTCATGATATGCTGTTACTTCATAAAATAATTCACTTTAAAATTGACAATTCTGAACCTCTCAGCAAATTGTCACTCAATACCCCCATGTCTCGCACGAGACACACCGCGAGCCAAGTATTCCACCTTCCTGTTTATCGCACAAACTACGCTACTGTATCGAATCTGTGATATCTACAACAAACATTTTGGAGACATTGACGTCTTTCATTTTAGCGAGCGAAATTTTAAAAAAGTGATCGGAGCAACATTTCGGCGCGGATGTGACCACGATGTAACGTGATATTATAATACTTGTATATTACTTTTTATTTTATTTTATCTTAATTTTATTTTTTATTTCCAATACTATAAGTATTTTAACTCTTAAATATTATGTATACCTTATTTTGTCTTAGTTTAACTTCAATCTTGTTTCTCACTATCATTTGTTGATTGTTAACTATTATTTTTAATCTGTGGTAGCATGTAATTGGCATTATTTTAATTATTCTAAATATTTCGTTTATATGTATGTTATTGATATCGCTGTATGTTACCCTAAATAAATAAAATAAAATAAAAAATGAAATAAGACATAAATGAAACAAAATTAATGTCAATTGAAGAAAATCTAATACAATATATTTTCATGACAGATTTGTCATTTTGCTTAAACATTCATTGAGAGTTATCATACATATTGGTCACTTTGCCATAAGATTTAACCCTTAACGTACCGTGTTCAAAACAAAACGCTCGCTCCCATGTGGTAAGTTCAGTTTACCGCTAACTTTATCTTAATATCAAGCATATGACTAGATGAATCAAAATTTAATTTATGTCATCTTGTAGGGAATTTCATTAGGAATAGATCGATATCTATAACATACATGGATTATTTGAAAAACATATCATTATTTTTTTTTTTCTGGAACCATGCGATTTCTGATATGTAATGCGTCATAGCATACGGGCGACTGGACATACGGGTCTTGTCTGTGCTTGTCTTGTCTGCGCGCCTCGGCCGGCGGAGCGACGATAAAGGCACCTAGGCAAAATGTATAGTACGTTCAAGACAACGAGTACGTATTAATATTTGTCCCTTTTGGTAAAGTGTTAATATTTTCACAGTTCTGATATTATTAAGTTGGGTCCTGCGTTTCCGTCCACAGTGGTATTATTACGTACATATTGAAAAGGTCAAAGATATAATTTATAATACGTTCAAAACAGCGAGTAAGTATTTGTCACTTTTGATAAAGTTGTAAATATTAGCAAAACAAATTCTACCTTAACACGAATGAAGGTGAGGGCAGTCTTAGAAAATATTTTTTTTTGGGATGAAGGAAGTAATTTTTTGCTTTTTTTTTATTACGAAATATTGAGAACACTTCAATGGAGGATTACAATTTTTTTTATAATATTAGGGTCCATAGGTTTTAAGAAAATCAACTTTAAATTGGCAGTGGAAACTCAATTTACCACATGGCAACGCGACGGTTAAAGAAAACAATAAAATTAGTAAATTGAAACCTTTTTTTTTTTAAATGCAGTGTTTACTTTAACTGTTTTTGCTAGCATCTTTGGACATATAAATATTAAAACTTATTCACCTAACTACAAATTATGTTAAGGGTAAGGTTAAAACTGGTAATTTGCATCAATATGAAATAAGATATATAAATGAAACAAAATTAATGTCAATCGAAGGAAATATATTGTAAATTTTTCTAGACAAAAAACAGTTCCGCGGGTACTTATAAACGAAAATAAACGTTCAAAGAAGATTATATATGAATGAAATTTAAATGCTTAAGGCTTTAGGAGTTGATATTTATAAAGTAGATATTATTAAACTTTTTTTTTTCAAATTCACTTCTATTTAATATACGCACACGATACTTTTTTCAATGTTTTTTTTTCACAAAATCAGCTTTTTGAGAGCACAATATTAAATGAGAAGAAATAAGGTTAGATACCCTGTGAACGTTTTGGTAGGAATCACAGAATATTGGATACAATTTTCGTGAATATTTACATTTGCGAGTAAAATATTCAAATCCAATTTTAATGAGCCATTACCACAGTACGGGAATCAATGAATTTCGACTTACAAGAAGCAGATATTTTGGTGTATTGGGTACATAAGCTACCTAGCACTGTAAGCGTTGAATACAATAAATAAAATATTATTTTAGTTAGTCATTTAGCAGTACCTGGAAGCTTATGTAAACATAATGATAAATGTGCTATGATATATTCTTAAAAATTTATTCAACGATACACAAACGTAATGAAAGTTTCAATAGAAAGCTAATAAAGGGTATCTGGAATAAAATATAAACAATTTGTCAATTATTGTAAATCTGATTTAAATATTATAATTCAAAGATAATACATATTTCTTTTTAATGTTGATCATAAGGTCCTAGCGGGGGCGTGACCGCCCTCCAGTGGCGCTGAAGCCGACCAATAGGGCAGAGGCCAGTCCAAATTTTGGCAGGAAAGGAAAATTATTTTAAAAAATTGTTTTTTTCTACCAAAATTTAAAATTTCCATCATATTGTTATTGAGAACCATAAAACATAGTATTAATAAGATATACCAAATTTCGTTTAGTGTTGTTGGTGATCCAAATTGGGACGTTAAGGCAAGCAAGGATTCGCGGTTTAATTATTTAAGAAATGAATAATAAAATTAGTACATTTTTATTTTATTTTCCACCTTAATCTAAAATTTCCGTCACATTCTTATTAAGAACCGTAAAATAATTAACCTTATGTGTATCACCGTGTATCACCCAGGTTAGCATGTTTCTTTAAATAGATAAAATATTATACATATAGTAAAAATAAACATTTTATAAAATCCTGCGTTCTGCCAGTTGGTATTTATGGTCTTGAAACTGTAACATTGTCCAAACAAAGTGCCGAGAAACTACGAGTGATCTAAAGATCCATGGAAAGAGCCATGTTAGGAATAAGTCTAAGAGACAGAGTCAGAAACGATACGGTGAGAGAAAAAACAAAGGTCACTGACATTATCCACCGGGTGGCGACTCTAAAATGGCAATGGGCAGGTCACGTAGCCAGAAGCTCAAATGAAAAGTGGACAAGAAGACTGCTGACTTGGAGACCGTGGACGGCAAAGAGAAGTGCAGGGCGACCGCAACTACGATTGAAGGATGTTCTGAAGAGACACGTCGGAATAACCTGGATGCAGTTTGCACAAGACAGAGTGACGTGGAAGCGAATGTAGGAGGCCTTTGTCCAGGAGTAGACGGGAATAGGTTGAGGAAGAAGAAGAAGAAAACTGTTTTAGGAGCGGGGGCGATAGATTTTTTCCTTTTAAATGAAGCGGTGGTCTAGATAATATTATAGTATTATATAGGTATTATATAGGTAGTATTATATAGGTCTAGATAATAATATTATAAAGATTTTAAAGATATAAAGACACAGTTTATTATTCACCTGTTATTCGTTATCTGTTCTGTACGAGTATACAGACTAATTAAGACGATCGTTTGTTTTACTATTGTATAATAGATCAAAAGATATCGTTGTCAGCAAAATACTTAGATCTTCAAAACGCGAGAGAGCAGTAAAGGTAAAAATTACCTTAAATCAAAACGACACAAACAGCTACTTTGTAAATTTTAATTTAGGGTAAACGATTTTTTCAGAACTAACCTAGAAATTTCGCTATTGAAATGTGGGCCTTGTTAACATGATTACATTCGTGTCATGTCGTCTCAAGTCAGTCATGACGTAGCTCGTGTATTCTCGTTTCGTTTCTGTCGTTCACTCTCCCGTCTCTAAGAAGTCGCGTTGACAAATCGCCAGAGGTGGTATCGACATACCGGCTGCGGCATTTGTCACGGCCCCCTTGAACTACAGATATCAGCCCGTTTCTCATCAATAAGGCATGACAAATAACACTCATTCACAAACGTCAAATAACGTTATTCGGGTAATATTTTTATTTGTGTATTTCATATAAACTAATAAAGAATTTATAAGCTCAATATAAAGTGTTCCTTTGAAAAATCTGATAATGTAATAAAACATTTCTTCTACATGTTCTATATGTTCGCCATACTTTGTGTAGATGTTTTATTTGTCTTTTCTGTTTTATATACTTTGTACATCACTAACATTCCAATTTTTTTAAAAACATATCAGATATGTTTCGGACAACCGATCCTTCCTCAGTGATATTATAACGATACATATTTAAAATATTATAAAATTGTTTACAAATATGATCAGTTTTGACAGATGTTATAAAGATTGATTTTGGAAAGTTTATGCTTTTGTTATAACAAATATTATGAATCAATTTAATAATAACCAATTAATAATAAAAGCCATTAAAAATATAGAAAATATTATAAACAATCAAATAAATTTAACGTCAAGTCCAATCTTTGATTTATTTCCTTACCTGAACCCCAATAAGAACTTTAAATGATTATTTTATATTTTAAATTGATTCATAATATTTGTTATAACAAAAGCATATACGTTCCAAAATAAATCTTTATAACATCTGTCAAAACTAATCATATTTGTAGACAATTTTATAATATTTTAAATATGTATCTTCATAATATCACTGAGGAAGGACCGGTTGTCTGAAACATGTCCTATATGTATGTTTTTTTAAAGTTACTGTTGTATATACAATACAAAGTACATAAAAAAGAAAAAGATAAAACTGAAAACATTTTTTTGCAAGTTTTATTTAGGTTAAAATTATATATTTTTTTTACGGTTTCAATGATTTATAAATTAAAATTAAAATTTTGTATACTCCTTGTTTGGTTTGCATAAAATACAACAATACCCCATTAGCCCATTAGGTCCGTATAACTTTGTCCTGTCACGCTTGTGATTAGATTATTGACCATAATCTTATTAACTTGATCCCGTCCGACATGCATCGAAAGGAAGGGGAAGTTGTCCTAATGTACCGGGTTGCGTTGACATGAAAGGTTAGGTTTCTATAATGTTAGGTAACATTGTTATCTTATAAGTATTTGGATAATATGACTCAAGAGGTGATCTAAAGGTATAACATTACAATTTAAAATTTGCAACTATTCGTTCAACATATTTCAACGCACACCGCGCATACGCTCCCGTAAAGTTAGACGTTCACATGTCATGTCCACTGTATCGACGATATTATAAGGATTGCTGGACGTGGGTGGATGAGAGTGGCGATCGATAGGGGGTAGTGGCGTACTTTGAGAGACGCCTACGTTCTGCAGTTGACGACGGATAGTTGATATGAAAAAAAATAAAAACTATTCATGAAAAAAACTTTAAACTGTTACAATATTTTGCCACGGAGATTTTCCTTTAGAAATACCCTTTGAAGATCGTGATAGTCTCCGATTTCAATATTATCGAACAATGAAATTTTGTTAAATTTTCAAGAAGAATCACTTTTTAACCAATAAATCATTAGTCTACTAAAAATATTATATACCTCGATACTATATATTATAGATTGCTGGAAGTGGAAGAAAGGCAGTGACGTGCTTTGGGATTGGCATACGCTCGGCAGTCGACGACTGACCCTGAAAGAAGAAGAAGACGAACTATTCTTGAAAAAAGTTTGAGTAAATTTTCACGAAGAATCACTTTTTACCAATGTAACTTTCGATTAACACTAAAACTACAATACTTATACCTACTTATACAAATTTGCTTCGCCCTGTGAGGGAATTCTCAAACTCATTTTCATTTGTTTGAGAATGAGAAGAGAGAATAATGTTGTGGAGAGAAAATGGCCTCGCAAGGTGAAACAAATTTATTAAATATATTGTTTATTTATTAACAACAGTAGTAAGATTATGTAAGTCTTAACGCCTACCGTGGGCTGGTCATGTAGAAAGAAAATGCCAGAGGGTAGAACATCATAAATTATATCCGATGGGGGCCCCGCGAAAAGAGATCAAGAGGCAGACCAAGGAAATGATAGGCGGCTTGCGTGGAAGAAGATTGAGGGAAAATGGAAAAAGCTGGGGAATGGAGAGAGATGGCCAGGGACAGAAGTCAGTGGAGGACCCTTGCGAAGGAGGCCGAGTCCCACGCCGGGATGTAGCGCCGAGAAGTAGTGGTAGTAGTAGTATATGTTTTTATTTTTATTTTTGAATCTAATAAGATTAAATCAATTTTATTTTTTAAATAAATATTAAAGCAAAGCTTGTGCTAAGGAAGAATAGAGCCGCGATGCGATTGAAACCACTTCATCGGGACCGAGAGGCAAATGTTCAATTCTGACACCAAAATTCAGAATGTTGATATCATAATTTAATTATCTATAATCGTGGTATACCATACCGTTGTTAAATACGCGTATGTACAAAGTATTTAAACTTTTAATATATATAATACATTTAACTACAAAGTAAGTGCTTCAGATGAAATTTTTACTCAACTATGTTATTTCATTTCTATATGTTATTTTAATCTCTATACACACATTTGATTTTAAAACACACCTTAAATTTATATAAATATCCATTTTACGTATCATATATAAAATCCATCTATAAATAAAGCAAATGCTAAGTATATTTACAAATAAAATGTCACGTTCGTTCTCAAATACGTCACGTAAAGGTACCTATCTTCCGATAAATCCTTTCGTACGTAATGCGATCACCCTTTTTCTTCCTTTTGATATTCCTGCGCGTGTGTGGGTACATATGTACTTGTCTATGTACTCATGTATTGCTAAGTACATTAGATACCTACCGGAATTGATCTGGCGTAAACACCCAATTCCAATTTGATGACATTTCCCACGACTGCTAATGAAAATATTTTCCGGTTCAAGTTGTACGCAAGATGTCGCGTGGAAATCGGTGACTCAAAATTTTTTCTCTGAAAAGGTTCTTGGAAAATATTCGTAGAATTTAAAATTTGAAATTAATATGACAAAATGATTTATTGCCATTTTACAAACATATTCCAATTACGTATAAATTTACATTTTTTATCTTTCACATCTTGTAACTTTTTATATTCTTCCTCTTAGTTTAGGTCATAAGACCTATTAATGACGGTGAGCTGTCCTAGGATGATGACGTCGAGCCATCCCTCCATCTTTCCGGCGGCCTTCCTGATAGTCTCGTGCTGCTGGGGTTTACACTCGTAACTAATTTTCATTTTTTTTTCTTAATAACTTATTCTTCTTCTTCCTCTTTGAATAGATCTGTGGATCTGTTTTCATGGCATCGAGGTCTCTTGGGACACAGAACTCCAACTGTCTCGCCATCTCTTAGCAGGTCTTCCGGGTTGGCGAGTTCCTATTGGCACGTTGTTTGCGGCTGCTTGGGGGAGTTTATCGGCGCTCATTCGTTCTACGTGGTCGCGCCAAAGCGTCTTCTTTTCCTGCCCCATCTGACAATATCTTCGGTATCGCAGGTCTCACGTATTACTGTGTTTCTGATTCTGTCCCTCAGTGTTTTGCTCAGAATAGCGCGGAGTGTCTTCATTTCGGTGGTTTGTAATAGTGCTTTGGTTCTATTTGTGTCAGCCCTCAATTCTATACCATAAGTCATTATGGGTCTAACACATGTCTTATATATTCGCACTTTGCTCATAACTTATTCGCAGACATTTAATTTAATATTTTAATTAATCAAATTATTATTAATTATTTATAGAAAATTGATGTCGTTTCATTATTAAATTGTTGAGCGAATAGTACGTGAAAACACATTGTACTTGTGTTATAATGTTGAAGATTTGTTATATTTTATGAAATGATAAACATCAACATTTAATTATGTTTTAGGAAAGCGAAATTTGTCACTCTCTAGAAACATCATTAAAAAAGTAATAGAAATTTTTCTATAACATAATATTTAAAAAATTGTTAATTTACAACATTTAAAAAACAAGAAATTGATATATTCGTTATGCCAATTCAATAGAAAATATTTATTTTATTGTATTTTAAATAAATGATTTTATCTATAGCTACAGTCTAGTAAAATGGATTAGCATAGGGAAACATAGCCGTGGTCCGTGAGTTTATAAAAATTAAACTATTTTTAGACAATGTCGTAGTGTAAAAAATAGTGCATTACGTTCGTGTGATGCGGATCTGCCCTATTTTGCAAATGCATCAATTAACTGGCTTCATTCCCATTAAATTAAATAAAACTTCTAGAAAACATACGTTTACATTCGTATTATTTAATAAGTTACAATAATATTCATTAAAAATAAATAAAATATGTAAACCTTTTGTTTCAATGATCTAAAATTCTGTATTATATCCTGTATCCATGCGGTTTAACCCATGTATGCCATAAATCCTCTTATATTTTTCTGGGCTAACCTATTTATCAAACGCTTAGTAAAAAAAACGTGACTTAATGATTCCAAGAAACAGAGTTAAATCTATTTTTAAGGTAATGCTTCTTTGTAGAGGTTAAAATTGAGCGCTGCGCGCGCACCCTGTTTCGGAAGAGCGACATGTGAAGTTAGCCATCAAGATAAATAACGGCCGGATATTTCACGCGTTCAACTCAAGAATTGCGTAAACATGTCATTAAACGAATTATAAATGAACTTAATTGAAAAAATATACAAAATAGTACCAACAGACTGTCATATTTTAGTGAGGTAATTCCAAATATTATTTGTAAAAACATTTAAATGAGAAGGAAGAACCTGAACTAAATATATAAATACAATAATTCGAATATGAGTTTTTTAAATAACACAATGAAGTAAGCCATCAATTGAAAATAATTCTTTAATTTTTTCCACATTGTGTAGTGAACAATTTATCTGTGACAAAACTTGTGTTCAAAATGTTTAAATGTTTTTTTTTTCTTTTGTTACGCCAAAGAAGTATGAATTCAAAATAATAATTAAACACTTTTAAGACGTTGTAAAAAACCGCTTTATTTTGAGTTAGGAGCGCCAACTGGTTTCACTCTGTGACGAGCTTCGTCGGAGCTATACACAAACTGTTTTTCAGATTTCAGATTCAGTTTGTGTATAACTCTGAAAAAGCTCGTTACAGAGTGAAACCGGTTGGCGCTCCTGACTTAAAATAAAGTAGTTTTATACAACGTTTTAAAAGTGTTTAATTCTAATTTTAAATATGTCAAACCACCAAGTAATAGCTCATTTCCAATGTTAAAGTATAACTTCGTTTATGGGTACATCAGTACACATGTTATTTATTTATTTATGAAAATGACTTTTAACTTTCGTCAGCCGTCCACTTACCTCCCGTGCTCGTTGGATTCACATTCCACACCCGGCATCTTAACCTCGCTCCAACCCTTGGAGTCAAAGCTGTTCGATTCGTCAAGTAACACGAGGTGATCGGTGGCCGGGTCTCAGGTAATTTGTTTGCATTGAGTTTCAGTCATTTTATTAAGAGGCCTTCCAATTTTCTCGATATTGTGGCAGCCGCTCTATGTAAACACCTCCAGGTCTGATTAATGTTTCACTTATATCATTCCATCTTTCGGAGTCACCTATCAATATTGGCTTGTAAATATAGTAACGTGACTTAAAATGTATCTGTAAATTGTTGTATATAAATTGTAACACGTAAAAATGGTGTTTACAATTTAGACATTTTATAATAAAACTTTTAGAAAAAGACGTTTTCATTCGAATTGATTATTTAATATGGAGTTTTACATCATTGTTCAAGAAACAATAACAAGGGTTTCAATAAAATTCTTTGGAACAAAATTCTTCCTTAATTTCAATTGGATTCCGTGATGACATTTTAAATTTTTACTCAAGTAATTTATTTATTCATACATTAGCTTTGCGTTTGGAATTAAGTCTATTTTTTCTCATGTATGTTTAGTTAGGCGAATCTAGAAATTTTAAATTTGTTTCAGAGTTGTAAATTTGGTGGTTCTACAGCGTTAATGAAACTCCGGCCGCAAACCACTGCGAAGAGTATTTACAAAACGGTACAATAATAACAGAATAAATATATTCATAACAACGGGTAATAATTATTCTGCGCAAATTAGTTTTCCCCGAATTTACGTTCTCGATTTGTACGTACATATTGTAACGGGTTTAATCCGTTCAGCATTTGCAATCCTTAGAGGGGTGAATTTTAATAACAGCTTTATAAGTTTATTTTCGGCAAGCCGACCCCGGTTTGGATGGTCCCAAAGCAAGACTCGACTTCTGAGAGTAAACGGATAACGAAATCAAATCCTTCCCAGGAATCGAAATCTTTCCATCAGATTTATGCGATATCAGTAAATATGATGTCAATATAATCTTTGGATATGTGCATACGCGTATCGCCTTGAAATTATATAAACATGACCTATTGAGCTCTGATACGAGATACACTCTAGAGATGAATAGGTTTTTTTGTAGAAAGAGCTTAGAATTTTGGTTAGATTATCAATAAATGACCTCGTGTATATTTTGAATAAAATTACTTAGTCTTCTCTTCATAAACTTTTTGTAAACTCGAGAGTTTCCTGTTGCTAGATTCTTATCATATGATGCTTTAATTCATATTTATCTTATTTTTTTGATTTTCGATAAATTTAAGGGAGGAAATAGGTTTTTTTAACTAATTTTTATGTTGTTTTTGAGAAGGAAGGGATCGAAATAATTTAATAAAAATTTGGCTACAGATTCTAAATACTCGTATATTATATTTAAGTAAATACAGTTATTCAAATTAAAAGGGTTTCATTGGAAAATATTGAAGATATCAACTACCACCCATCGGAAATCACCATTTGACGTTACTATTTGTATACACTCTGGAGTCTCCGAGAACATATTTTTGAATAGTTTTACAAACAATTAATGGAATAAAATTAAAAAAAATTATCGCCTACTGAACCTATTCTTCCCTTAAGGAGTCAACACTGTAAAATTACATCTTTTATATGAATTAAAACACTGTTTTTTTCACTTTTGAGTTTATTTTTCTCTACATGTTTCGAAGGTTTTATACATTCTTCATCGGGAGAACGACACAAACTCAGCTAAGGTAGAGTTTATATGTTTTATTTTATAGTTTGATACAAAACTAGAAAAACAGTTCTCTTCTCATTGTTATGGAGGTCTCCTGGATGGACGCCGTCTACTTACTTGTGTATTTATTTTTACCTCTAATTATTAAAAAAAGTGTATGCGGGGTGGAGATTAATTTTTTTTAAATAATTAATTCTACTTTTTTTATAAATTTACAAATATAAGTATATTCAATTATGAGAATAGTTCGTCGTAATAACACAATAGTTCGTGGTAACAAAAACAAAAATTCTCGATTCACTATTCGTGTATGTCAAACTCTTTAAGAGATCATGTCATTATTTTCTAGATAACAGTTTTATATTTAAATTTTATATCGGACTTTGATATCGTATCAATTAATTTTTGATTTTAAACACACTAATGTTTTACTATATTTAAAATATATTTAATCTGTCAAAAAACAAAATGAATATTATCTAAAACAAAACAATTATTATGGTACTTGCGGGTTAAAGGATAAGAAGTTTATTAACACAATTCCATGATCTACTGAACTGAAATCTTCGCAAAGATAGGAATACCGCAAAATGAAACAAACAACAGAGTATCTTAAGAGAGTAGAGGAACATATAAATAAAATAATATGAGCGCAAGTACACGTCGGGAATGTATTATGTACATACATAGTTACTTATCCAACTCTTTGAAAACTCAACCATCTGAGGTTTCCCGATTCCACCGCCATTGTGGAGCTAAGCAGCGGAAAGAGGAAGGAACGAAATTTCCAGCTTGTTGTTATCGTTTGTTTTCAAAACTGATTTGCTTTGGCAGCCACTCTTTGAGAGTTTCTTCAACTTTAAAACATTTTTACTTCAAAAACTGGAAACGTTAATGAATTTTTCGGACTGTTTTATCGCCGTGAAATGTTCTAACATTTTAAAGTAAGTTCAATTCACCTAAAACTACGTTATTCGTACACGATTAACTACAAACATGCGGATCACATATACGCATCTCAAATGTTCTTTCAAACCACATAAGTGGTCTAATTGGGACAAAATACGGAGGATTGAGTGGTTCCCAGGTTCTGTGAGTAGCATGGGTCAATTTACTCAACATAGGGAAAGAATAAGAAAAATGTACAAATTGATTTAAAAAATCCTTTTGTGTTCATTTAATAAATAAAATAAAAATAAATTGTGACTAATTGTTCTGGAATATTTCATGACCAGCATAGTTAAATATTTAAACACAGACTCAGGCACCTTAAACAATTTGATCAAATAATTACATAAGTTAAGTTATTTTACTATAATACAATTGATGGACATATGTTTTTTGCTTTCGGCGAAATTGACAAAAAGTGGTTTTAAAACTATGTTGGTCTTAGCTGATCACAGCTAATGGGTTAACTTTTTTTTGTACAACACAACTGTTTTTCTTGCCACTTGTCCATTTCACGCTTAACTGTGTACTAGAATAACACATATTCGGTCTTGATTTGTCTACATTAGACGATTTTATTAATTATACTCCTGTTCATTAATTTATTAAGAGCTTTTTAAATGTTTTCAAGTATATATTTTTTACTCGCTGAAATAAAACAAGAATTCAAGAAAGCCTTTAAGAAATATGTGCTATTGAGTAAAACTAACTAACTAACCATCACCTACCCTTTCTGTCTCCCCGAAAAGGTAGGCAGAAAGAATGGACTTCAGCACTTTAACCGATGCCGCACTCAATTCTTCTCTTTTCGCCACCGCGAGAGACACGGTGTGATGGGTTGCGAACCTCATGAGTATTATTGAGTTATAAATTATATTATCTGATATACACCGTGATATTCTCATACATATTTTTTTCATTTTTCTTAAGTGGGAATAAAACAAATTTAAAAAAAAGTTTTATTTAGTAAAAAAAAACGTTGTTATATAAATAAATTGAAACAGCTTATATTTTATAAACAACTAGAAGGTTTATTCAAATATTGATATTTTTTTAATAATTATGATTATGGTTACTAGCATTCATCGATATTACCAATTTCATTGTCTTTGTTACTAGATCCATTGTTTTAAAATAAACTCGTTTGCAATTGCATTCAGTTTTTTTCACAGAAATTCGATGTCGGAGTCATTTTTTGTGAATTTTATTCCTAGAAAAAACAACAACGGAAAGGACGTTCCGAATGGCAAATTGCAAAAAAAAACTTTGGTCTGCGTTTTATGACACGAAAGAATAGTAAAAAAATCCACTGCACAAAATTCAAACACATCGAATTAAAAACGAACAGCAAACCAAATAAATCGAAAACATGGAACAAAGGTGAACCATTGAGTGTTATCTTCAAACGTACCATGCGAAATTGCAAATTTCCACCACCAGTTATATGTTTTGTTCGGGTGGTATTTTTTCAAAAAAAAATCGGCCAAACGATACGAGAGCTGCAGTAAAATAAAGCTGGCCCATCAGCCGAGTAATGGCGTTTATAAGCGGAGCATTCTTCCTGCGGTTGCCAGATAATACACAACACCACTGGATGGTACCAATTTTGCAGTGGCGACCGGTAACGATTTACTATAAAACTATTGTATTTGAATTGGAATGCACATCTATTTAGAATACACGAAACTTATATATTTTTGAATGTAAGGTATGGAATGTTTAACCGAGAATTGTTTTCAAAATACGTGTAATAAATTTTTAAGCGAAGATTTTTCCAAATAACAAATTGATTAGAATTTTGAAGAATAAACAACTTATTTTACCCTAGATATAATTATTCGATGAATTCTTACTATCTGTAAAACATTTCTATTGAAAACTTCAGAATGTTTTAATCAAATTTATTTCAAAACTTTTTATTTTTGCTTGAAAATACATCAGTATTCAATTCCCAAGATAATAAAATATATACGAAATATTGTTTCTTCTTCTATATACTTTGTGTTGAGAAGGATGGAGTGCCGCATCGGTTAAAGTGTGACAGTCCATTCTTTCTGCCTACCCTTTCAGGGAGACGGCGTGATGGTTAGTTAGCTATTTAATAAATCTTTAAAACATCTGTCAGATCGTGTTAACAATTTTATAATATTTTTAAAAATGTTTCTTTACTGAAGAAGGACTGTTTGTCCGAAACATGTCTATGTGATTTTATTTTTTTAATGTAAGTGTTGTATGTAAAAAGTATATAAAAAAATAAAAAAGGAAATAAAATATTGTTATTTACAAAAACAATTTTTTGCTCAAAATACAATTTCTGACCAAAATAACCTTAATTCTATATATAATTTCAATTAACGTCTCAACTAAGAAACATTACTAGCAGGGAGTTTTAGCCACCTTGATGATTTTCTTCCAAGCTCTATGATCATGCACCTTTTGCTCCTAGTAGTCAGATTCGTTCAAGAAGCTTTCCGGACGAAGGGCACACTTAAAGTGAATCTCTCACGAAAATGGCGCTATAAACATCAACATCATCATCATGATCATCATTAAACATCCTTTTGGCTATCAAAACTAATAGCAATTAATTTTACTCAAAATTTTAGTTAACTACTATTGTATAAGAATATGAATTTTGTGACATCGCAGATAAACGCTTACTATTTAATCGAAAATTTGTATTATTCATCTCAATATTAATTTTCATTTTGTTTTATTTTTAACGTATGATATAAAGATATTGAAAGACTTGACAACAATATTGCGATATTCTTATTCCAAATGTGAAGTATTGGAAAAAATGCATTTAATTGTATGGAAAGAACGGTACTTGAGAATAATTTTCACAGACGCCACTGTAGTATGGAGTCTGTCACGTGAACACAATATTGTGACCATTCGTGATACTGTCCGAGAGCATTGCGCATTGCATGTGTATACATACGTAATGGGACCAGAGGCATATGCTCAACAAACTTTGCACTTTACGGGTTAGGCACTATGAAAAATTTCAGGAATAAAGTAACAGAGTATGACACGCTGTTTCGTAACAGATTAAACACGAAAATGAAGAGTTTTTTTTAACAGTAAAATTTTTTTTTAAATGACATTGTTATTTTTTCTACAAAACCAATTCTATCATAGATTCAATTGGCATTTTTAATAACGCGAGCTTATGTGGAAGAGTAATCCAAAAACACTCTGAAAAATTATATCTTATTTTAAATTTCGTACGAACATCGTTCGATTTTCGAATGTTAATTTTTCGTCTCAATACCTAATGATTCAATCATAAACTAAAGACTTTTTTTATGATTTAAAACACAGTAATTTCAACTTTTGAGTTTATTTTTCTCGACATGTATTTTCTCGAAGGTGTAAAACCTTCGATATATATCGAGAAAAATAAACTCAAAGACAAAAACTGTGTTTTAATTGAAAAAATAATCGTCTTTATGGAATCCCAGTGTTAATGCCCTATATTTCTTAAAAAAAAATACAGACATTGCTTCATCTTCTAATAGTACCATGTCTGGTCCTTCGGACGTTGGCGATCATTATGGCGAATGCTTTCTCCCCGCAGTGATTTCCCGGGAAGTGTTACTAGAGTGGTTTTCCGTCGCCTTCTCCAAGTTTCAGACATTTTCGCAGGTATTTTACAATAATTATTTTTTATATATTGATGCATAGAATTTGTTCCCTTATATTTTTCTCTTGAAAGAATAATATTGTATATTAGAAACATGTCTGGATAAGTAATCTCATAACTTTAAGTATTGAGCATCAAACACACATTTAAAAGATTATTTGCTACTAGGTATATTTGCTGTATTTTTTTTCTGCGACATACGTTTCAGAAAATGTGACGATTTACATTTTCATAGTGATCGATTTATTTTCGCATTGAAGAAACCACATTAACAGTTTTTAATAACTAACGAACATGATGGACAGCAGGATCTTCAATTCTTAGATACTTATCTATGCAATTCCTCTAGATTCATAAGTTTGCTCGTCGTTTATTCTGATTTCGGTTAACGCCTTTTTATGATATATTTAGTTGTATCAGCATCGGTCATTATTGACTTTTTTCTTAATCCACACATTGTTTAAACTCTTCAAACCATTATTTCACATCCATTTGAGTAAATATATCTTGACATCTGTAATCCTTATTTATTTATCATATTTAGAAACGCATTTATATGATAAACTGTTTTTTTTTTATTGATTAAAAGATCCGAATTGTCGAATTCTACAGCATTTTAAATCAGGTTTATTAAAAAGTAAAGTATTTGCATTGATGCGTTCTTGATATCAATGATCCTAATTTGTGTATTTAGAAACGCTTTTATATGATAAATAAACATTTTTTTTATTTATAAATATTCCAAATTATAAAATTCCACAGTTTTTTTTTAAATTGGGTTCATTAAAAACTAAAGTATTTGCTTACGTATGAAGCAGTTAATTTGTGGTGTGACATTATTAAATAAAATAGTAATACACTTTTAGCAATTTGTATTAACACCACTTTATTTGGTAACACCAACCGGTTTCGCTCCCGCCGGAGCTTCGTCAGGGTGAGAGAGTAAACAGTTTAGTCTCTCACCCTGACGAAGTTCCGGCGGTAGCGAAACCGGTTGGTATTACCAAATAAAGAGATATTAATACAAATTACTAAAAGTGTATTAATATTTTATTTAAAGTATTTGCATTAAAGTGAAGCTAATTACCAACATCGTTTTTATTTTTAAGATTAAGTATTGTGTTTGGATTTGTTTTTATTTTAGGTAAACATATTTGATTGTTCATTTATTCAAATTCTATTCGTAGACTGTAAATGTAAACCATATTTATTTTATAATTAATACGAATGAAAACGTCAGTTTTATAGAAGTTTTATTATATTTTATAGGAATGACATGTTTCGCCCTTCTAAGGCACTATCAAATGTAATGACATTTGATAATGCCATAGAAGGACGAAACAAAGTCATTTCCATAAAATATAATAAAACTTCTAGAAAACTGACGTTTTTATTCGTATTAAATGTTTAATATGGAGTTGTACATCATTGTTCAAGAAACAATAAATACATATTAATTCTGTATAAAATAAGCTTCACAAAAATTTAATAAGTAATATCGTTTCAACCAATCAACATGAATATCTATTTTCACTGTAATTCAATATATTACATAATAAAGACATACCCAATTCTAACTTGTTCACATATCTTCGTATCTTCCATGCCATTTTGGGTTTCAGTTATTTCAAGAATAATTATTATCCGAGTCAATCAAATTCAAAGTTGAAAGGGTCCCAAGCGAAAAGCTTAAGAATATTTGAACACAAATGTATTTAGAATACTAGGCGCATTCATTTGATTATTTGTTGTTCGCCGATGTTCCCACGTACGTATTATATTCACGTGCAAAATGACTGAAGTTAGTGGAGCTTTTAGGCTTATTAGGTCCCTAAGAGCACCCATTCAAATATATTGCCAGAAAAGGTACCGCTTAAAATTCATCGTTCGTTTTAGCGGGCGATGAATTGTGGCGTACCGAAGGTTTGTTTTTTCAATAGAAATCAGAGTTTCGCATAAAGCATTTTCCAGTATTTATTATCTCCTTTTCGTGAAAAAAACTGACAGGAACTCGGGATGAAGTCTTTTAATATTTATTGACGAGGGCTTCGAAAAAAGACGAAGATATTTAAATTCAAAGTCTTTTCATCGCCTTTCTTATTTTCTCATCGAGAATAAGGAAACAGATTCTACCTGTTGGCCAAAGGTATTGGGAGAATTTATTATTTTATGTTTTAGCGCATTCTACGTATCCAAAATATGTTTAGTCTGCGATACAAATAGTTTTGTCACGTTTAACGTTAATCAAATTTTAAAGGTTAGTCATGCTAAAAATCGGAAGAATCGACGTGCGTGTATAAATGTAGAGGAATCCAGAGATGTGTGTCAGGATTGAGTAGTGTGAGGGTCCATCCTCTCTGTCTACCTTTTCGGGGAAACGGCGTGATGGTTTGTTGTTGTTGTTGATGTTTAACGTTAATATTAATCCATAATATCGGTATGCTTATTTTAATTTTACCTTGATTATTTTTATATCTATCTATTTCAAGGGATGATTAAATGATCATTATTATTTTTATATTTATTGTGTAACACTAATTTTCTTTATATAGTACACAATGGGGAAAAAATGCTTAACCCTTTCGCTGCTATGATATTTTATCAAGTACTAGATAGAAATGGTAACATCCCTAATTAGTTTTGAAAAACAAAACATCAGTTACGTACTTTATTGTCCCTTAGTGTATGAGATACCGCGCACGGGCCGTCACCCGGGTGTGTCTTCTCTTTTATTGTTCGTACGAGCGTACGTGCGAGATGCACTATTTATCGCAAATAAATTATTTTATTTCGAGCATTTTGTACACCGACGATCGTCGTAAGCATTTCTACATAGTTTTGCGAACGACAATAAATCGCTGCTTAGCATTATAAAGATAAAAAATATAATCGATAGCTTAAATTAATTAATAAACACGGGAACAATCACGATACAATTGTTTTATTCCAGCAGCATTTCCACTTACGTTAAACCGAATATGTCTCATTCGTATATATATTATTTAAAGTATCCGCGATACATGTAAAATATAATTTAAAAAATATAACTGTAAGATATTAGATTTCGTAGTTTAGCTTATGATTTTTGAAGAATATTTAAAAAAATGAAAATGAACTCCACCTGGTAGTCACTTACGGCTGTATAAAGCATGGCCCTTAACGCAGAGAGAAGAAAGCATATATTTAAACGAAAGATTTTGAGAAATTTTTGTTCACAAACTGAAAAATGGGACTTCCAGAATCAAAAAAAAACTGTGAGCTAGAAGTACTGATTGACCAAGAAACATTGGTGTGTCTACCGTGAATTGGTCATGTAGAAAGAATTCCACGTAATATTACACCAAAGATTAGATGTGAAAAACTACCAAGAAGAGGAGTACAGGAAACCGGGAAGACCTGGAGAATGGAGAGGGATGGCTAAGGAGAGAGTAGCTAATGGAGGACTATTGTACATAAATGAAAAACAATATTGTTATGATAAATTTAATTATTTTGTACATAGTAATATGAATTACAAATTTACAAACAAATAAGTCGGAAACATATATGCCTAAAAATTTAAACTTCAGTTCAATTCATTAACATTCATATTTTTAATTCAATTTACATCTTAGAAAGGATTACAATTATTAAGTTAAATTACAATACAATACGACCTCTGTGATATCCAAAACGCTGATATGGTTAATCAATATATTTTTATTGTATATTTTGGCATGATGTAAATGTAGGTATATTAAAAAAAGCAATCACATGTCATGCAAAGTTACATAAGATCAAAAAGTATTTAATCGATTGGTTATACAAGAAACGATAACAAAAGCAAAATGTACAAGAAACGATTACAAAAGCAAAATGTACAAGAAACGATTACAAAAGCAAAATATTGATAAAAACAAATTTATAACAATTTCAGAATCTCCGTTTAATAAATTTCACAGTATAACACCAAAAGAAACAGTCAATACGAATGAAAACGTTATCTAGAAGTTTAATAAAAGTTTATGAGAATGACATGCTTCAGTATTCAGTAAGTACATATGGTCTTGAAACTGCCATTCTAACAAAGCACAGTGCAGAGAGACTAAGAGTCATGCTGAATGCGAGAGAGAGAGCCATCCAGCCAGCCTGTCCCTTAGAGATAGAGTTAGGAACGAAACGGTGAGGGATAAAACAAGAGTCACAGACGTGATCCACCGGGTGACGACTTTAAAATGGAAATGGGCAGGGCATGTCACTAGAGCTGCAGACGAAAGATGGACCAAAATGCTGCTGAATTGGAGACCGAGAGACAAGAGAAAAATAGTAGGAAGACCACAAATGAGGTGGAGGGATGGCCTGGAACGATACGCTGGGGTGCTATGGATGCAGACTGCGCAGGAGAGATCGACATGGAGGGACATGGAGGAGGCTTTCGTCCAAGACGGCAATAAGCTGAAGAAGACATGCTTCGCTTAGGCATTATCAAATGTTTCCACATTTGATAATGCTTTAGCAAGGCGGAATATGTCACTTCCATGTATAATAATATAATAAAACTTGAAAAACATTCGTTATCATTCGTATCAATTAATTTATGTTAAATTATAAATTATTGTTCAAGAAACAATAAACCAAAAGAAGTGCTGCAATTAAATAATTAGTTCCATGATATAAATAATCATATACACAATTCCTTTTTTATTTTCAAAATTAATCGTATTCAGATATGGCAGTTTTGAGATATCAGTAATGAAAAAATATGATAGTTAATAAGTAAGTCGTTTTATAAATAACAGTTACTACATAAGCCACAAACAAAACTCATATTATTTCTCATAATCACTATAATAAAAAAAATGACTGTCGATTCTAGTTAATCTTAAGGACGCATTTAATGCTAGTGAAAATTATCACACTTTTCACAATTTGGTATAATAATTGTTTATGTAACACCGCACACTTTAAATATAAACAATTTGACGATATTCACAAAGGTAACGTTTTACAATGTCATGTACAAGTCTTTGCCAAAGTTATTATAATAATTTTTAAATTAATTCACTATCCGAGGTAACTAACATGTATTTTCGAAGGGCGGATGTTGAAAATTGGGGAGTCTTCACGCATTCTTGTTTCAACTGAAAAAGGTTAATTATTAACATAAATATATTATATTTCATTTACTATAAAAACAAAACAAAAAAAGCTTATTAGAAAATAAGATTATTTTGACAGGTATCTTCTGTTCTTATTTATTTTTCTGAACAGATTTTTAAGCAAACATAAAAACAATTATTCATATCCAACAAATTAAATATAAATGTTATTAGATTGTAAATGTGAATTAACGTTACGTTGATATCATATGTTTATACTCTTATTCAAATTCATTAGTATAAATGAATTTTATTATTTTTTTGTTGCCAAATAACATCTAATCAAATACAATATAACAAATACATTTTTAGTTGAAAAAAAACTTATTATAATAAATGGTTGAATTGTTTAAAAATTCACATTTTTAACTGCCTTCGGCTGCATTAATGCAATCGGCGCATATAGGTTTATTTTGATAAAGATAATATTGCTTATGTTTAAGTGTAAAAACGTTTTTAAAAAATAAACCATGTATTATTCATAATTTTAAAATAGTGTCAATTTAATTTTAAAGCTGCAATCGGAAAAAAAATAAGTAATTACCGTAATGTAAAAATATTAAAATGATATAAAAAATCTGTTATAAAAAAACTGACACTCATTATATTTTTCGAAATATTGTCTTTCAAAAAACTCTTAAAGTATAATATGAGCAGGTCTGAGTGAAGACAGGAGAAATGAAGTAAACTTAAAAAAAATCAATTCTTATAAGGATTGCCACATTACCTGCCATGAAGCACCACCATGAGGGAAAGTATCCACAGGCAACCGGGCGAGTGCAGCAGCCAAGGAGCTGATGAGATGCCCTTGCTGACGGAGGATGCCTGGACCCTGTCTGCGCGAGAGTTGCTGGTGGAAGCCACCTCTCTGGTCTTCGTGTAGCTCTTCTGTCTCTCTCCCTGCACGCTCTCCTCGTTCGTCTTCCAGTAGACGGTTGCTATCGTGGCCAGGCACTGTGAACAATATTGATTGTTATAGAAAAAGAAAAATCTTTGAAACTCGTAACTAAAGTTAATAAGAAACATTGACAATGTAGATAATTCAGCTGACAATTTAATAAATTTCTTCCAGCATAAATAAATAAGCTCGCTTATATAAATTGTCTCAAGCGCTGCAAGCTCCAAATATTCAGCGTAGCGTTAAAAGCGTACTGCTGTACGGATGTGAGACTTGGAAATCTACTGTGGACGTTATGGAAAAACTCCAGATGTTTACAAATAGGTGCCTTTGCTCAATATTCAAGATCTATTGATCCCAAACAGTGCCAAATGCCATTCTCTGGACCATAGCAGGCGAAAAGCCAATTAGAGAATAAGTCGCTAGAAATGGCAGTGGATCGGTCACACTCTGAGACGGAACCCAGTCTGCATCGCTCAGGGCGCACTAGACTGATCCCCTGTGGGGGGAAAGAGGAAGCGAGGCAGACCTAGAGCCAACTGAAGAAGAGCCCTGCAGAACGAGGTTAAGGCAGCAAGCCTCACTTGGGATGATGTAAGCATCAGGCATGCGATAGAGTCGGGTGGAGAAGGTTCCTTGAGGCCTTATGCACCACGGAGGTGTGACAGGACAAGAAGAAGAATAAGAAAATATAAATGTCTATTTTTAGTTTCATAAATTAATTAATAAATATTATTAATCAATGAATTATGTACTAATATTTTTATAATTTTTAATAACGTGAAACATGTCAAATACAAATACTACGATAAGGTTTTTCTTAAGATAGAATTTCCGTATCTGTTAGCATAATGAACATACTCGTAAACAAACTTGCAGAAACGGTAAATAAAGATTGTCGATCAAAAACATGTAGATGAATCATGACCCCATGAACATCTTTAAACGTAAATGAATATGATCTTGTAAACCCATCAGAGTAAAAAAATATATAATATTATAAAGTTAAAAATTATTGATTGTCGCTGTTTTAATTGGGTAAAACTCCATGTATAATGAAAGCGTGATTGCTTATTCGGTTTTGTAATTGATTTATATGTATAGGAAAAATGTACAAACAATAGTTTCAAATTTGTTTGTATATATTTTATTATATATGAAAAAAAAATCAATGTTTTACCGAAAAAGCAATCAAGCTTTCATTATGCATAAAGATAATAATTATTATAAATATCCGTATCTCCGTAAAATATCAAGGAAAAAGTTTTACGAACTTCTATGAGAAAAAACAATTACACCAATTATCAATATTCAAATACATAATTTAGATTTGAGATTTTCACTTTAACGGATACTTTTTTGAATATTTATTTTTTAAATATGCAAATTCTCATTTGAATACAACTTTATTGATATTTCAGGTCAGGTAATAGTATTATCACCATTGATTGATTAGGTAGTTTAGAATCAAACCTTTAGCTTTAAATCTCCTTTCCTGAAATGTTTAGGCCTGACTTTGAACTCTAGGCCGAGAGAGGTGACTTCCATATCGTTGGCTGTCTCCATGATGTAGGGCCCTTTCAGAAGGGCCACGTTGGCCGGCTCTCCGTTCACGAACCAGCTGAGTTTGGCCGCCGGCTTAGATTGCCCGGAGGTGCAATTGACCTTTACGTAGTCGCCGACTTGGTATCGCGGACGGGACCCAGTTATGACTGGACCTAATTCTGGTAATGCTGTGAGGAAAAAAATAAAAATATATTACTTCAAAATAAGATTATTTTCATTAAACATAATAAAACGGAAAATAATATGTGTTTTTAATTATTTGTTTCAGAAATTTAAGCGATTGTATTTCTGGCTTTGGAGTTTTGAAGAATTTCAATACCCAACTTCACAACGTCATACGCATGAGCTAATTTGTAATTGACGGTTGAGGTGTTACTTTTGTAAAACTCCATTACTAATATATAAAAGTAAACACGATTGTCTAGTGGTTTAATTTGGATTTAATTTATATAAATCAAGCGTTTGAGAATGCCATCGCAAAGGGAAAACAAATTTGTCACCTTTTATTTAAATTAAATCCACGTAAAACCACTCAACAATAGTGTTTACTATTATAAATTAATTTGTAATAATTACAAAAATTTACCAACTAGAGTTTAATTACAAACCGCTTAGTAATTTTTTTTTAAATAATAATAATTAACTGTAAATTTAATATCGAACATACCAACAACATCCATATCTCCGTGATCCGAGACTGTCTGGAAGAGAGGCGCCTCACCAGAGACTTCACATCGATACCTCCCAGATGAAGTCAGGGCCATTGGTCCAAGGACTAATGATATATTTGTAGAGTTATCCAACTGTAACAAACAAAATTGGAGTATTAAATATATATCCTGTATCCGGGATGAAAGATTTTTTTTTTATAAATTGTAAAATTATAGGTATTATTAAAGAACTAATGGATGAACCGGTAAAATAAATTTAAAAAATTGAAAAAAAATACGGTTATATTAAATCATAATTTATCAAATTGATTAGAAAAGGCGGGCGTGTCACGGTGTGTGAATGCAGAAGAGGTGTGAAAACTATGTCAGGATAAAACAATATAGCAGTCCATTCTCTCTCCTTAGCCCTTCGGGTGACGGCGTGACGGTTAGTTAGTTGGTTACATTAGAAAATATGCATAAAGTATTACTATCGGTACGAAATCACATTAATGCGGCAACCCTGTAGGATTCTATATTACATATTTTTATAATTATTATAACATTGTCAACATTACAACATCTCTATTTTTCGTATAGGGTTAAAGGCGGGCCACACTGTGGTAAACAAGCTCTCCACAAAGTTGACCTTGGTGGGAGCTGTGGAGCCCGCGGTTGGTTTAGCGTCCACACTTGGTTTAAAACCAACTCTCCACCGTAGACACTATTTTCGTATACGTCCACACTCCACCGATGCACGGTGTTTCAGGGTGCGATATTACGAGCTACTTTTGGTAAAAACCCAATGACATGGAAATGGCTAATTATAAGTGTTTAGGGAAGAGTATTAGTCATCCAGTTCACACAATAAATTTGAGGCCGATTTGTTGAAATTTCAACCCCTAAATTACCTACCTAATTGCATGCAACAACAAAAGCGGTTCAGTCGTATTGTTTCGCCGCTAACCGATTGATATATACCTATAAATTTAATATTCAAAATTAAAAAAATACTTATATTTCTATCTTTATACTCAAGGTCGAGCTGCAAAGGGCCTTTTACGGTCTCATATTAAAAAAAATCTTACGAAATACGCTATTCAAATACCTACTTTATGTAAAGACAGAGAGATAGACAGATATACTCGTATGTGTTTCAATCGTAAAAGTCAACAGACATATACATTTTATAAGAATAAAATTTTCAAAATACTAACTAACTAACCATCACGCCATTTCCCCGGAGGGATAGGCAGAGAGGATGGATCGCCACACTGGCCTGTTCTGGCACACCTCTCGGGCTTCCTCCACATTCATACATCGCACCATGCACGCACGTCGATTATTCCGACTTCGAATGTGGCCGCCTTTTAGTAATTGGTTAATTTGGTCATGCCATGTTTTCCTCGGTCGTCCTCGACTTCTTTTCCCACTCACACTGCTTGTGTACAACTTTTTAACCATTCTACATTCATCTATTCGTTCCATATGTCCGAACCATCTTAGGTATCCTTTTTTAATTTTATTCATGATGCAGTCATCAGTCTTACATTTCTTTCTTAATTCATCGTTCGGTATTCTATCATACAACGTTTTCCCGTACATTCTTCTTAGTGATATCATTTCTACGGCATTTATCCTGCTTTCATCCTTCTTTTGCCAGCTCCAAGCTTCACTTCCATACATGAGGGTTGGCACTAGAACTCCATTGTGTACTGCCATCTTTGCTTCTGGATATATTTCTATTTGCAGTAATGACTTTGAGTGCGCCATTTATTTTATTCCCAGCACCAACCCTCCTTTCGATGTCTTTCTCCATTTTTCCGTCTCTTGTAAACATGCTTCCCAGATACGTAAATTCAGTAACTTGCTCCAATTTCTCGCCCATCGCTCTTATATCACAAATGGTCATACATTCTTCTTTCTCGAAAACCATCACTTTATATTTAGACACATTCATCACCAAGTTACTCTTTTTGCATGCCTCATACATCCTTGCCACTAAGACTAATTTTATACTAATTTTACAGAATAATGAAAAGTAGCTCGTAATATTAAAATTTGAAACACAGTGCGACGCCGCTACGCAACTGAGCTTGACTGGTGGAATCAAATCGCCTAAACATGTGGAATGCGTGTTTGTCGTGTTTGTAAACTGTGGAATGCGTGTTTGTCGTGTTTACAACTGTTTATCTAAACGCATTCAGTATACAAATTTTGGTTTCAAACCAGTGTCCACACAGATTTAAGCCGCCGGTTGAGAGCTTGTTTATCACAGTGTGGCCCGTCTTTTAGAAAATCTTGAACTACAGGATTTTAAAAGGAAAAAACTAATTCTTTTGGAATTTCATTAATTTTTCAAGACTATTTTAAACTCTCTTTATATCGAAATGAAATTTAGATTGTATAATAACAAAATTCGTATTTTTTATTTACGAATTAATCTATTTAAAAAAAAGATTTTTTATTTTTTATTTACGTCTATTTAAAAAAAAGAAATTTAACATTTCCGCCCACGATAATAATAATAAATTGTTTTCAAATGACAAATATTAAAATTGTTTTCAGAAAGAGTTTTTTTCTTAAATCTTATAGGAGCATTATAAATAATAATGATATTTGAATATGAATACTTTCAGAATAATGAAATAACAAACTGGGTGGGTAGGTTTATTCGTCAGAAGCAATAAATTTAGTTAACTAACTAACTAACTAACCATCACGCCGTCTCTCCGGAGAAAGAATGGAACCCCACACTGTTCTGACCTGACATACTTCTAACGCTTCCTCTACATTCATAAATCTTGTCATGCACGCACGTCGATTTCTCCGACTCCTCACGTGACCGACATTCAGTATTTGATTGATTAGATCGTGCCACGTTTTCCTCGGCTTTCCTCTATTTCTAGCTCCGTTCACGCCGTTTACATATATACCTTCTTTACCATTCTGTCTTCACTCATTCTTTTCATGTGTCCAAGCCATCTAAATAACCCTTTCCTTATTTTGTTCATAACACTTTCATTCGCACCACATTCACTTCTTATACTTGCATTTGTCACGTCACGCTTTGCCACACATTCGTCTTAGAGATCTCATTTCTACTTCATTTATTCTACTTACATCCTTCTTCTGCCAGTTCCATGCTTCACTTCCAAACATAAGGGTTGGCACAAGAACACCATTGTGCACTGCCATCTTGGCCTTTTGGGATAGGCTTTTGTTTGCGATGACAGCTTTAAGTGCATTAACTTAAAGTTGTCATCGCAAACAAAAACCTATCAAAAAAAGCTATAATAGAATGGCAGTGCACAATGGTGTTCTTCTACCGACCCTTATGTATGGAAGCGAAGCATGGAACTGGCAAAAGAAGGATGAAAGTAGAATTAATGCAGTTGAAATGAGATCTCTTAGAATAATGTGTGCATACTCTGTGTTTGATAGAGTGCCGAATGAAAATATAAGAAGTGAATGCGGTGCGAATGATGGTGTCATGAACAAAATAATGAAAGGATCATTAAGATGGTATGGACATATTGAAAGAATGAATGAAGAAAGAACGGTAAAAAAATTATATGTTAACCATCTTATTGGAACCAGAAATAGAGGAAGACCGAGGAAAACGTGGCACGATCAAATAAATCAAATATTGAATGTCGGCCATGTGAGGAGTCAGAGAAATCGACGCGCGTGCATGACACGATGTATGAATGTTGAGGAATCGAGAGAAATATGTCAGGAAAGAAAAGTGTGGCAGTCCATTCTTTCTGCCTACCCCTTCGGGGAGACGGCGTGAAGGTTAGTTTAGTTTTTTTTATATAGTTTCTATACAAAAAACAAGCCCGAGTTACTCTATAATAAAACCTTGATACCCCTTGAAGACATTTTACCGTCTCAATTTAGGCACAGATACGAAATTAGAATAAAGAAAATTTGAATGCCGGTTAGCGAAGAAAGTTCTGGAGGGAAATCTTTCTTGAAAATATATAATACCAACAAACGTCAGAACTGCCTGAGATGTTGAAAAAAACTGACATTTTAATCCTGGATACATCTGTTGAGAACCGTTTCTTCCAGGAACAAAATAAGATAATAATTCAGAAAATTCGTGAGCGATAACGAGGAGGATACAATATAACATTATTGCCACATCAAAATATATTTTTATACAACTCGCTGTTTCTTTCCATGAAATAAGTTTTTTTTCCTAAAACATTGAATCTTTTAATTTGTTGGGAAACATTTATTAGACCGATTCTTTAAATGATTTGTGGATTTTAATTTAACTAACTAACTTACTTACCATCACGCCGTCTCGCCGAAGTGATAGGCAGAAAAAATGGACTGCCACACTTTTCTTTCCTTACATATTTCTCTCGCTTCCTCATTCAATACATTGTGTAATGCACGCGCGTCGATTTCTCTGACTCCTCACATGGCCGACATTCAATATTTGATTTATTTGATCGTGCCACGTTTTACTCGGTCTTCCTCTATTTCTGGTTCCATTTACATCATTAACATATAATTTTTTACCATTATTTCTTCATTCATTCTTTCCATATGTCCAAACCATCTTAATGATCCTTTCATTATTTTGTTCATAACACCATCATTCGCACCGCATTTACTTCTTATATTTTCATTCGACACTCTATCATACACAGAGTATCCATACATTCGTCTAAGAGATCTAATTTCACCTGCATTTATTCTACTTTCATCCTTCTTTTGCCAGTTCCATGCTTCCATACATAAGGGTCAGTAGAAGAACTCCATTGTGCACTGCAATTCTAGCTTTTTTGGATAGGTTTTTGTATGCGATGACAACTTTAAGTGCAACATTCACTTTGTTGCCTGCCCCGACCCTTCTTTCAATATCCCTCTCCACTCGCTCATCTCTTGTAAACATACAAACTAAATAAATGGTTTTAATTTATCTCACAAATTTTAAAATTTCCAAAGTTAAATATAACTTATTCTTCTTCTTCCTAGCCTTGACCTATTTGCTTGAGGTCAGTTATTCGCGTATGGCGTCTCCTGGACTATCTGTTATTGGTAGGGTCTAGTTGGATCCGGTCTCTCTGGAGACTGATTTTAAGTCCCATTCACGTCAAGTTGGGCTTATCACGACATCTGGGTCGTCTTAAAGTGTATTGTCTTCCTAATGTCGAACCATCTCTAATGCGTTCCTGGTACTATGTGGTATTTTTATAATATTTTACCTGTACTCAATAGATGACTCAAATATTTTCCTGTTTGTAATGTCTTTTGAGTTAATAAACTAATTTGACTTGATTTAATTTGATTTAAAGGTAAATATAACATTATAAAATCAAATCAAATCAAATCAAATTAGTTTATTTCATCAACAGACATTACAATATTTATTTTTAAGGCATCTATTGAGAACAGGTAAAATAATATATTATATATAGTATACCACCTGAAACGCATAAGAGATGGTTCAACATTAGGAAGACAGGATACTCTCCAGAATTAAGAGTATTTGCCTTCTAAACGTACTTTCACTAACATGAAAGACGTCGATCTTCGAGGAGACCGCGTTCAGCAGACTAATTGTTCTTCCCACCGGTGCCAACAGAGGCAGATTGGTTCTGGCGGCCGGTAGGTATATTTAAGTAAAAATTTACTTCCACACCGAGTAAAAAAATTATTACTAATGGATTTTGTAATTAAATATTTTTTTTTTCATATTTGTACATCTTTTTAAAATAAAATAACTTAACGTATAATAATCTAAATACTTAATGTGATTTTTTTAATAGTAATAAATACAATTTAAGCTCATGGTGGTACACAAAGAATAAGATACTCTTATTATAATTCTAATTTTGTAGACGTGAATAAGAACTTAAATTTGATACTAAGCGTCATAAACTAATTCATAAATTTTCACTAGTTTTATTGCATTTCCACTCTGTGAGTGTGTATAATGTTAAATGTTTGAATGACATTTGATAATGGCTTGGCAAGCCGAAATACGTCATTCTCATAAAATATAATTTAACTTAAAAAAATATTTTCATTCGTATCATTATTAAATATGGAATTTTACGTTACTGTTCTAATTAACTAGCCATCACGCCGTCTGCCCGAGGGGGTAGGCAGAAAGAACGGACCGCCCTTCTTTCCTGATATATTTCCCTCGAATCCCCAAAATTCATACATTGTGTCATGTACGCACGTCGATATCTCCGACTCCTCACGAAGCCCACATTAAATATTATTTTTTTTATTTAATATTGCCACGTTTCTTCGGTATTCCTCTATTTCTACTTCCGTTTACATATAAATATATATTTTCATTACCATTGTTTCTTCATTCATTATTTTTATGTGCTCAAACCATCTCAATGATCCTTTGATTATTTTGTTGATAACACTTACATTCGCACTGCATTTACTTCTTGGATTTTCATTCGACACTCTATCGTATACAGATTTTCCACATATTTAGTAATTATTTTACTAAAACGAGTTGAAATCTTTTTAATCGTTTCCGCTTGTTGGGCACCTTTAAATACGCACTATTTCATACTAATGAATAACACAACATGTCAAAATGAAAAATCAGAACAATCAAATAAAAACTTATTTGTAAACATTCAAATGACATATTTTCCTTTTGATTATTTAGAACCAATTTGGTGGAATGTTCCAGCAACGACGGTAGAATATATTTTTGTTTCTTATTTTTAATAATACGTTTAAAGTAAGCGTTTGCTTTTCTGAAGCAAATAGCTTCATACACGCTGCTAATGCCCACCTCGCACGCACCTCCGAATACCCCTTTATCCAAATGTTGATTTTATGATCGCTCGTAGGAAAATACAGCTTTAACGTATTTGATCACATAAATCAACTTCGTATTTGAAAATAAAGTTAAAATGGAATTACAAACATGTAAACAAATAGAACGGGAAATCTCATGTTGGCAATTTGATGTGAAGTAAACGATATTAGCATACCCACTCAAAATATTTCCAATAAGTGAAATAGAAAATTCTCAAGAAAATGATATATTGACTGAGCACTAGGGCGGAATGAATGTTAATTTGTGTAGTTGAACCCATTAAGAGTTTTGTTGTTTGTATTGATTGAATGGCGAGGCATGAAGGCCGATAATACTTTGGAAACTTGTCAATTAATGCTACTTAAGTTGATGTTTACAAAGAACTTCAAAGGAAGTTCTTAGCGTATCTTACACGATCTTTAGATTTTTGAATAATTATAAATATTTCTTTGATGTTTTTGACGTTTTAAGATGCTTAAAGCAAGTTTGAAGAATTGAATTGAAAGGAAATAAATGAAAAATGATAAATCAATACAGCAATATTATTTAAACCAAAAATATAGAAATTTATTGAAAAAAATACCGGAGATATTATCAAAGGGAATCAAAATATCTTTTAACATTTCTGTTCAGCCAGACCTTTATTTATTTATTTTTGGTATATAGTATATATTTATTTAGGATCCGTTTTTCTTACCCTGAGGCATTTTTACGTCTTGTGATCTTGAGACAAAAAATTGTCTAGACTTCAATTTTGATATATTTGATTGTATTATATATGGACATGCCTTTAGACTGAGGTTGCGAGAATCACGTGTTGGATTTACTTATCCTAATAAAAAAATCGGGTGGTGGTCTAGGGGATAGAACGCTTGGCTTCTGATCAAGGGGACTTGGGTTCGAGCCTGGACATGACCAGATTCCTTCTTCATAATAATGAGCTATTTTCTGCGCACATTGAAGATTGTAAAATAAATTCTAATATCATTGATTCAAATCTTTGGTGTTAGTCTTTTTTTTTTTTTAAGAAAAAAATATAATAATAATAATTGGAAAAAATAGTAAATAAAAATACTTACTTTTCCTATCATAAAGATAATAAAGAATTGTGGCTTAGTTTTTATTGAATACTTATATATACACCCACTCTAAATACTCATGCCTGTTTTAATAAAAAAATAATTTAGGTCAAATATTTCACAACTCTCATTATCTGTTGGCGTGGAATAGCCCCCACGATAGTATTAAGTTTGAGGACAGTGACATTAAATTAAAAAAATTCTAAAGACTCCGCTGTTCGGTCAGTGGTTTCCTAGTGCACCCTTGGATTAATTGATTTTACAAAACGGTGCACTTAAAATATAAATCATCATAAACAATAATAATTGTCAACCCATATTTCAAAATATGAGGAACTAAGAATATCTGATAATACTTATTGAATATTAAGTGATTTAGTAAATAGTTAAAAGCAATTGACACACGAACCCAGGAAAAAAGTCATATATGTGTCTAAGATTCAAGATGCCATGCAAGATCTGGAAAACCCCGAATGATTTACTAACACGACCTTCGTAGGAGAGACTGCCATACCGAAGGTTCCGGGTTCGATTCACGGCGATGGCAGTGGCCTCACTGTCTTTGGTCTGATGTAGAATTTTTGTGACAATAAAATGGCGATAGATTAGCTACCTATCACATATCACGAGTATCAATATATCAGTTTAAAAACAAATTGTATACATTAATTGGATTCAAGCAACCTGTCGTTAACCTCGAAAAAAATAAAAAACAAAAAACATGATAAAAAGGGCTATGCATTTAAGCGAAATGATAATCAGATGTAACTGGAAGCTAAGAATTATACATTAATCTAACCGTATATATTTCTACAATATTAAAATTTATATATTTATTTAAAAAAAACATTACAGACACATAAATCCAAATTATTTATAACAATAATTTGAAATATCTTTCCTATTCCTTAGAAAAATCCCAAAATCTCACGGGAGCTTTAACATGCTAGTGTTATCATATGAAGATAGAAAGATAATTTGGGATCGAATGTAACTACCAGATCTTTCAAAGAAGCAGTTCTATTCAGTAGTATTCCATATATTGTTTAACTTTGATAGATCGTCGTACAAGCCCTAGCATAAGAGATGATGAAATACTTGGATGTATTATAACAAAAACATTTTTTTTTCCTCCTGTCCAAGAGACTGTGAATTTATAAAATGATGCATATGTACTCGTATTATATATCTGGGACGCGTGGTTTAACTTTGCGGAGAACATCAAGAAGCGGATATCGAACGTATTCAGTGCCTTCCATTGGCTGCTTTTAGTAAACTGTCCTATATTCTCAAGTCCAAACGGTTCGCGAACCACATGAAGAAAAATGTAATTGATATGTGCATTCTCTCAGTACAGATATAAAGTGTTGAAACAATCACGTCCACAGAAAGAAGAGTACAGAAACTCCGAGTGACCTAGCCGGAAACGAAGAGGAGGATGTTGAATATTAGAGACAGAAAACGAAATGAATGGATCAAAGAAACTACCAAAGTTGCCGATGTAGTGTGCAAAATAGCAAAATACTTTAAGTAGAATTGGGCCGATCATATAACGAGGGCAATATAGATGATCGGTGAACCAGACGCACCCTAGAGTGGTTGTCAAGTAAGATTGTCTGATGATATCAAACGATTGGTAGGAGGTTAATGGCACAGAGAGGCGAGGGATAGAAAGTTGTGGATGTCGATAAGGGAGGTCTTTGTCCGACGACTGATGACTGATAATTAAAAAAAATAAAAGTAAATAATATAATAACGGCTGTAAATGATTGATTTCACAATGAAGATTAATTCCACGGGCAGCCAACTTTATTCAAAAATCAATTGTATCTCAATAGAGACGAATATGCAAATTGGAAACAGAATATGGTTGATCGAGGTGTTTACAGGACTTATGACCTGTCATTTGTTGGGTTAATCGCACGCTTTATGTAATACAACATCCCTATTCCACTTTTTCTTATGACCACCATGTCTGACAAATTTTTGGAAGTTGTATATATGTTAATCTGTAAGACCACTCTTTACATGGTAGTTTTTTCAATCTACACACTAATGCCATCTATGAAGATTGTATTTTTTAAGCACTAAGCAGAAGATCTTTTTAATGCAATGTGAAAGGCTACCACCATTTAGCGCATTGCTAGAAACCGCCTGGAGATGTCACTCCAATCTATATGCTATAGCTTTATTCAAGAAGGAATGAGGCAGAAGACGTAGCATGCAGGTCAATGATCAAAGGTCGATACGCGTTAACGTTTAGCAAATACGCAAAGCGTTGTCGGTGGTAAAAAAGCTTACTCGAACTACTAAACTATTGCGTTCCGTTTTTAAATTTCCGCGGCAGTGTCGTTAGGCAGAGGCGGAAACGATTAGGAGCCGGTGGCGGCGAGAACTAATGGTTGGATCGCATGCGCGATAATCCTTCATTGTTTTCATACAAATCAACGATTCATTCGTGGCATTCTAGCGAGTCATTTCGGCATTTTTTTTGCGGGAAGCAATGCATGAAGAATCCAAACGGACTGCTCCAAAAACGAATTACGCGAAATTAATTAAATAGTATTATGTTATACGCTTAAGAAATTATCGCTTAGTTTGATAATGTGTTTAATTCTATTCGATTAATTCACTGTGCAATTCTTTATTTAATAACAAAAAGACAAAATGTTTTAATTATAATTATTAGATATTGTAAATTAAACGACAATATTTCGTTATGAAGATTTTGGGTTAGCTTCATTAAAATGTTAAAAAATTAATGAACCAAAGTACTGTTTTTTTTTCACTTACGTGAAATTACTTATGTAGATTTTTTTTCAAGTTGTATATATTTTTTATTATCTGAAGAATGACATTCCTGTATAATCTACACTTATAATCACATCAAAAACAACGCACAAACAAATGTAGGTCAAATGTAGGTCAATATCAATTAGAGAAACTATAAAAAGCAGTGTTTTGATTAACTCTATTGAATATATACGTACCCTTAATGTTATGATGTTGCTTCTTAAAATTATTTACTTTAAAATTGGCAACTCTGCGTTTCTCTGCAAATCGACACTAAATATCCTTATGTCTCGCACAAGACACAACGCAAGACAAGTTTTACATCTTCCTGTTTATCGCACTAACTACGCTCAGATTGCGGCAATGTATCTAATTTGTGACAACTACATTAAGCATTTTGGAGACATTGATATTTTACATTTGAACGAGCGAAATTAAAAAAAAATGATCCGAACAACCTCTCGGAATGGATGTTAAATGATATTATAATACATTACTTTTTTTATATATGTTTTTATTCCACTACTATTATTACTTTTAACTCTTTAATATTTTGTATTAGTTTAACTTCAATCCCTTTTCACACAGTCGTCTGTTAACTGTTAACTATTATTTTATATTTGTGGTAGCATGTAATTGGCCTTATTTAAGTGTTTTTCTTCTTCTGATATATGTAACTGATATCGCTGTATGTTTATCCTTAGTCAATAAATAAATAAACATAATTTCAGAAGAATTTATTTGCACATATAGGTAAACCATAAATTAATCAAAAATGCTGAATACACATATTTTTCCTTGGAGATTATTTTCTTTGATAAATTGTATTGGAAAAGGTAAGAATATAAAATAAAAATTTAAATCTACAAAAAAAATTGGGACAATCAATCGGGTGGTGGTCTATAAATCTAAAAGACATAACCCTTGTCTTCTGCTTCGAATCCTGGATTCAATATTGGACACGTTCCTTCTTTAAAATAAAGAACTTTTATTTCCACTCACTCATTGAGTAATAAATTTAAATTCCAGTTTTTGTTATTAATCTAAGCGCGTTAATAATGTTAGAACAAATAAAAACTAGACTTTTTTTTTGATTAACCTACCGTTGAGACGGTGTGATGGTTAGTTTGTTAGTTAGTTAGAAGAGTAAAGGCGAATCAACGGGAACTGACTTATAATTGAAAGAATAAATAGTAATGTAAAAAGAAAATCTCTTTTTATTATATAAAGCAGTTAGTTGAATCTGTTTCCAGTTAAAATAATCATCTTCATACATTACCTCGCATTGGCAATGAAGATTCTATAAAAATATTAAAGATTTATTAAAAAATATTTAAATATTTTTAAAAATCCAAATTTTACAGAATATGTTAACCACCTCATTGAAAAAGATTATTCATTGAATAAATATAATGGCGTTAAAATTTTAAATATTAATAATAGAAATATATCTTGGATCATAGGCGGGCCACACTGTGATAAACAAGCTGGTTTGAAACCAAAATTTGTATACTGAATGTTATTACTCAAATTTAAACCATGTTCTAGACGTAGTAAAAACATTTTAGTAAACCATGAGTTAAACCGCGGATGTTTCTGCATACGGTTATCCTTTCAACAAACATGGTACGTTTATCTCTCTTCCTCGCATTATTTTACCCGGCGTAGAATGAGATAGAAGCCCTATACAACCGATGTTTATCACAGTGTGGCCCGCCTTTCAATCTCGAAATTTTAGAAATTAAAAATAATACGTATATTATAAATAATACAATATATTTAATGTCCAATCTTTGATTTATTTCCTTTGTTGTAAGTTATTACCTGAACCCCAATAAGTACTTTAAATTATTATTTTAAATTTTAAATTGAATCATAATATTTGTTATAACAAAAGTATAAACGTTCCAAAATAAATATTTTTAACATCTGTCAGATCATGTTAACAATTTTATAATATTTCAGATATGTATCTTTATAATATGTATTACTGAAGAAGGACTGGTTGTCCGAAATATGTGTATGTAATTTTAATTTATTTAATGTAAGTGTGGTACGTACAAAGTATATTAAAAAGGAAAAGAGAAATAAAGCATCTACAATACAAAGTATGGCGAATATAGAAGAAATAGAAGAAAAAATATACGGTTGGTTGAACATATTTTTATGCGATTTTGAGGAATTTCGTTTCAATACTTGCTTCCTAGCCGCGTCCGACAGTTACCCTTGTTAGCCGCACTCCGGTCACAATAAGTCGCCCGCCCTTCTTCCTTTGCTCGGGTAATGGTGTCCGTTTTCCCCGATATTTTCTTGTCGGAAAGGGAGTAAAATATTGGGATCTATTTTTTTTGGGGGTCAAAGCAACCCGCGGACCCCTTTGTCTTTCGATAAATCAGACTTATTCCGTAATGGTACATAAATCTGGTTATATGGATGCTTCATTGCCAATGCGAGGTAATGTATGGAGATGATTATTTTAACTGGAAACACATTCAACTAACTGCTTTATATAATAAAAAGAGATTTTATTTTTACATTACTTTTTCTAATTTGAAAGTCAGTTCCCGTTGATTCCCCTTTACTCTTCTAACTAACTAACTAACTAACTATCACACCGTCTCATCGGTGGATTAGGCAGAAAAAACGGATTGCCACATTGTTCTGTCATAACATACTTCTCTCGCTTCCTCAACATGCATACATGGTGTCATGCACGCACGTCGATTTCTCCGACTATTCATATTCTTAAATCGATTCACTTACTCACTATAGCAACAGAGACAAGTTTTTCTGCTGAGTCCACATGGTTTTCCGGTCAATTTTAAAAGTATCTAAATAAGTTTTCTTGATTCCTAAGTATAAAACATAATAGTTCTATAAGCGTTCTGACCAATTTTCATACGTCACATAAGCAATTGTTAAAATGAAGAAATAAAAATATTAAATAATATTTTTATGTAAAGTTAAATTCGCTTTCAATTAAATTGTAAATATATCTAAATCGCCCACTCATTGTTTATTCCCCTTATTTTATGGGAATTTAATGATTTATTGTTTATTGAAACGTGCCACGAAACTTCACATATACGTACATTACGAGTATATTGATGAGAAGAACGTTATTTAAAAGGTCATTTTATTTGAAATATTTGATGTTACCCCAGAATGGCGAAACATATCACTCCCATATAATGTAACAAAACTTCTAAAAAACCGGACGTTTATACCAAGTGTGACTTATTTATTTGTGAAGTAAAAAATACATATGATATTATAATTGCAGCTGTCTGACATTCCGTAAGAGTTTTAAATAAGATAAGAACTGCTACAGTTTAATGTTCTCATATGGTCGAACTGCTAAAATTCCTCGAGACTGTGTCGTGCGAGTAACAATGAACTTATTAACATCTAAGAGAGCCGCAATTGATATATTTTGTCATGCTATGTCTTTCTCAACATTCCGCAATGATTGATGATTTTGCGGTATGTTAATATCTATATAAATAAAAGGCGACCTTCCGGGTGTGTGTGGACTATTTCTGAGGTTATTCCTGAGCTGATCCTTTTGAAATTTGGAGAATGGACTAATTGGAATTCAGCGGTCGTCATAGGCATATTTTTGTTATTAATCGAGCTCTAATTAACTTTATAAATTAATCAATTAATTGAAAATTTTCGTAGTGCAAACGAATATAGACCTTAATGTTCGTATCACCTGAGTATCAATCTTTTGAGTCTATATTCGTTTGACATGGTCTGGAGAGAATTCAGTCTCCATGTAATTTTGTGTAGTGGCAACAATGTGTTTTTCTTTCTGACAGTCCAATATATTGCGTTTTACTTTGGGATGTATAATACTTAATACGTTTTACTTATTACGTACTAAAATAATTGGTTATGTACATTAATGCAGACAGGTGCTTCTAAATTATAGCGAGTATAATTTTTACGTGAGTGTCATTTTGAGGTTATGAACGACTTTAATTATATTTCTTTAATATATATTGGGTGTATTTACGCCATCGTTCAAATTGATCGCAGTTCAAATTATTTGTTAATTTTTACGTGTCATTTTGAGGTTATGAACGACTTTAATTGGATTCCTTTAATATATATTGGGTGTATTTACGGCATCGTTCAAATTATTTGTTAATTTTTACGTGAGTGTCATTTTGAGGTTATGAACGACTTTAATTGGATTCCTTTAATATATATTGGGTGTATTTACGGCATCGTTCAAATTGATCGCAGTTCAAATTATTTGTTAATTTTTACGTGAGTGTCATTTTGAGGTTATGAACGACTTTAATTGGATTCCTTTAATATATATTGGGTGTATTTACGGCATCGTTCAAATTGATCGCAGTTCAAATTATAAACGAAACTTTGTTTTCATTATTAATTACTTCTAGCCGTTCGATTGATCACGTGGTCTCTGAGCTGTCATCTGATATGTTTCGAATCGAAACTTTCGATTGCGTCGCAATATTTTGTAAGTTAATATTTATATTTCTAATTCATATATATATCTTCAGGTTATTCTATTTTGCCGTTGAAATGAATGCAGATTATATTTCCGCATTACATATTTCAAAGCTGTAGTTATAAATTATAGAGAAGAAATTAAATATCGTTTTACTTACGTATTATTTTAGGTTATGTTTGACTACATGAAAAAACGACCCGGCCATTGTTGCGTCATGATTTTAATTAGTTTTTAAAATACAAGTTGTATTATACTGGAGGGTTAAAATACAAGTTGTATTATACCATGTAGCCAATAAAATTAAAAATCAAATTTTATTTCTAAATTTATATCACTGAATTATGTTAAAATAATATTACATAAATTTGTTAAATTTTGGTTTTAGGTTGACAAAAATGCCATACAAGCGGAAACTCATTGGAAGTCGTACCGCTTCGTTTGATGTCGCTAAATTGCAGATGTTACGAGGCAATGAAATTTGTCCTGAAGTTAGATCAACTGGCACCTTTCGGTTTCCAATTTCCGGTAATTGATGTAAGAAAATTTCAACTGATTGATTATTTGGCAGCTGAACACGCATATTTGTAGTTATTTTCAATGTTTTTACGTGTCTTCACAAATAAGGCTATTTCAGGCAAGCATTATTTCATTCTCTGCCGTCGATTAAGGATTTACAGGTAATGTTTCCTTAAAATCTCCTGCAAGTAATATTAATGCGTTTCCAAATGGTCTAATGTTTCCACGCAAATCTTACAATGATTGATTAAGAGCCTCGAGTGTTTTTTATGTGTGCAATTGTGCATTGATTCTTAAAAATATTTTTGGATTTCTGCAATACTTTCCCAATTCCAGATGCTTTTAAAATGTTGCATGCAGGAGTTTCAATCAATTGCGTTTTCAATGGCAATTTCAAAGCGAAATGAACAGTTCTTCCACTTGGTAACAATGTCGCGTCTATTCCGGATAACGCAAGGGCTAAGGCTATATGATTTTAGGATCTAATTGCTCTCAGAATCAATCAAATTAGGAACGTTTTATCTGTTCCTCTTGGCTTATCTATCATGAAATACCACCAGATCAGTTCGGTGGTGGCATTCCCAATTTATCGAGAGATTTGTGAGTGATTCCCAAGCACAAATCTTCAATCATTATAAATGCTTCGTTTTAGATTTCTGCTGTGAAATCCATGTTCATATTTGAATTTCCCATACATATTCGACCAAGAATATCTTCCGCCATGTGCAATTTATATTTCTCCCATAACTGATCGAGATGAAGGAAAGCAGGCGGTCAGTATTATTGCAAACTATAGGTTAATTTGATTTGGGTGTGACGTGTAGCACGCGTCATCAATGCATACATCGCAGTGTCAGTCATTCTCCAATAACTTTAGAGCTTTACATGCACCGTGGGTGGCATGTGAAACACCATTGACAATTCTCAATTGTTGGAAAGGCGTCGGACCGGATACATTTACCAACAACATGCGTAAAAAAGAATATTCATCTTGATTGGGATGCACGGTGTGGTCCGCTTATCATAGTTTCTTTGAAAATGCCAGGTCGAATCGCCCTCCGCGCTTGCATTGTTCAAATGATTTTCTGTTCGCATTTAATGTATAATACGTAGACACTTCCAATACAGCAATATTTTTGCAAACGCGTCATTTTGACATAACAGGAAGAAAGCAGTTGTGTAGCCATTGGATTCAGGTACATTTGCAGCTGTGAAATAAACGCATTCGCTTTCTAGATGTACCGCTAAGTGAACAACAACCAGAAATCGTTAATGAATGGGAAATGAAAGCTTGCCATACAGCTTCATTGCTGCTTAGTTATCTTCCAACCTGATGCTGTGTGATTTCCTCACTCATTTTCACTTCTTTCTGGATGCACAACAAAAATTGCATTTTTTAACGTACTTACAATTTTTTTTGATACATTTAAAGGAATTACAGTTTTCTACATTAATGTGCGCTTTATATGTTTTTGATAGCAATGGCGAATATGGAACAACCCACCGATTGTCTACTTCGATGTCACCGTTTCTCTTTTGTTTAGTTGCTAATTTACCACCATTTTCTGCTGATCTTCTATATAAAGGATATCCATCGTATCCTGTAATTGTGTTGGATACTAATACTCGAGGAACCGCTTAGAGCATTTTCCGTCTATCATGCATATTGAATTTGGAATCAGTGTACCACAAGGTCCATGAATCATATTTTTCATCAACTTCATGCAGATCCTTATGGACACATTCTACATCATCAATTGGGTTTGAAGTAATTTTGTTATAGTGATACATCCAGCAGCGCACAGACCCAAACATTAACTTTTACCATGAAAACGTACAGCTATTTTAGCTTTTGTCTGAAAACACGTGCTGTGATATCATGCCTATCCACCGGCGATTTTCCAGGAAGTAAGAGCTGTTGTATATCGTCCCAAGTAGTGACGAACATATGCAATTTCATCTTAAGCGTACTCGGGCATATGACGTGGACTACCTTTTATAAGATGATGCCAAAATTGTTAGTCATATTACCATCATTTACAACTTCATCTCGCAAAGAATGTATTCTTCAGAGCGAAGCTTAGTCTGATTAAAACAGATTAATATCGAATTTCTGTTTCTATTTTAAAATTTCAAAATGTGATGGTCTTCATAATCTCAAATCATTTATCGGCTCGAATAATAGTTACTTGCGCTGTATTATTTTTTTTGGTTCTTCGCCACTGATTGGATTTATTGTTTTAACGTCGAAACATATTGCCTAGCAGGTGTTTTGTCTGATGATTAACAGTCCTGTGTGTATCAGATGCCCTCATGTCAATTGCTGTTTTGAACAAACCCATTAAATTGTTTTTTTGTTATTATTTTGTTAAGGACCTTTTAATACTGGTAGAAATTCTGCAGCGTGGATTCAATTTATCATTGCATTAACCGATGAAATACATTTGTAGAAATTTTTGTTAAACATCTAGGAACGGAAGCAGGGAGCCAACTGTACGATACATTTGCCCTTTTACTTTGAAAGTTGGCATGAATCGAGTTGTTTCAATTTCTGCACCAAACAACGTTATTTGAAAGCATTATTTATATTTCACTATGTTAAAGGAAGTGCTTTGATTCGGCGGTTTATCCGGCAAGCAAAGTTTTTAATGGAGGTGGTTTTCCAAGTTGAAGCAGTTTAATTTTTCCGGTGGCGCAACATATGCCTTTCATTTCTCCATTAAAATTATTTTATTGATTCATATGTTGGTGTGTCGATGAGACTGTCAATGACAATAAGGTAAAATATAATATGCTTATTTTATAACACTCAATATAACGTATGTCTTACAAACGTGTAAAAAATAAAATTTTATTTACAGCAGATGACGGTGGCAGGGCAAAGATGGATATCATTTTAACATCATCGCCTATTTGGGGAAACACGTTAGATGTATTCAGCTGAAATTCCTGATTCAAGTGTTTATCCTCAATTGGCTGAAATTGTATCAAAAAATATGATTCATGGTCCATGTGTATATGGTTATAATTATGGAATTAGGACATATTTCGATAACCCGCCATGAGGTAAAATATAATAAGCTTATTTTATAATACTCAATATAACGTATGTCTTACAAACGTTTAAAAAATAAAATTTTATTTACAGCAGATGACGGTGGCAGGGCAAAGATGGATATCATTTTAACATCATCGCCTATTTGGGGAAACACGTTAGATGTATTCAGCTGAAATTCCTGATTCAAGTGTTTATCCTCAATTGGCTGAAATTGTATCAAAAAATATGATTCATGGTCCATGTGTATATGGTTATAATTATGGAATTAGGACATATTTCGATAACCCGCCATGAGGTAAAATATAATAAGCTTATTTTATAATACTCAATATAACGTATGTCTTACAAACGTTTAAAAAATAAAATTTTATTTACAGCAGATGACGGTGGCAGGGCAAAGATGGATATCATTTTAACATCATCGCCTATTTGGGGAAACACGTTAGATGTATTCAGCTGAAATTCCTGATTCAAGTGTTTATCCTCAATTGGCTGAAATTGTATCAAAAAATATGATTCATGGTCCATGTGTATATGGTTATAATTATGGAATTAGGACATATTTCGATAACCCGCCATGAGGTAAAATATAATAAGCTTATTTTATAATACTCAATATAACGTATGTCTTACAAACGTTTAAAGAATAAAATTTTATTTACAGCAGATGACGGTGGCAGGGCAAAGATGGATATCATTTTAACATCATCGCCTATTTGGGGAAACACGTTAGATGTATTCAGCTGAAATTCCTGATTCAAGTGTTTATCCTCAATTGGCTGAAATTGTATCAAAAAATATGATTCATGGTCCATGTGTATATGGCATATTTCGATAACCCGCCATGAGGTAAAATATAATAAGCTTATTTTATAATACTCAATATAACGTATGTCTTACAAACGTTTAAAGAAAAACTAAATAAAAACATCAAAGGAAATAAATTGGACTATGCTGAAATGCATTTTGGGAAAACAAAAATCATTGTACCTACACCTGTACAAATCACAATAGACAACACCGTAATCAAAATAGTCGATTCATATATATATATATTTGGATTACACAATAGTACTGAGTGGAGAAAATCAAATCGCAGAAATCGAACAAAGCATATTTTGAAAAGCCCACGAACCCCATCAACCTTAAACTGAAGGTGTTGGATTGCTGTGTCCTGCCGGTGTTATCTTATTGGTTTCAAACCATAACGTTGTCTCAGAAAAGCGCTATTAAATTAAGAATTGTCCAAAGAGCTATGAAAGTTGGGAATCAGTATAATGGACGGGGTAAGAAACACCACTATTAGAGCCAGAACAGGAGTGTCGGACATCATCGGAAGAGTGGCAGCGCTAAAATGGCATGCCGCTCGCAGCCCTGATGATAGATGAACTGCAACCCGAAACCCAGGACGTCCTCAACTTCGATGGAGGGACGACATTGAAGACATTGAAGCAGATGGAGGAGGCCTACGCCCAGGAGTGAACGGATATGAATTGTATATGTATGAATGTTTTATGCAAATGTGATATAGTATATTGATTTGTTTTTTTAATTTCACTTAAAATATTAAGGAAAAAATTTAAGACTGGACGTTTAATGGTTTAAACATAAAGCTGAAAAAGATAAATATTAACTTTTTTTTGGGTGACATCTTTAGGGTAACGTTTGAACTACACTATATTATTTAATCATAACGCGCTTTTGCACAGCTACGTTTAAGACCAATTGGCATCAAAAACTCATTTCAGACTTTTTGTAAACTTGCCATCTTGGTAATAATGTCCAGCCTTCAATTGTTCAATTCACATTAGTATTATTCGAGTTCACAGCAAGTTTGCTTGGATTAAACAAATGTTTTAAAGATATGAACTGAATTAGGATACACACACTCTTGCACCTATACACATGTCATTTTATCCAATAAAATAATTGATATTGAACTTTTGTATTTCTTTAATATATATTGGGTGTACTTAGGTGTAATCTAGCAATAGCGAAGCGTTGCCGGGTCAGCTAGTTATAAAATAAAATAAATATTTAAAAAATATACATTATTGTACAAATATATTATTTTATTTTATTGAAGTCATACTTGAATTAAACTATAAATACTTTTAATGCGGTTGAAACAGGATGAGAAAAATACACCCAAAAATAAAAGAAAAAGTGTTATTATACGTAGAAACGCTATTATCATAGGTATTAGAATTATTTATTTTATTTAATTATACTCGTAAACTGTTAAATAAATAAAAAGTTGTTTTATGTATCACAATCGTATTTTTATTTTTCGCTGTTTCGTATTATTATAACACCTGATAATGTCAACATAGGTTGACGAAACAGCTGTCGCGTAAAATAAAAATACACTTGTGATACATAAAACAAAGTTTTTTGATTTAACAGTTTATAATGTTAAAGTATCATAGTATTTCGGTCAAAACAATGGACGAATTATTTATTATATTGTCGGTGCCGCTGTTTCGCCAACCAATGTTGGCATCATCGAGTGTTACAAACTACTGTTATACCTGATGATCCCATCAAAGGTTGGCGAAATAGTTGTCGCGATAATCTTGTTTAAATTAATTAATAAATTGGTATACGTGCAGTAACAGCGTATAATAATTCAATAATCTCGAAGTACCATAGTGTTTTGGACAATACAATGGATGATCTGTTATATTGTTTACGATTAAAATATATATTTTATTGTGTAAATGCCTTAATTGTATAAAAAAAGTATTATTGACTTTAAAAAAATGTTGTAGTGTAGATATAGACTCAACGTGCATTTCTTCCGTCAACATTGAATTGAGTCATAAAGAGGAAAGATATAATAGTGCACTCACGTCTACCAGAACCCCGGGCAGATCAAAGACTTGTGTCGGCGGGTTATCTCTCGGGACGTATCTGAAGAACTCGTTCCCATCCTTGTACCACTTGAGCGAGTAGAGCGACTCGCCATCGTCCAGCTCGTACCTGCACTCCAGCCGGGCCTGCGTGTTGTACACGGTGTGGGAGGGGATGCGCAGCTCCACCAAACGTAGACTGCTCACTCTCACTGAAATAGACAAAATATACTTTAGTATACATGTTTTTAAATTAATTGATTCCTCAATTATGGTGTAATAGCATATTAGCCCGTAAAATATTCATCGGTACATCGTTGTTCTTAAAACTATCGAGAAATTTTATATCGCACCTTCGGTAAAACAAGGGCACAATTGCATGTTTTGTAATTTTTCATGATATATAAATAAATAATATTTATCATGTTATTCTGGCTATATTGATCATACACTATCGCTAAATGAGACTGAACTTAATGAGCGACTTTGTTCCTCCAGATAAAGGGATATTTTTAAAATACATTGGCATATTTAACTCATTTTGAGAATTTTTAACAATAATGCCATTGTCTTACCGAAGGTGCGATATAATTAAAATGTTAAATTAAAAAACTATGTTTTATGTATATTTTTATTTTACACGACAGCTATTTCGTTAAAATATGTTGACATCATCAGGTGTCACAATAATATTATTGTAACAGCTGATGATGTCAACATAGGTTGACGAAACAGCTGTCGCGTACAATAAAAATATAATTGTGATACCTAAAACAAAGTTTTTTTTTAATTTAACATTTTATAATGTTAAAGTACGAGTATCATAGTATTTCGGCCAAAACTATAAACAATTTTATATATTTAAAAAATCATTCTTATTTTTATTAATGATCGAATATCATAGTTGCCTAAGAGTTAGGTATTACACGTTCGTTTTTACAGTTATAATGTAGTGACATATGCTTATGACATTTGATAGTGGACTTACAAGGCAAAACATATCACTTTGATGACGTAATATAAAGCTTTTATGCATTTTCTAATGAGATATTGATATAAAAATATATAAAAGCAAAAAACATATTAAATACAACATTACGATGTTATTTTTATTTCCATGTGGCGAATAAATGTTGAATTTAGTTGTCTGTTAAAACCCTACTGGGGCGATTACCACCCTGCATTTTTTGTTACACTGGGTTTGGTAATTCCAGCTAAGAATATCTTAAGCAAGTTGGATAAGGATTTGTTAGGTTAGGCTGGGTTATGTAAAGTTAGGTGACTAGGTCATAATGCGATTTATTGATCTTTCATTTAAAATTTACATTTAATGTATTATATTATGAAATATCGTTGATTCATGCATGAAATCAGTAAAATAAACCTGAATGAACCGGAAATAAATGCAATTAATTATATCAGGATTCGAAAGAAATTCAAACGAACTATTACGCATTTGGTATATTTCAATAACCCGTTATTATAACTGGGCTCCTTGTAGTATGGCGTGATATTGAATTTGAAAAGGTGAATGATTTGGCTGTTTTCCGTAAAACACATGTAAAACTATTTTTTAATTCGTTGCTTACCTGGCGAAACGCGGCTGCCGGAAAACATGAAAGTCTGAACCAAAAATATCGAGAAGGTGACTTGCATTTTCCTCTATGACATTCGGCGCAAAACGTAGACGTACGAATAAAAGGTTTCAATTATGTTGTCCAAAGAGCCTTTCCGTTTTTTTCAAACGTGTTTCCAAATTAATTACTCTATCTTTGTTGGTTTTTAGTAAGTTTGATTACGAGTTCTTACGTTTTTTATATGTTTCGAATTACAAGGGTATTTCATAGAGTCTAACTAAAAATTCAGATGTTTAGAAATAAACTAGGCGTTTAAATATTTCATTTTAACCCTTTCTACCTAATTTTTTTTTCTACTAGGGTAAATTTTTTTCATTTCAATAAATGCAAATATTAATTTCTCTTTTTCATTTTTTATACACTTTGTTTATACAACAGTTACATTAATTTTTTTTTAATTACATAGACAAGTTACAGACTACCAGTCCTTCTTCAGTGAAACATATTATAAAGATTCATCACCGTTCGGGTGGTGGTCTAGGGGATAGAACGCTTGGCTCCTGATCCCGGGGACTTGGGTTCAAGCCTGGACACGACCAGATTCCTTCTTCATAATAATGAGCTATTTTCTGCTCACATTGAAGATTGTAATAATAACTTATAATATCATTGATTTAAATCCTTGGTATTAGTCTTTTTTAATTAAAAAAAATATATATAATATATTTAAATTGTTTAAAATGTTTACATGATCTGACAGATGTTATAAAGATTCATTTTGGAACGTTTATGCTTTCGTTATAACAAATATTATGATTCAATTTAAAATTTGAAATAATAATTTTAAGTTCTTATTGGGGTTCAAGTAAACACTAACAACAATTTTATAACATTTTAAATATATATTTTTATAATATGTATCACTGGAGAAGGACTGGTTGTTCAATGCACGTCTTTGTCAATTTAATTTTTTTAAATGTAAGTGTTGTATAAACAAAATGTATAAAAAAAAGAAAAAGAGAAATAAAGCATCTACAACACAAAGTATGGTGAATATAGAAGGAAATATTAATGACTAATGTCCTTAATATTAGGTCCTTACATATGAAATTGGCGTTTTGTATGGGAGGAACATAAAGTTGATTTTTTTTAAATATAATATATTTATTTAATCAAAGTATGTACCGTTGCTATCTATGGACTTTTGCCATCTCATAGGTAGTTCATCGATCTCTTTACTAAAAAAAACATTCGGACGGGAATCAATAAAATCTTTAAAGTCGGTTTGGACTGCCCCATCGGAGTTGAATTTTTTCCCTTGCAAGAAGATATCCAAATTTCGAAAAAAAAAAGTAATCTGTTGGGGCAAGATCCGGAGAGTACGGTGGATGTCTTAGACATTCCAATTGAAGCTCTTCTAATTTGGTAGCCGTCTGTTGTGCAGTGTGTGGTCTAGCGTTATCACGAAGCAGCAGTGGCCTAGAGCGATTAACCAGCCTCGGTTGTTTAGCAGCTAGCTTTTCCATTATGGTTTGCATTTGCTGACAAAAGACATCTGCCGTAATCGTCTGGCCAGATTTAAGAAAGCTGTAGTGAACGACACCAGCACTAGTCCACCAAACGCTCACAAGTAACTTTTTTGGAGTCAATATTCGCTTGGGGCATGGCTTAACTTTTTTGGAGTCAATGCTTGGGGCATGGTTTGGCTGGTTCGGCAGGGTTCAGCCGTTGCGATGAGCGCTTCCGATTATCATACAGGATCCACTTTTCATCATCAATGATTCGATTCAAAATCCCTTCATTATTGTGCCGGTTGAGTAATGCAACGCAGCAGTCAAAGCGCGTTTGTTGATTTGCTTCACTCAATTCGTGAGGTACCCACCTTTCAAGCTTTTTCACCTTCCCAATTTGCTTCAAGTGGATTAAAACAGTTTTATCACTAACACCGCAGCCTGCAGCTAACTCGGACGTGGTTTGCGATGGATCCGCTTCCACAATAGCCTTCAATTCTTCATTATCAACTTTGGTCTCCGGCCGTCCACGGGGCTTGTTCTGCAGGTCGAAATTTCCAGAACGAAAACGTTGGAACCAAAAACGCACTGTGTTTTCTTTTGCGGCACTGTCGCCATACACATCATTAATCCTTCGAGACGTTTCTGCAGCACTGGTGCCACGGTGGAACTCGTACTCGTAAATAACGCGATATTTCAAATTTTCCATTTTGTAAACTGAGTGACGCAAAGAAAAAAAACAATTGAGGAAAAAACAAATGAATTATAATTTTCGAAACACAAATACTTGAGTAAATAGCTGTATAAATTTGAATTTGGAATTCCTAACCAAAGAGAAGATATTTGAGATCAAAGTTGCCAGTACGGCAAAACGCCAATTTCATATGTAAGGACCTAATATTTATAAAGAAATGAGACTTTTGTTTAAAAATTGATCGGAACTTATAAAAACAAACTAATAGGATCAATACTTCCCACTGATACTTGGTAGAATACTAGTGTGCGTAAGAATGAAATATAAACAGTTTTTTTAAATAATTCATTTTAAGTAAAAAAAACATTAAAATATGTTTATAAAAATAAATCACATTCCCACTTATGAAATATGACATACCTTGAAATTTAGATCAATTCACCAGCTATGTATATATCATACAGTGAAATTAATGTCTATAGAATTCAAATTAATAGTCAAAATCCTTATTTGCTTGAATTAAAAAAAAAAAATTAACGTATTTGACGCACGACACTCTGCCAGTTAAAAGTTCAACCGATAAAATTGGTTAATGTTTTTTTTTGTAATACTCAATAATGGCACTAGATGTGTAATGTAGTGAATTAACTTAAGAAATGTAATTCCCACTGATCATTTTAGAGTAATTCCGAAAGCGGGAATACGTATTCCCACTATCCATGAAAGGGTTAATACAGCTTTATTTAATTTTTTAACACTAACAGATGTTCTCCGAGAAGAGTTCCAGAGTAACAAAACAATGTTTTGTTACCATGGTGAATCTCCGCTTCTACCTCGTTTAGTAAAATAAAATAATAAATTGAGTGGTTATAAAACCCATTTTTCAAGTATTTTATTGATTTCTAAAAATATTAAACCACAAATTGAGTGCTTAACATGAAAGTATAAAGAAAATAATTTATTTTTATTTCGATAAGAATGAGAAATTAAGACTTCTACGTAATAAAAAAAACTGTAATAGTTTTTATAGCAGTCTAAGCACCTTATATTATTTATTGTATCTTGAACAATGATGTAAATATGTATGAAAAAACGATAGTTTTCAAGGGGTTTTATTATAATATTTATGTATGACATGTTTCGCTCCTCTTTTGGCATTTGGCATTTTTCTAAATGCCTTAATGCCTTAGAAGGGCGAAACAAGTCATAAATAAATATTATAAAAAAATCCTTGAAAACTATCGGTTTTTTATACACATTAATAACCTTATATTACGAGTATAATTGCATTCAATTAAAATTGATGTTAAAAAGCACCCTATTTTTACAATAAACAGCCTTAGTTTGAATAATTAAAACTTAATATTCACATCTCTCCTTTAAATAATAATACATAAATCCAGATATTTAATGACATTTTTTTTACTCCTAAATCCAAAGAATACTCTGAATATAAATTACGGATAAAAGAGACGTGTATTTATTTTTCATATCCTAAGGTTCCTAAAGTACGCGGCACCACTCGCTTATCAAAGCTAGTACAATTCAGAAAAGGAAAAACAAAATAAATAAAATTTGTAACAAATCAGTCACTTAGTATGTGGTTGCATAGTAATATAATTACAATCTCATTAAAAATTTAAGTAGAAAAAAAAACATTTGAATATCTGTCAAAACTGACCACACATTTGAAAAATTTGTTGAAATATTTATTTTGTGCATACAAAAACTATTAAAACACTGATGAAGGAGCTCTGTGTCCGAAACGTGTTTGCATTTAAACAATTTTTTTAAATAACATTGTTCAATCAATCCTCTATACAAAGTTATAGCGAATATAGAAGACATTAAAATACACTTAATTACACAATTCACAAACATATTTAGAAAGGTTCTGATCTTTCTTCGGTGTACACATTTAAACATATATATAAAGCGATATAAAAAAATATTACAACAATTGTCTGATTGACAAGGTATTTAAGTTATCTAAATGTGAACACACAACACTAAACGGAGGCGAACTTAGAAGATAAAAAAATATGCTGACAGTGACTGCATTTTTCAGCTTGTTCAGTTAAAAGTAGATATCGAATGATGCGGTAAAAAAAATGTTTATGGGTAGAGAAAATATTTTTGAAACCAATGATTTAGAGTGGTTGTTATGCGAATATTTTCCGTTGAAAATATGAACAAGTAGACATTTATTATGCATAATGTTTCAGGTATTCTCTCAGCTGTGTAAATAAATAGAAGCGGATAGTCGAGGGTAGACGCCTCCAAATCAAAATACAAAATGCCTCAATTTCTTATTCGTGCCCATGAACCTGCATAAATAACCAGCCTTAATGCCTGCCACCTCCAGAGAAAATCGTTTCCAAGAAAATCTTCGTCCTTTGTTTTTCGCCGTTCGTTTTTATGCCCAAAGACAATATTATCTCGCGCGGAGAGGAGCGAAGTAGCGAAGTTCAATTTATCTTTTGAGCAGCCACATTTCAAACACCTACATATATCGAAAAAGCTTCTTAAAAGCGTTTCATCTCATCCGAGTGTTTTGCAAATAGACCCGCATAACCGCGTGCCACACCCCGCACTCCCACTCCGCGTAAATGTTGGCGCCTCACCGAACCCAGTTCCTTCGTTTGGTCCCCCATGGTAAGTAATTACTCTGCTAATTTACAGTCATTAGCTATTACTCATACGGAGGACTTGCATTCAGTTATTATTATAAGCGCATATAATATATGCCGACGATACTGTTTTATTGGTTGAAAGTGTCAGTGATCTTCAGGACCTCCTTTATCTTGTCGACGAGTCCGGTGAAAGATTGGGGCTATCAATAAATGTCAGTAAAACCAAATTGATGACATTCGGACGGCTTGACTTCAGTGGGTCAGTATTGCATTTGAACGGCCGTAACGTTGAAAGGGTGGAAACATTCAACACCTCGGCAGCGTACTAACGCAATCTCTTGACCCTGATGTAGAGATACAATACAGAATTGAGGCAGCAAGAGCTACGTTTAATAAAATAAAATCATTATTCTGCAATGATAACGTAAACTTGAAACTCCGCCAGAGAATGATCAAATACTATGTGTGGTCTATTTTATTGTACGGATGTGAAACGTGGACCTTGAAAGTTAACTCAATGAACAGACTAGAAGCATTTGAAATGTGGCCCCACCGCTGAATGCTCAGAGTTTCCTGGACAGACATAGTTACCAATACCGAAGTCCTGAGGTGAGCTAGAGTTGACAGGGAACTGTTATCAACTATCAAGGTTCGAAAGATCTCACATCTGGGTCATATACCGCGGGGGGAAAAGTACCACCTTCTCCAACTGATATTGGAGGGGAAAATTGAGGGACGCCAAGGGCTTGGTAGGACACAAATGTCCTGGCTGCAAAATGTGAGGGAGTGGATCGGCATCCGAAGTATGGAGGAGCTGTTCCGAACGGCGCAGGACAGGGACAGGTTCGCTGAGATGATCGCAAACGTTAAGGGGACCCGACAGGGCACTTGAAGAAGAATATTCCGATTTCGTATATTGTCATGGCAGGTTTTCCTTGGATTTCCTCATTTCCTTTTTACACTGATCCTCCATTATTAACATATGTTTAAATAAAAACACAAATTCATATTGTAAAGTATTCAGATCTTTTAAGCATTATATAGTGTCAGAATGTAAAAACTTGCCTTAAATTTTGCATAGTGATATAAAACGGAGCCCCAATCGTAAAATTTAATGAAACGAATTTGAATGATTTATCTTGGTCAATAACTCAAGCCGCCATGTGCTCCTTAAGCGTATTGGCTATTATTGGAGTTCTTCTCCATTAGCACATGATGGCGAAATGGGCCGTTATACCTAACCTTTATATTTAAATATACATTTTAGCGTTCCAATTACCTCATATTAAAGAAAAAACTAAAACAATCTTCAAATGCGTGTGTACACATTACGAAATGAATGAGGCGCCTTCGCAACGGTTAATAAATTCAGAATGTATTATACATATCATTGAATGTTTCAATTGAAGCGCGATTGACGGAAATTCAAATTACAATATTCTTGCCCCAATTGTTTTGTGAAAGTCTTCATCTAAGGAATATTTATAGTGAATATCAACATTTCACGTTGCATAATTGAATTGCTATGACACAATAAGCATAAAACTGAAGAAACTGTGAGAAACTCGAGCAAATTAGCGAATTTATTTTTCTGAAGTATTTGTATCTAAACCACTTTATTTGGTAACGCCAACCAGTTTCGTTCCCGCCGGAGCTTTGTCAGGGTGAGAAAGAAAACTGTACACACTAACCGAGTAAACTGACTCTCTCACCCTGAAGAAGCTCCGGCGGGAGCGAAACCGGTTGGTGTTACCAAATAAAGTGGTTAGTTATAAATACTAAAAGTGTTTTTTTAATAAATTTTATTACATAATTTCACAACAGAAATAAAGTGCTTCATACGAAAGTTTAAACATTGTAATAACCGTCTTTGGGTTGTTTTCAACAGGTGACAAAAAATGCTTATGGAAAGGTTTCATTCAGATAAAAAAAAATATTTATAACGAATCAAAAAAAAAATATCGTACATTTTTTTAAATATGGAAGAGTTTTCAATAGATACCGTTTTGAAAAATAAGTATAATCTTCTTCATACATTACTGTACGTTATTTTTCAATTAAATTTTAACCCCTAAATAACATTTTAGGGGTTAAAATTTAATGTGGCAATAATGGCAATGCCAATGGCAGTGCGCAATGGTGTTCTTCTACCTACCCTTATGTATGGAAGCGAAGCATGGAACTGGCAAAATAAGGATGAAAGTAGAATAAATGCAGTAGAAATGAGATCTCTTAGACGAATGTGTGATACTCTGTGTATGATAGAGTGTCGAATGAAAATATAATAAGTGAATGCGGTGCGAATGATGGTGTTATGAACAAAATAATGAAAGGATCATTAAGATGATTCGGACATATGGAAAGAATGAATGAGGAATGAATGGTAAAAAAATTATATGTTAACGATGTTAATGGAACCAGAAATAGAGGAAGACCGAGGAAAACGTGGCATGATCAAATAAATCAAATATTGAATGTCGGCCATGTGAGGAGTCAGAGAAATCGACGAGGGTGCATGACACTACGTATGAATGTTGAGGAAGCGAGAGAAATATGTCAGGAAAGAAAAGTGTGGCAGTCCATTCTTTCTGCCTACCCCTTCGGGGAGACGGCGTGATGGCTAGTTAGTTAGTTAGTTATTTTAACCCCTAAAAAACAATTTTAAAAAGGATTGAAACAATGTTTTGGGTGAGAAACTGACCAGTGAATTTCTTTAAGTCTTTTTCTCATTCTTAATGTTCGCAAATATTGTTAATGTTCGCAAAGATTTTTTGTTTCCATGAAATAAACAAAAATTGTAAACATGTTAAAAATAATGTTTGTTAAGTATTTCTATAAATAATATATAAAAGCATATACATTTGGTATTGCCTCTTATTTCGTCTAACCAGAAGAATAAAATAATTGCCTAAAATATGTTAAAAGACGCATGAAAAAATTTTCCTCCCACAGAATATGTTTATTTATATATAAAAAAAACAAATTTAGACACTTTTAGGCATAAACACCCCGTCTTACGCCTACGAGAAGAAAATGTAAACATTCTAAGAAAATGAATCGCGGCAGATTGTTATCAGAAAGGTTGAAGCAAAAGTTTAAAGTGTATACAGTACCTTAAAACTTCAAAGCTAAGGTCGCCATTATTATTATTTATAACTTGGGACGATAAAAGACCAGCGAAATTCACAGGAAAACTTTCATTATTAATTTACGTTAATAGAATAATTGTTATTGTGATTTACGATGAATGTTTCTTTTCCTACAGTCCTAATTATAATTTTGTTTACCGTTTATTTTTTTATAACCCAGTTTCTTCCTGTAATATTTGTACAAAAAAATAATGCGATATGAAATTTAAATGATAATTTTTTAAGGTTTTTTTAAGAAAGCAATGAGAAAAATATGCAGGGAAAAAAATTAAGTTGTCTAGTAGCGGAAGTCCATCTTGAATTATTTACGAAAATACTTTACAATTTAATTACAAACTAACTACCTAACTAACCATCACGCCGTCTCCCCGAAGGGGTAGGCAGAAAGAATGGACTGCCACACTTTTTTTTCCTGACATATTTCTCTCGCTTCCTCAACATTCATACATCGTGTCATGCACGCGCGTCGATTTCTCACACTCCTCACATGGCCGACATTCAATATTTGATTTATTTGATCGTGCCACGTTTTCCTCGGTCTTCCTTTTTTTTCTAGTTCCATTTACATCATTAACATATAATTTTTTTACCATTCCTTCTTCATTCATTCATTCCATATGTCCAAACCATCTTAATGATCCTTTCATTATTTTGTTCATGACACCATCATTCGCACCGCATTCAATTCTTATATTTTCATTCGATACTCTATCATACACAGAGTATCCACACATTCGTCTAAGAGATCTCATTTCTACTGCATTTATTATACTTTCATCATTTTTTTGCCAGTTCCATGCTTCGTTACCATACATAAGGGTCGGTGGAAGAACACCATTGTGCACTGCCATTTTAGCTTTTTTGGGTAGGTTTTTGTTTGCGATGACAACTTTAAGTGCACCATTCACTTTGTTGCCTGCCCCAACCCTTCTTTGAATATCCCTCTCCACTCGCCCATCTCCTGTTAACATACTACCTAAATACACGAACTCAACTACTTGCTCCGAATTTTCACCATTCACGCTAATGTTGCCGACTGTCATGGTTTCTTCCTTTTCAAAAATCATTACCTTGGACTTATTAACATTCATCATCAGATCATTTCGCATGCATACCTCATACATACAATTCACCAGGACTTGTATTTCATGCTCGTTATCTGCAATTTATTGCAATTTAATTACAATATTTGCTAAAATAATGCAATTTTTTAATTAATGATTTCATATTGGTTTCGACAGTATTGTAAACATCAACAGATCGGAATATATCCAAGAGGCCAATACCCTATCACATATACTCGTATATTTATAAAGCTTAAGAAAAAATAATATGTTTTACTTGCATTTAATTGTATTTATCAAGTAACAAAAAAAATGTTTAGCCATTAATTAATATTAATATAAATGTTTTTTTAGGAAAGGTGTACTAAAAAGTTAACCAGTTTTATTATTTTTATTTTTAATATTTTTTATATTTTATATGTATATATTATAAATAAAAATATTTTTAAAGAATTATCATATTACATGTTAGCTTATGTGAGAATATTCTAAATACGCGAGAATATTTGATGAAGGTAACCATACATTCAGTACTGATATTTACTTGACATTATGGTTTATTTTCATCATAAACGTGTTCCAGAATATAAGAATGCGTGACGCTTATAATATTCAATGTTTATTACCAATTTCGAGGCAGTGCTAAAAATAAGGAGGGAAATGGTACTAAGAGTTTAAACATTTTAAAATCTCGAGTATATACAGATGTGTTAGTTTACAAAAAAACATAAACTAAACTTTTTACGTGTAAAAACGTACATATATTATTAACAAATTTTTCTTTAAAATATCAAAATAAAAATAGTAAATACGTGAACCAGTTTAACTGAAATGTTTCTTTCAACAAAACCTAAGATTAAGTTAATCAAATGATTTTACTGAAATCTCTTGATGGAAGTTCATTTTAAATAATAATTAAATAAAACGATGTTTTTTAACTACTTCCACTTTTGTCTTTATTTAGACAGCGACCGGTTTCGCCAGGCTCGCTGGCATCGACAGACTGGACCAGTCTGTCGATGCCAGCGAGCCTGGCGAAACCGGTCGCTGTCTAAATAAAGACAAAAGTGGAAGTAGTTAAAAAACATCGTTTTATTTAATTATTATCTAAGATTCAGTTTTAATTTCCGTAACTACTATTTGGAGTTAATACACATTTCTTATATTTTCTACGTAACTAAAAAAATTTTGAAGTCTTCAAACAGTGCGTTTTGCCAGTCATAACGTACGGAGCCGAGACGTGGACATTGACAAAAGGTCTAGTCTACACATTTAAGGTTGCCCAGCGCGCCATGGAAAGAGCCATGCTTGGAATAACCTTGAGGGACAGATATAGAAACGAATTTATTCGACAACAAACCAAGGTGACTGAGATGGCTCTACGGATAGGCGGGCTGAAGTGGCGGTGGGCTGGCCATATCTATCCGAGAACCGACAGCCAATGGGGAAGACGGGTTCTGGAGTGGAAACCGCGTACAGGATTCCGTAGAGTTGGACGTCCCCCTGCCCGCTGGACCGACGATCTGAAGAGGATTGCTGGACATGGATGTATGGGAGCGGCAATGGATAGGGGGCGGTGGTGGGCTTTGGGAGAGGCCTACATTCAGCAGTCGATGACAGACGGCTGATGATGTGTAAATAAATGTACATAATTTAAGTATCTCTACCATGAACCATTATTTGCCTTTTGAGGTTTGCGACAATTCCAATATATTCTCCGGCATGAAAGAGGTTCGTGGCTGAAAAATTAATAACATAATATTATGAAACCAAAACATTTACATCCTGTCAACTCCACGACGGTCCTCAATATTTATTTTATGTATTATTCGTAATTATTATACATTTAATCATTAATAAAGCGCCATTTTCGTGAATTAATCATCTGAAGGGTGCTGTAGAAAATGCTCTGTTACAAACTAGTTATAAAATATACGTATTTAGTAAGAGGGCTGCGCCTGATGCAAGACAATCTGCACATCGCGTACGACATTGTATTGTAGATTGTAATGTAGACTGCATCTCATTCTATATAAGCTGCAACGCCTTCCTTCCGTTGGTATGATAATACCGGCACAGTTGGTCTCTCAAATAATTTATTGCTTAATTTTTCCCGAATACCGAATAATACTAGCATCTGTGAATCATTTGTCATAAAATTTTAACAATGTAACTATTATACCGACGGAGTTATTCATATTTTAAATATTCCGTGACGTCATTACTCTCATATTGCTGGTCAACCTTTTAATGTCAGATTGCGATTTATGTGTTAATTAAAAATAAAAATAAAGTTCGTTAATTTAACGTGAAAGGAAAAAAAAGATTTTTTACTTTTCATTATTCTTGACACAATCTTAATTGTGTTAATTAAATGAATGATCTGTTCTGATTAAATGTTTATATTAAACAACATTTATTTTTTTCCTCTTAATCGCTTAATATTGATATTTTGTAGTTGTTCCTAAGTATAAATGTATTGTGATGTCGTATTCTATGATTTGGCATTGATTTAATTTTTATTTTGTTGATATCAAGAAAACTCTCTACCCAACAGGTAAAAGACCGTTCAACAGAGCTTGTGTTGTACTTTTTCTGGATATCTCGGTCCATGTAGGTCCTTAAGGTGTTGTGTTACATGACAACTCTTCGGCACACCTTTAATTAGCCTTTCTGCCGCATTGAATGCTGAAACGCATTATTGTTGGCCAAGACTCCATTGCAATAATCTAGTAGTGACACGTATATGCTTATTACAATTTGTATCAAAGTGTAACTTTTATTCCTTGATGCAGACATTTATATAATGGGCAATATTACCCGCTAAATAGGAATTCAAGTCACATGGTGGTGATCAAGTGTAAATCTCAGAGCGTATGCTTTAGAAAACCTTGTTCAATCAGGAAACTTTATTGCAATTAATTTTACCATAAAAAAAAAATTATTATATCTGTTTGATTTTTTATTGGGCGATTAATAAAAATAACATCTACAGGCTCAAAAGGTCTTGATATGAAGCATTTGTTTGTCATTAAATCAGTACAAAATCGTTAAACGTCATACTACTACAGTTAATATAAATTCCAAAAATACATGTACAAACACATAGCGACATAATTTAAGATAATTTTTAGAAATTAAAAATTTGTTATTATATTTTTCTCTTAAAAAAAATAAACAAATCTGCAAAGTAAAACATCTGCAAAAAAACGTATTAAGAATAATTCATTTTAAACAACAAACAAACGAAACACGTCATGATTTGTTGTTTCTTGAAGAGTGATGTAAGATTCCATATTAAATAATTAGTATGAATGAAAACGTCTGTTTTATAGTTAATACATATTTACTTTTATATGTCATATTATATCATATCATTAAATATTTTTTTAAATGCCCTAGCCAGCTGAAATATGTCATTTACAAAAAATATAATAACAAATAAAAAAAACAGAAGTTTTCATTAATATTAACTAAACATATTATTTATTCTATATTACCATTACTTTATTTTGCGGATTCAAAATTAAACAAAAAATTTTTACTTAGTAACACAGCGCTACATTTAAAATACAAATAAAATGAAAATTTAACATTAACAAAAACATGTTTCGGAACACAGAAGCCCTTCATCAGTGTTGTTAAATATTATACACACAAAATAAATATTTAAACAAATTTTACATTAATATCCTATAATGACATACGAAATAAAAACGAGAACTGATACCAGCGGAACAAAAAGACTCCTAAGAACTACAGAAATGAAGACTCTCCAATCCGTTGCGGGAACGACACTCCGAGACAGAATAAGAAATTCTGAAATAAAAAAGATCTGCAATGTAGAAGATGCCGTGTCGGAAGACTGAGAAGACGCTACTGGAGAGATCATGTAGAAAGAGCATATTCTGAAAGAGTGATAAATATAGCCGCAAATAAAGTACTAACAGGAAATCGACCTGCAGGAAGATCACCTAAAAGATGGCGAGAGAGTTTGACATCTGCATCCCAGGAACAGGCTCCGAGAAATAACAGGACACAGTCCTAAATAAAGCAAAAGAAGAAGAAGATGATGATGAAGGTCTACTGTCTCCCAAAACAAAATTTTGTTCTTATTATATTTAATTTTTATTTTAAATAAAGTGTTGTTACCAAGTTAAAAAATATTTTTTGAACATATAATTGTTTAATTCAATCCCCGCGATAGAGGAGTATAATTTATTTGTATTTTTTTTCAGCATAAAATAAAACATCCTGTGGATAATACTTTCGTACCTGTGGGAGATACAAGGTGTCGATGGCATTTGACGTGAGGACCGGCGGAAACTCTGCCATTTCATCACAACTGGGTCATCAAGCCGCCGGAAAATCAACTTGAATGTGTCACGCCCGCCCTGCGTGCTCGCGTAGACTATTTATACCTGAGTCGCCGGGCTTGTAAAATTTATCGTGTTCACAGAACTTTCATTGTTTTACTAGACATCAAAATGATTACGTAATCTCGAGGCCTTCCAACTAGCGGTGGATATGTTGCGTTATTTACGAGCTAGAGTTTTATTAGCGTCATAAACACAATGCTAGATTGAAAAACTGAATTAATTTGTCATTCGAAATTGCTTATCGTTGGTTTGGAACTGCTCTTATATAGCTATTGATAGTTTTATTATTTTTTTGCTAGCCTTAAAGCTTTATACTAAATCTCTTACGTGGCTTGAACAAAACTTAAATACGATAAATAATAATTAAATAAAACGACATTTTTCTTTTTCTTTTTTATATACTTTGTATATACAACATGTTTCGGACAACCAGTCCTTCTTCAGTGATACATATTATAAAGATACGTATTTATTTAAATAAAACGATGTTTCAAATAATTAAATAATACAGACTGGACATCTGTCGATGCCAGTGAGCCTGGTGAAACCGGTCATCGTCGAAATAAAGACAAAATCGAAAATTATTGGAAATCGTGTAATATAAAATTCACGCTTTTTATTTGCAAAAACATATGTAAACGCCGAATAGGAGCGTAACAGTTGTAAATAAAATTGAGAAAACTACACTCAACTTTTAAATTTAAAACTATACTCAAAATGAGCGATACTTGTCAAGGTATAATTCTTATAATTTTCAATTCTTAAAACCCTTTTAATAAGGTATTTTATAAGATTATAAACACCCATTATTAGCGATAGTGTAATAGTGGCGGATCATTGCCATTTCTAGTTAAAAAGCTTTTGGCTTTGCATCTTGGCTCTAAGATGCTCTCAAGAAAAGCTATTCAGGATTAGCAATTAAAATACGACCCAAGCTTCGCATACAAAACTAGATTTTTCTTAATTTAAATTATCAAGTGAGATGCAAATGCGAAATTTTTTTTTCTGGTATGTTTAGAATGTTAAATACGAGTATGCATGGCTTTATCATATATTAATGAATTATATAATCGTATTGTAAAACGAGTGAAGTAAGTCATACAATAAAATTAATGTTGAATAAGTGTTTTGGAAAACTTCAGTCGATAAAACTAATATTTTTAAATGAATTAAAATAGTACTTTTTTCCATTTAGGCTTACTTATCTAAAAAAGCAAAAATAGAGGGGCACAATGATATTCTCGTCCTGAATCTGTATGGAAGTAAAGAACGGAACTAGCGAAAGAAGGATAAAAGTCAAATAAATGCAGTAGAAATAAGATCTCTTAGACGAATGTATTGAAAATGTGTGAATGATAATATAAAAAGTGAATCAGTGCGAATAAAATTGTTATGAACAAATTAATGAAATAATCATTAATATAGTTTAGACACATGGAAAGACTAAATGAAGAAAGAATGATAAAAAATATATGTTAACGATGTAAACAGAACTATAATAGAAAAATATTTATATTTGTGAAATGTATACTTACATCTGTATACGAATCCTGGATTTTCACCTGTGGGTGGTTAATTTAAATTTTTAATTGTATCTCAATAGAGACGAAGAAACAAACTGGAAACTGAATATGGATGATCAAGGTGTTTACAGGACTTATGACCTGTCATTGGTTGGGTTAAGCGCACGCTTTATGTAATTACAACATTCCCCATTCCACCATTGTTATTATGATCATGTATGATACATTTTTTGGAAGTTGTATATATACTCCAAATTCATACTTATCTTCACGTGGCAGTTCCAGTTAGCCATCTATGTAGATTTGATTGTACTAATTAATTTTTTAATATTAATCTATACAATCCATCCACTAACGCCATCTATGAAGAATGATTGTTTAGCATTTAGCAAACTACTTTATTAACACAATGCGAAGAGGCTACCGCCTCCTATCGTACTGTTAGAAGTCGCCTGGAGTATCCACTCCTATTTTGGAATGTTGTAATTACATAAAGCGTGCGCTTAACCCAACCAATGACAGGTCATAAGTCCTGTAAACACCTTGATCATCCATATTCAGTTTCCAGTTTGTTTCTTCGTCTCTATTGAGATACAATTAAAAATTTAAATTAACCACCCACAGGTGAAAATCCAGGATTCGTATACAGATGTAAGTATACATTTCACAAATATTTGTAAATATTCTGGTCAATTATTTGGCGTATAAAATAGGAGTGGATACTCCAGGCGACTTCTAACAGTACGATAGGAGGCGGTAGCCTCTTCGCATTGTGTTAATAAAGTAGTTTGCTAAATGCTAAACAATCATTCTTCATAGATGGCGTTAGTGGATGGATTGTATAGATTAATATTAAAAAATTAATTAGTACAATCAAATCTACATAGATGGCTAACTGGAACTGCCACGTGAAGATAAGTATGAATTTGGAGTATATATACAACTTCCAAAAATGTATCATACATGATCATAATAACAATGGTGGAATGGGGAATGTTGTAATTACATAAAGCGTGCGCTTAACCCAACCAATGACAGGTCATAAGTCCTGTAAACACCTTGATCATCCATATTCAGTTTCCAGTTTGTTTCTTCGTCTCTATTGAGATACAATTAAAAAAAAGAAAAATATTTAGACCGAGGAAACCGTCGGCCACGTGAGGAGTCGGAGAAATCGACGTGCATGCTGACGCGATCCGAGATAAGAATGTCAGGAAAGAATAGTGTGCCAGACTACTACGGTTTTATATTCCTACTCCTTTGCGTAGACGGTTTGATGGTTAGTTAGTTAGTTAGTGTTTATTGTTCTTGACATGTTTTGAAGGTTGAATATCTTATATTAAGAAGTATAATTCAGGTGGCGCAAAATCCCTTCTCGGTACATTTTTAGAATCGCAGTAAGAAAAAGCACAATGATCCCAAACTGCAAAAAAAATATTTGACGGTTGTATATTTCATCTTCTACTTCCTTGCTGTTGTCATATGTGGTCTGTTCTCCAGGGTGTTGCTCCGCCTGAGGTAGACTTCCAGCTGTTCTTCCATTTTTTGGGAGGTCTACCACGAGGACGGTTGTTTTGATTGCGTCAATTCTTACTGCTTTTCAAAAAAGGTACCACAAAGGTAAATTTTTGGCACCTTACACCTTCGAAATATACAGAGAAAAATGAATACGAACGTGAAAAAACCGTAGTTTAAGAGATACGTTTTATTTGAAAATAGTTTAAAAATTCTTTATAGTTATTTTATTTTTAGAATACTGTATTTGTTTAACGAACTACTCAGTTTCACTCCCGCCGGAACTTTGTCAGAATTACAGAAACTCTCTAATTGATAATCAAAAAATGTGTTCAAGTGGACATTTTGACGTTGTCAAAAGTGGATTTTAAATATTTGTTAGAACTACGTAGGTTTTTTTAATGAATTAAAACACTGTTTTTTCTACTTTTGAGTTTATTTTTCTTGACATGTTTCGTCTGCATTTTTACTTTACACCTTCAGCATCAAGAGAACGATATAGTGTTTATATCGTTCTTCTGACGATGAAGATGTAAATCCTTCGAAACATGTCGAAAAAAATACTTCAAAAGTGAATAAACAGTGTTTTACTTCATAAAAAAATCGTTATTATAGAATTCCACGGTGTTAACACCTTAATTTTATCTATTCAGAAAGCAAATTTGAATTATTTCAGTAAATTAGGGTTGATAGTCAACGTAAGGGAGACCTGACAGGACACAGAAAGAAGAAGATACTAAGTGGAAAAATGATGAATTTTATGTTTGAATTATAATATATTTGTTTAGTTTAAGGAAATCTGATTGACAGAAACAAGGAGGAAATAGGTGAGATTTATAGCGGTAATTTGAAGTACGAGTACAAAGTAGGAACCGCGCCGGTAGCCGGGCCGCGCCGGGGAATGCCCGGAGTTGGGTAACTTGAATGTGAAAAGTTTCGAGTTCCGAGTCCGCCTGTATCGGGCTCATCAGAAACTAGCCCTCTCACCCAAATTAAACTTTACAAAAGTGCTGATTTCTCAAAGAGTCAACAGTCGAAGTTCAAAGTCTTTCGCCTGCCACGGCACGACAATGAATATTTTAATACAAAACATCTCCAAGTTTTGCGTCACGTAAAACGCGCTCGTCACGTTTTTTCGCTGCGGCGCGGTTGAGGACTGGGAGTGAAATAGTAAATTGATTAATGATTCGCGGTATTAAATTAGCGATTTGAATACGAATTCATACCCGATATGTTTACAATATACAAGGTCTGTGTTAATTTCTGGACGTGACATATGTCCATTCATCACGCTATTGCCTAGTTGACTTTTTTTAATTTTCTTTGACACATTTTCGTAAATAATCGACGCTGATTAGTGTGATAAATTTACTTGGAGTACAAGGGAAATCATAACTACTGTTCATTTACTTAAAAAATACAATAATTGAAATTTTATAAAATATGTTTGTTCCACCAAATCTTCTTGTAGTTTCCCTGATAATTACCTTCGTCAAAGACAGCACAGATTGTTTTATTTGCCGCACTGCAGAACCAACCTGCCAATGGTTGTGCCTATAAGTAGGGCAATCTTATTGCTTAATCGGGTCGCCTCAGAGGTCGACATATTTCGTGATAATGTGAGTTGCCTCAGGGATGCAATATCAATGTTATGATTCTTCTTAATCTTAATGTTTTTTATGCTTCTCTTATAAATTCTAATAATGTAATTGCAAACGATCTAGAATTATATGTCTGTAATGTTTGTGATTTAATTAAAATAAATAAAATGAAAATGAAATGACCGGTTTCAGAAGCTAGCTGCCTTCCTTTTAGTCATCCCTCTGAGCTATCTTAGCAATCGGACAAGGAAAAATGAGCGAGCTGCGTATTCGTTACAAACTACAAGATTAGCATGAAAAATAAAGTCATTTTCAAGTAATTAATTCAAAATTATAATAGAGTATCATGTAATAACTTGTAAACAAAAGAAGAAAAAAAAACAAGTTTGGCGTGAAGCTGGAAGAATAAATAAAACTCGAAGTGTAAAGGGTTAAGTTGGCTGTACATAGCATTACCAATAAAAGTACCTACCTAGTATGAAAAAAAGCTCTACGTGCTTAACAATGTTAATTTTTAACAAACCAAACAATATATCGGATCGCTTTTTCTCGCTAATTCAAAGGGTGGAAAAAACGGGTAACTGAATACTATCTGCTGCAATTTATTTGCAACTAAGGGGCTTCTTTTTATTACGGATCAGACACGAACCAAACTGACACTAAATACCTTCACTAAATTATGTAATTCCGTAATTATTTACAAATAATATAGACCTTATGACGTAATTCACCTCTTATATTATACGCCTGAACCAACCTGCCTCTGACCAGTGGGAAGAGTGGCATCAGTCTGCTAAATACGATCTCTTCGGGGATCGACGCCTTTCATATTAGTGAAAGTTGGTTCAGAAGACAAATACTCTTGAGAGTATCTTGCCTTTGTAAAGTCGAATGTTACTTAATATTGTTAATTGAAATTTCTTGTTAAAACTTCAATATAAATAAGGTATATAAAATGTATTCCATTATTTTGAAGAAGGAATCTGATCGTATCTAGGCTTAAACCTAAGTTCCCTGGATCGGGAACTAATTTTTTTATCCCCTAGACCATTTACTACTAATTTTAGCTCATCTGACCAACCACAGCTCTGGATAGTATTATTTAAAATGGTATTATTTATAAATTTTATTGTTTAAGTATAATCAAAAATTCATAAATTTTCGACTGTAATACTTGGCATACACAATGTTTAAGCCACATAATAGTACCTAATATTAAAATCGATGGTTAAAATAGAGCATTTAACAGAATGAATACAAGTATTTTGTGTGACCGCACTGTTAGCACTGGAATTCTAAAATGAAATATATGTTTATATTGGTTAATGATATTTATTGATAGAAGCACGTTGTATCTATATAAAAAATATTGACTAGACATATTCAGGGATCTGTCAGAAATTTTTATAAAAATATATTAAAACTGATGATGGGTATGTATGTATTTTATTTTGAATCTGAAAAATATTTACTTTGGGAATTTAAAAACTTTGTTTAAACCAAACAAAAACTATACAAAGAAAGACCAATAAAAAAAAAATAATATATTTTTTTAATATTTTTACACCTGAAGATGGAGGTATTCTCCGAAACATTTCGTGTATTTTAATATTTTTTTATTAAAAAGTGGTTTAAACAAAAAAAAATAATTCCCAAAGTATAAACAATGGAATTCCACAGCCTTAACTTTCAATAAGTTGAAAAATATTTATTAACAATTTTATCAGCACACAAAGTATGGAATTAAGCCATAATTTTATATGACATGCATATCTCTAAACTTCTTAATGATTACGCCTGCATTCCTGAGCATGTGACCAGAAGGCAGCAATGCACCAAGAAAACGTGAAATAATTGTACCGACGCACGCAGAGGTACCCGGCATCTGGCGCCAGCTATAATGGGGTTTCTTGCCACTGCCGCTCCAAGAGCTATCCGATGACTTTATTTAGCGTTGTTCCGCCCAGAAGACTTACAAGGGCCCGCACCCCCCTGTAAGTTGACCCTTAACCCTCGCGCTGAACTGCGGCAATCGGGTATTATAAACATTCGACACCGTGTTGCGTGTTAGGCGTTTAGCCGATCTGTCGGCGGCATGTCTGATTCAGCACCTAAATAGGTAGTTTTTTTACTTTGTGTATTTACATAACCACCTTTCGCTTTCGGAAGTAGCTCCGTAAGTAGATACGTGGCGATAAAAATTGTCATATTTGAATTCAAATAAGCGCACGTTCTCTCAAGGATGGTGCCTTTAAAATGTGTAGATAACAAACAAACTCTTCTTCATTTTATCAGCCGTCATTCTTCCACTGCTTAACGTAGGCCTCTTTCAAAGCAAACCACTGCTCTATATCCATTGCCACCCTTATCCATCCACGTCCAGCAATCATTACAATGTTGTCGGTCCAGCGGGCAGAGTGACGTCCAACTCTACGGAACTTTGTGCGTGATCTCCACTCCAGGACCCGTCTTCCCCATCGAATGTTGGTTCTCCTACAAATATGCTCAGTGTAACTTCAGCCCGACTGTCCTCAGAGCCACTTCAGTTACCTAGGTTCATCGTCGACTAAATTTATAACTGACTCTTTCCCTCAAGGTTATTCCAAGCATGGCTCTTTGCATGGAATGCTGGGCGAACCGAAACTTGTACACTAGACCCCGTGTCAGCGTCTATGTTTTGGCTCCATATGACTGGCGAGACGCACTGGTTTGAAGATTTAGCAAACAATCTCAACAGTAGAAAACGCAGTCCTTTTAATAATAATTATGGAATTTCACAGTGTTGACGTCAAAACAAAAATTAAACAGAAAAATCATCGCAATTTAACGACCTAGTTGACTTTTTATTCTAAAATTTTAATATAAAAAGTTATCTTAATGAACTTTGATTATGTCAAAAGTTATTAATTATAATATTTCCATTTGATTTATGTACAAATAATCTTATTAGGTAACAATTTACTTTCCATTAAATAAATCAAGAGTTCGAACCATTCATTAAAAGAATACGATAATGAATATTTAATAAGCAAAAAGAAGTCCTTATTACGGAAACGATATCGCATGAACTGTATTATTTGAACCTTAATCACATTTATATAATAATGAGTTCCAAATACTTCATTTGCGACAAAACGGAGCAATGATTTGATTTAAAACCTAATAGCTACAGAAAAATACTGGAACTCGAATTTTCGAGAAAATTAATTTCGTGTTATAAAGAAGTCTGAAAACTTTTCTCATTTGATAAAAAGTTCTCCCCGAGAAATCGCTTTATTGGAAGAATGCCTATTAAAAATAATGGAAAAGAGACTGATATTCGAATAAGTTTCATTTTAAAATAATGAATCAATTCGTTTTTACAGACAAGAAACGCGTGAACGTTTTGAGGAAGGGGCAGTTTATTGAAATTTATCTACTAAACGATGTTTTCAAGTCCAAAGTTTTTTTAAATACAAACGTGTATTGGTATCTAAATATTTTCAATTTTGTAATATTGAGAGTCCATTACATATTAATAACGTGAAAACTATATCAAACATTTTCATAATCTTATTAAAGAAGCATATAAATATTTAGTTTAACCTCGTTTTGTCTTTATTTAACCTCAATTGAACTTTGTGTAATTATATGTTAATGATGTAAATGTAACCAGAAATAGAGGGAGACCGAGGAAAACGTGGCACGATCAAATAAATCAAATATTGAATGTCGGCCATATGAGGAGTCAGAGAAATCGACGCGCGTGCATGACACGATGTATGAATGTTGAGGAACCGAGAGAAATTGCCTACCCCTTAATATTTAAGTTTGGTCCTCTGTGGATGGAAAGAGGAAGCAAGGCAGACCTAGAATCACATAGAAAAACCTTGCAGGACGAGGTTCAGGCGGTTAGTCTTAACTTGTGAGGCATCGGGCTTGGTATTTAGTCGAGTCAAGAAGGATACTCGATGTCCTATGCAATACGCGGGTATGACAAGACCAAAATAAGAAAGAGAAGATAATAAATAGATGACAACCAAATTGAAAATTGAAATATTGATTTCTCTTGTGAATCGTTTCGATATTTGCAAAGCCCCATACATAAATTCCGAACTGATGACACGAGACCCATAACCAAAGCAGGCATACAAATAAACGCGATTCGCTTCGGATAAAAAAATATTTTTTCCATTTTCTTTGTACTCTGCCGCCGTTATTGAAACGTTTTGCGAGGAGAAAATGAACAAGACAAACACTCGGATGCGCCCTAAACAACCCGCGGTGACACATTTCTGATACAATCTAAAGTAGGGTCCCCAAACCTTTGCGAACTCTCCTATTGGTGGCAAATGTGTTTACGCCCAGGATTCAATAACACCAAAGATATGCCGCAAAGTTGCCAGTTATTATTGGCTTCAAATTTGTCCTCGATAGTCAATAAATTACGTGAAGGAAATGACATAAAATTCGTTAATAGTTTTATGTTATATAATTTCATATCCATGCAATATGTAAATAGTAAGAAATCATTATTTCTAAAGTATATTTTAACAAATTAGTATATTTGAACATATTAGAAATCGACGCGCGTGCATGACACGATGTATGAATGTTGAGAAAGCAAGATAAATATGGCAGGAAAGAAAAGTGTGGCAGTCCATTCTTTCAGTCTCTTTTGATGGTTAGTTAGTTAGTAAGTTTTATTTTAACATTATTTTAGATATAATAATTAGCACTGCAACTTCCATGGAAAAAATCGTTGAATGAAAAAAAACTATTTTTTTCTGTTTTAAGATTTATACTCTTATGTAGATATAAATAATAAGTTTAAATTAAAATAAAATTTTAATTAATAAAAAAACGATGGCTACATAAAATATTATTTAAACGCATTTTATTTCAAATTAAAAGAAACTATCGAGGAATGAATGTCTTCCAGTCGGCAGCTTCTAATGGAGTTCTTCCAGGAATTAAGTTAGGTACCTAAATATTTTAATTAAAATAACGGTTAGTTACTATTTCTAGGATATTAGATAGATTTTCTCCTATAAATAGTACCTAACTAACCGTTCTTTTAATTGAAATATTTAGGTAACTAAATTAATTTCAGCAAGAACTTAAAAATTATACCAAAGAAATTATTCAAATTGACAAAGGAACAAATACACATAAAGATTTGAAAAATCACGAAAATTTGACATTTGATATATTATTGTAACACCTGATGATGTCAACATAGGTTGACGAAGCAGCTGTTGCGAAAAATTAAAAATAAAATTGTGCTATATAAAAATAAAGTTTTATAATTTAGCAGTTTATAATGTTGAAGTGTCAAAGTGTTTCAACCAAAATAAATTTGATATATATCTCCGACAGCGACAGCACAGATTGTTTTACCTACCGGCTGCCAGAACCAATATGCCTCTGGTGACACCGGTGGGAAGAGCAATTAGTCTGCTGAACGCGGTCTCCTCGGAGATCGACGTCTTTCATATTAGTGAAAGTACATTCAGGGGACAAATACTCTTGACTTTAGAAAGTATCTTGTCTTCCTAATGTCGAACCATCACTAATGCGTTCCTGGTATTATGTTGTATGTATATAGTATACACTTGAACCTGTGTACAAGTGTACAGGCTCAAGTGTACACAGAGGTCCATTAAAAGACAGATACTTGGTGTGAGCTTGCGTGACCGCATAAGAAATGAAGAAATCAGACGCCGCACCAGGGTTGCTGACGTCATGGACCGAGTGGCAAAATTGAAATGACAATGGGCTGGACACATGGCTAGACAAGGTGGCAACAGATGGGCACCCAGGATACTCAGTTGGATACCATGGGAAGATAAGCAAAGTGTCGATGAGATGGACCGATGATATTATCAAAAGGGTTGAAAAATCTTGGATACAAAGGGGGCAGGATAGAGACGAGTGGAAGAAATTGGAAGAGGCCTATATCCAGCAGTGGAGGGAAGAAGGCCAGCAAAGAAAAAGAAGAAGATATAATATATGACCTGTAGTCAATAGATGCCTTAAACATTTATGGTGTTTGTAATGTCTTTTGAGTAAATAAACTGATTTGATTTGTTTTAAAAACAATGGACTATGTTTGTTGAGAGCATCCAGTTTTTGCCTATTTAAACAATATTATGATTAAGGATAAAAACATAGAAGAGCACACAAATATTGATTTATTTTATTTCGTTGACCGGATAAGAAATCGTCGGTGGCTTAAGTCAGTGAAATCCCTCGCATCTTCTTTATCCCCGGGCTATTGAGCAACCCCGATAGGCTTACACAGCCCGCACAAAGTTCAAGATCATATCTGAGGTGCTTCGGGGGAGGGCGGGGGGCAATTTACAAAACATTTTCCCCAAACTTGTATCAATGGATGTTCTTGTATGTATGATACCGTTCCAAGTGTTAACTCGTGTTTAGACACTTTATTTGTTTTAAAAACATACATTTCAGGATAATCACCAGAGTAAATTATTAGTAAGTTAAATTATCTAATACTAATAATTTACTCATAAACGTCGTAGAAATGAGATCAGTAAGAAGAATGTGCGGGAAAACGTTGTATGATAGAATACCGAACGATGAAATAAGAAAGAAATGTAAGGCAGATGACTGCATCATGAATAAAATTAAAAAAGGATCCCTGAGATGGTTTGGACATATGGAACGAATGGATAAGAGTAGAATGGTTAAAAAGTTGTACAAAAGCAGCGTGAGTGGGAAAAGAAGCCGATGACGACCGAGGAAAACATGACATGACCAAATTAATCAATTACTAAAAGGCGGGCGCATTCGAAGTCGGAATAATCGACGTGCGTGCATGGTACGATGTATAAATGTAGAGGAAGCCCGAGAGGTATGCCAGGACAGGCCAGTGTGGCGATCCATCCTCTCTGCCTACACCTCCGGGGAAATAGCGTGATGGTTAGTTAGTTGGTTAAATTATTAAAAAAGTTTTCTCTGCGATTAATTTTTGTTTCAACGTTTTATAAAATATGATAAATAAACTATTAAGTATTATACTTGTTACGAGTTATTATAGTTGTCATCGTAAACAAAAACCTATCAAAAAAAGCTAGAATGGCAGTGCACAATGGTGTTCTTCTACCGACCCTTATGTATGGAAGCGAAGCATGGAACTGGCAAAAGAAGGATGAAAGTAAAATAAATGCAGTAGAAATGAGATCTAATATTTGTGAATGTATACTTATAGCTGTATACGAAATCCTGGATTTACACCAAAGGGTGGTTAATTCAAATTTTAATTGTATCTCAATAGAGACGAAGACGCAAACTGGAAACTGAACATGGATAATCAAGGTGTTTACAGGACTTATGACTTAGGACGCCTAACATATTGTTAGAAGCCGCTAGGAGTATTATTCCATTCTATATGCCAAAGAATTTGACCAGAATATTTGAAGAACAAATATTTGTGAATGTATACTTATACCTGTATACGAAATCCTGGATTTACACCAAAGGGTGGTTAATTCAAATTTTAATTGTATCTCAATAGAGACGAAGACGCAAACTGGAAACTGAACATTGATGATCAAGGTGTTTACAGGACTTATGACTTGTCATTGGTTGGGTGACAGCCTTCGCATTGTGTTAATAAGGTAGTTTAACAGCCTTCGCATTGTGTTAATAAGGTAGTTTGTGTAATTGTGTTAATTCTTCGGTTAGGCGACAGCCTTCGCATTGTGTTAATAAGGTAGTTTGCTAAATGCCGAAAATCATTCTCCATAGATGGCGTTAGTGGGTCGGTTGTATAGATTAGTCTTAAAAAATTCACAAGTGCAACCAAATCTACATAGATGGCTGACTGAAACTTACACGTGAAGATAGATATGGATTTTGAAGTATATATACATCTTCCAAAAATTTGTCATGCATGATCACAATAACAAAGGTGGAATGGGGAATGTTGTAATTACATAAAGCGTGCGCTTAACCCAACCAATGACAGGTCATAAGTCCTGTAAACACCTTGATCATCCATGTTCAGTTTCCAGTTTGCGTCTTCGTCTCTATTGAGATACAAAAGTATCATCAGACATTTTTATTATACTATTTTGTTAAAACGAGTATAATTTTGTTGAATAACTATTTATTACAGCGTCCGTCAATTTGGTGCAGAGTATATTTAAACAACTATAGCGTTTTTTGTTTTCTGATACAACTAGCTTAACCAAATGGTTATATGAAAATTAAAAAGGAAAATGGTTAAATAAAACTCCGAAGGGAAAATTGACACAGTAGATAACACTTGTCTTGCATGAGCGAATCGGGAATAGACGAATAATTATATCAATATTTCCATTTGCTTTTATGTCTGTCCCAATATTCTTGCTCGAGATCATCTGAGATTGAGGTAATTTTATTACAAATGTAAAAGAAAATCAGTATAAGGAAACTCTTATTATTTGATTCCCGTTTTTCCATTTGCATGTAAAATGGGACGAGATTAACCCACCATTCGGGAGCACAATACGAGAATCATGCTTCGGGGAGCCAAATGTCCTTTCAAACCGAGTCAACCAAATTTACCAAAAAAATCTCACAATACTCTCGACTAAATGGATAAGTAAGGTCAAATGTTGAAGTAGGTACCGTACCGTTAAACTTAGGGTTGCAAGTTGTACGAGCGTAAATTATAATATCGATAAAAATATTAAATTTATTCTTCCTTTTTCGTTGTATTAAGGTTCTATCATCTCATTCAAAATTTATTGAGTTATAAAAAGGTAAAATCATATCCTTAATAATTTGTATGTTCGTAGAAGCATAATTTATTTTGAATAAATAACGTTTATTGAATTATGGTTAAGTCAAAAATATTTATATTCATTGTGTATTTTCAGGCTCTAGTAAGAATTAACACTATTTTTAAATCCTCTTTTTAATATAAAGAAAACGTCCGTTTTCTAGAAGTTTTAATATATTTCGTTGGAGTAAGATATTTCGATGGGGTATATCCAAATGTTATGGTATAGTACAATGATATTTAATAATGTACTAGCAAGGTGAACGATGTAACTTCCATAAAATATAATAAAACATTTGAAAAAACATTTTCATAAATATTCAATTCTCAATATGGAGTTAAATGCATTGTTCAAAATACAAAAAATTAACATATTTTATATACTCTACCATAATGCCGTTACTGTTTTTTTTTTTTATTTGATTTAAATTATTTTTTGATAAATTTAGGGGTTTTTAACACTGTGGAATTACATAATGAAGGTTTTTTTTATGAATTCATGCACCGTTTATTTGACTTTTGAGTTTATTTTTCTCGATACGTTTTGAAAGTTTTAGACATTCGTCATCAGGAAAATTACTGTTTATTTACTATTTACTGAGTTTTTATCGTTCTTCCGATGATGGTTAAAACCTTTGAATCAGTGTGTTTTAATTTATGAAAAAATTATTAATATCAAATACACCCATTACAATAAAGTTTATACTGATAAATTTTCAAATAAAATTTGTTTAAATATTTATTTCGTATATACAAAAACTAACAAAACGCTAATGAAGGGCTTCTGTGTCCGAAGATTGTTTGTATTTTAATTTTTTTTTTAATAAAGTTATTGTTGTTTACAAAGTCATTAACATTAAAATAAATTAATAAAAAACTTTGTATTTAACCACGGTGTGGTTATTATAATTGATGCCAACTAGTTTCACTTGGACGCAAACTTCGTCAGGGCAATATAGCAACTTGACAATTATATTTACTTTATATTTTCAAATGTCTAATCACAAAGTGAGTGCTTCAAAAAATGTTATATCAAAAGTTCTATAATAACATACGCTTTATTTTACATAAATATTAGTGAATATTTTGATAATCTTATTTGTTTATTTTGAGGAACCCGCTTTGGGGTGATTATTAATTCTAAGAAAGAAAAATAAGTAAATGTTTTTATAATACATACTTTCATTGAAAAAACTACAAAAACAAATTTGGTTCTTTGTGTTGCGGAAAATTATTCATAACAAACACACTGTAGCTATACATATTATAATTCAACAAAGAAGCTATACAAATATAATGGAGTTCAAAATACAAAAGATACTCCCTTGCTTCAGGATATATAATTTTTCTCTCCTAACATTTTTTTTATGAAAATATTGTTTACATAAAATGATAATAAAACATAGTCGAATTGTGGGATATTTGAGATCAATGTATAAGGTTACCAGAATAATTTTATTAGATTTCATTTTTATCGCAGTTATATTTTTTTTCTATGAACGACACCTCATTATGTTTGATATGTGAACACAAAGTTATTATTTTTTTCATACTACTTTTAATATTCGCTGTGAACTCATATTTGAAACACATTTTGTACTGACAATTTATTTATTTTTTAACCATAATATTTCGGACATCATTTACAGAGTCATTTTTTTAATGAAAGAAAAATATATTTATTCGCCTTAATTTTTTATTGCGGATTCATTGAACAACATTTATTTCGAAAGATTATTATCTGGACCCCAATAAGAACTTTAAAAAGTTATTTTAGATTTATTCAAAATATTTGTTATAACAAATGCATAAATGCTGGAAAAAAATCATTTTTATATATTTCAAAACTGACGACATTAATGAATAATTTGTTAAAATATTTATTTTGTAAATATATTATAGTATAATAATCAACCACACGGATAAATTCTTCAAATATTACTTCACTTTTCGAATTTAGTTTTATTTCGATTTATTTGTCTTCTCATCATTTATAATTGTGATAACTTGTAATTGGCTTTAATTTCTTGTTTCTATGGGTTTTTATATATGCATTACAATCGCTCTTTGTTACCCTAAATAAAATAATATTAGGTCCTTACATATGAAATTGGCGTTTTGCCGTACTGGCAACTTCGATCTCAAATATCTTCTCTTTGGTTAGGAATTTCAAATTCAAATTTATACAGCTATTTACGCAAGTATTTGTGTTTCGAAAATTATAATTCATTTGTTTTTTCCTCAATTGTTTTTTTTCTTTGCGTCACTCAGTTTACAAAACGGAAAACTTGAAATATCGCGTTATTTACGAGTACGAGTTCCACCGTGGCACCAGTGCTGCAGAAACGGCTCGAAGGATTAATGATGTGTATGGCGACGGTGCCGCAAAAGAAAACACAGTGCGTTTTTAGTTCCAACGTTTTCGTTCTGGAAATTTCGACCTGCAGAACAAGCCCCGTGAACGGCCGGAGACCAAAGTTGATAATGAAGAATTGAAGGCTATTGTGGAAGCGGATCCATCGCAAACCACGTCCGAGTTAGCTGCAGGCTGCGGTGTTAGTGATAAAACTGTTTTAATCCACTTGAAGCAAATTGGGAAGGTGAAAAAGCTTGTAATGTGGGTTCCTCACGAATTGAGTGAAACAAATCAACAAACGCGCGTTGACTGCTGCGTTGCATTACTCAACCGGCACAATAATGAAGGGATTTTGAATCGAATCATTACCTGTGATGAAAAGTGGACCCTGTATGATAATCGGAAGCGCTCATTGCAATGGCTGAACCCTACCGAACCAGCCAAACCATGCCCCAAACGAAAATTGACTCCAAAAAAGTTGCTTGTGAGCGTTTGGTGGACTAGTGCTGGCGTCGTTCTCTACAGCTTTCTTAAATCTGGCCAGACGATTACGGCAGATGTCTATTTTCAGCAACTGCAAACCATGATGGAAAAGCTAGCTGCTAAGCAACCGAGGCTGGTTAAACGCTAGACCACACACTGCACAACAGACGGCTACCAAATTAGAAGAGCTTCAATTGGAATGTCTAAGACATCCACCGTACTCTCCGGACCTTGCCCCAACAGATTACTATTTTTTTCGAAATTTTTGAAATTTGATAACTTCTTGCAAGGGAAAAAATTCAACTCCGATGGGGCAGTCCAAACCGACTTCAAAGATTTTATTGATTCCCGTCCGAGTGGTTTTTTTAGTAAAGGGATCGATGAACTACCTATGAGATGGCAAAAGTGCATAGATAGCAATGGTACATACTTTGATTAAATAAATATATTATATTTAAAAAAAAATCAACTTTATGTTCCTCCCATACAAAACGCCAATTTCATATGTAAGGACCTAATATTAAAAAAATCTTATTTGAGTAACAGTTTTTCTAATTATAATGAAAGTACCCCCTTTTATCTTCCCTTTTATAATAAAGTATCTTTTGTGACCATGGTAAAGAATTTCCTCCGCGATGGAGCTGAATTTAATAATTTTATAAGAAGCAATTTCAACTCTTATACACGAAAAGCAAAGAGCCCTATGATGAAAGAAAAATCGTTTATCAAATAATAAATTTATTGCCTACAAAATTGGGTATTAATTGTAGGGCTGATAAGTACATTACCGTTAATAATAAATTGCAAAAGCGCATCCCAAAAGTACAAAAGGATCGATTCCCTTTACGTTTGATGTCAAAAGGCAACATTGTTCAATGCCTCCCCCGCTTTCGGTTCCGGTACAAAAATGTTCAATGAGGGATGACATTTGATCAGAACAAAGGAACCGTACGTACCCCGGCTATTGTGTCCTCGACAAGGGTATGGGGCCCTGCTGCCCCGTGAGACACACTTGACCTTAAATGCTCCACAAGTACTTTGAGATGCCTACACGGATGCTTAAATATGTATCCAATTTTCGGATAATACCTTTGCGAGCATGTGGGAAAACTAAATATAAAGTTATCTTCCGATGTAATTGGGATCGCTTAATCTAATAAGCGGTACCAGTATTAAAACAAAACTGTTAATATAACAAAAGCCAGAATATGTAGTATACGTTTCTTTTACACCCCAAACGTATAAATTATAAAAAAAGGTTTTATATAAACGTAAGATGCTAACTTCGTAAACCTTAATAATTATGATTTATAATTAAAACACTCTTAAGTATATATTTATCGACGTTTTTAAAGCTATTGAACCGTCATCTTCGGGAAAAATAAAGTATAAATAAATAAATTATATAATAATTGGCGATAAAAATAATCGCATAAACAAAAATTTAACCCTAATTAACATCACATTACCAATGAGTATCTTGAAGACAGCAGAATTAAATTTGATTTAACTTCGAAATGTTAGATATATAAGGCTTTATAGATATGTCGAAACAGGGAAATAAGGATATACAGGACAAATTATTTTTAACTATAATGTATGCAAAGTAGTGCTTGTAGAATAATTATTGCGCTTGGCGGCTCTTTATAAATAACACAATCTTTATCAGTATAATAGTGGTATATTAACTATGTAATAATTTACATGAATAACTAATAATACAATCTACTGATTTTACTGAAATCCCTTGAAAGTTATTCATTTTAAATAAAATGATGTTTTTTTAAAAACTACGTCCACTTTTTGCCTTTATTACGACAGTGACTAGTTTCGTCATGCTAGCTGGCATCGACAGTAGACTAGTCTGTTGATCCCAGCTAGCCTGGCGAAACCAATCGCTGTCGAAATAAAGACAAAAATTGGAAGCAATTATTAAAATAACTTTTATTTCATTATTATTTAACTAATAAATACTAACATCATTTTATGATGTGTCTATGGTTATATAAACAAAAAAAAATGTTTATTGAATTTGATAACGGTTTCATTCTTTTTATTCAATGGAAATGCAAAACAGGGCAAATTGTGATAAATATATGGGTTTTTTTAAACCAGTTTCACAATAAATAAAATAAATTTAATTTAATATTTCATTCAAAAATGTTTTATATGAAATAAGATGAAACTAAAATGGGGTAACAACTCAATATTGACATGGTACAAAACACACAATTAGCTTCAATGTAAGTCGTACAATGACAAACAGTTTCAATTATTAATAAACTGACCCGGGTCATATAACATACGTACCATCAGCGGTAAAGCTCAAATTTACTCCTGGGTTTCAAACCTTCTCGCGTAGACTACAATAAATATATTTACTTTGACTTATTCGTGTGGGGATATTAAGCGAAGAAACGAGCTGAAGTTAAAGGCTTTTCAAGAGGTCGGCTATTGACATTTCTGGGCCAGTTTATACAAATCTGCTGTTTACTATCACAGCCCAGTCCGTTGTTGTGGTCCCTAATGCCTCAAAACTTGACTTTTTAACTGCGAGAGTGTGTTGGAGTCTATTAGAAATGAATTTGTTCTTTGTGTATTATTTTTGAAGGCGCAGATAAGAAATGAAAGCATTTCATTCGTTTTGTTTTAGGATATCTAGTTAAGGCAATTATTTTAACCAGTATGACGTGTGAGGGTACATTATTTTAGAATTTATTGAATAATGAGAAAAAAATTTGGTTTATTGTTTCATGAGCAATGTTATAAAACTCCATATTAAAAAAATAAATACGGATCGTAACGTCTGTTTTCTAGAATTGTATTATATTTATAAAAAAATTACACTGTGGAAGGACTTCTGGGTCCCAAAAAACGTTTGTGGAAAGTGCAAAAAAGTGTAAAATAAAATATTTTCAAAAAGTTACCCAAGTTTAATTAAACTTTGTGTGAATGCCATGTTTCACCTTTCTAAAGTATTATCAAACATTTGATAATGCCATGGAAAGGCGAAACATCCCATTCCCATAAACTATTATAATTTATCGAGAAAACAGACGTTTTCTTACTAACTAACTAACTAACCATCACGCCATTTCCCCGGAGGGGTAGACAGAGAGGATGGATCGCTACAATTCTCTGTCCTGGCATAACTCTCGGGTTCCTCTAGATTCATACATCGTACCATGCACGCACGTCGATTATTCCGACTTCGAATGTGGCCGCCTTTTATTAATTGATTAATTTGGTCATGCCATGTTTTCCTCGGTCGTCCTCGGCTTCTTTTTCCACTCACGCTGCTTGTATACAACTTTTTAACCATTCTTCTCTCATCCATTCGTTCCATATGTCCAAACCATCTAAGGGTCCTTTTTTAATTTTATCCATGATGCAGTCATCTGCCTTACATTTCTCTCTTATTTCATCGTTCGGTATTCTATCATACAACGTTTTCCCGCACATTCTTCTTAGTGATCTCATTTCTACGTGTTTATCCTGCTTTCATCCTTCTTTTGCCAGCTCCAAGCTTCACTTCCATACACGAGGGTTGGTACAGACGTTTTTCATTCGTATTAATTTATTTTGCTTATTAAACTTATATTTAAATTACCATCACGCCGTTTTTCCCGAAGGGGTAGGCCGAAAGAATGGACCACCACACTGTTCTTTCCCACCATACTTCTCTCGCAACATTCATATTTCGTATCATGCACGCGCGTCGATTTCTTCGATTCCTCACGTGGCTGATATTCAATATTTGATTTCTTTGATCATGCACTTTTTCCTCGGTCTTTGTTTTTTTTAAATATCCATAATTTAATTCGAACGCTTGCACTGAATTTTTCACTTGCAAACCAACTTAATTGTCTTATTATGAGAAGCTGAAACTCACGACATATTGATTAAGAAATAATTAGATCTTACATTTTTCAAGAACTTTGATCAGTATATAAAATGAGAACGTTAGGTAAAACTTATAGTTTTAATCACATGAAAACAAAACTAGCGTTTCTGAGATGGTGATATTTTATAACATAAATGAGACACAGAATAAGCAAACATAAGAACACTAAGAATTCATGTTTAAATTATTATCTAGGCAAATATCATACATTGAATGTAGTTCTTGAATATTTAATAATGTAAATTTATATTAAGTAATATTTCTAAAAGTTAAAACAAAGTTGAGAGCTTAAAGCAATTTTGTAGTGTTTTATCAAAATTAATATTCTAGTGAAATGTATTAATCAAACGTTAATCTCTTCTTTACGGAATTCGAGATAGATACAGCTTCCTGGTTTGTAATTCCAGTTAGTTATCCAAGTAAACAAAATGGTGATCGTTCAATTACGTCTCGTGGAGTATCAAATTTAGTAATTTGAAACGGCTCCCAGTAATTATCCAATTCAAAGAACAAATTTAACGAACAAAATAAGCAATTATTACCACATAATATGTACAGTTTAGGAACAACCGAACTAAATCACCCAATTACTTAACCGCCTATTGGAAACATCCATAAATGAATCCAATGTCAAGCAACATTAACAATAATAAGCTTACGACGGAAAATCTCTCAGGATAATTCCAGGGAAGTATCTGTCCGCCAGTTCGCTCGGAATATGGGTCCCATTTCTAACTCAGCAGTTATTTAAGTTGAAATATATCTTACAAGTAGAAATTAGATAATACTTTAGCTTTATAAATTAATCAGAATTATGTTTCGAAGTTACAATAATTTGCATACGTATCATATTAAACTAACACTAAAGAGATTTTCTGCGCAGTTTTCACACTTTCAGCACAACCGATACTATCAAAACTTAAAGATATATTAATGCTCTTATTCTTTTTCTTATTTTTAGTGTAGGCTTAGTGGCCTGTTTCTTAAGAGAAATTGGCCTCCTAAGAAGTCGACTCCGAACTGTCAATCCATCTCTTTGGTGGTCTGCCCGGGGGTCGTCTACCTTGGGGCTGGCCGTGCAACACAATGAATGGGGTTCTGGATGGATCCAATTTCCTCACGTGTGCATACTAGTATCTTCTCTTTTGCCTTCCCCACCTAACGATATCCTCGACCTCGCATATCTCCCTTATCCGTGTATTCCTTATCCTCTCTTGCAGTGTCTTGCCAGATATTTAATATATCTGGGCGTCTTCATTTCTTTGTGATTGCGGTGTCCGCCCTGCACTCGATCCCATATGTCATGATAGGTCGCACACAAGTTTTACAGATTCTCACTTTGCTGCTGATCTTCATGTCAGAATGCGTTATAGTTAGTAGGCGTATTCTAAAATACAAGAACGATGGAGTGCCGCATCGGTTAAAGTATGGCAGTCCAATATTTTTGCCTACTGCTTCGGAGAGACGACATGATGGTTAGTTAGTTAGTTAGTTTTGTTACTTTCCTAAAACATAAAACAAGCGGACTTCCAAGATGACATGGTACCAAAGAGATTTGCAGTTAAATATACCATTCTTAAACTGAACAAACTGGAAGATTTGGAAGGAGAATATTTAACACTGTATAATCCACTTATGTATTAAATATTTTAACAAAACCCAAATATTATCCACAGCTTGGTTTGGACCTCCTCCATATTCAGGTGTAAAAATAACTAAATCAAAAACAAAGAAAAACTGAAAGATTCCTTGATAAATTTTATATTTGGGTGTTTTTCAAATAAAATGTTTACTCGAAAATTACATGTCCTATGACTTTCGAGGTAATTCTGCAGGCTATTGATTTTAAAACTGTTTTTTTTATATCTCAAAACAACAGAATAACTCACAAATTGATTATTCACATATCCAAAAGTACTTATATCTGTTTATTTTGCTTAATTATTGGGAATATACGATAGAAAAGTGGTGATTTTTCTAGTGTCCCACGCTCCTTTTGCACTTTATAAACGAAAAATATTCATTGATAAGCTACTTCTTGTCCAAGAGTTTTATGTTATGATTATATGATCCAGATTCAATAATATTCCTAGATAACAGCGTATTAGAGTTCAAAATAATATAAAATACTGTTTTTATTTAGTCACTCAAAACGACGTTGGTGGAAAATTCCGTATACGCTACGTCGATATACTGATTTAAACGAAAAATTTACTATAAACTAAGTATATATTTGATTGATGGCAACATTTTATAGCTCGTCAACGGTCGCCATGTTCGTAAATTGACACCAGTCGCATTATGTTATGTGAAATAGTGGTCGGGCGTCACGACGTGCTGTTTTTATTTTCCACTACGAACGTGATTCTATAATGTAAGTATTGATTGTTTGACTTACAGCTTTTCATGGGTAAAAATGACCGACATCTAGAATCTGAATTCAATGTAATATTTAGTAAAATCATATTCATAAACCTGCATTTTGGAGTTTGTTTCAATACTGGCATCATACGTCACATCCACTACGCGACGTGATGTATTAGTGGAACGCCAAATGTGACGTAGTGGAATTATTACGCAACGAGCAAACTTTTTGAAAAACACCTATTTACAAGATGCTCTCAATTGGCATGATAATGATCATCACACGCAGAACGAGACCAAATTTATAAAAAAAACTAGTGGCTGAAAAAATGAGACATGTTCCAAATCGTCTAAGAATCAACTAGGGGACTGCTTACAATAATATAGTAACACTGAGGTTTTCAAATTGTTACTTTTGAATCAATTAATGAAAACGCCTAATTTAAAAAAAAAAAAGTTTTACTTTATGAGAATAACATAATTCACCTTGCTTACAACACAACAACAACAACAAACCATCACGCTATTTTCCGCAGGGGTAGGCAGAGAGAATGAACCGTCACACTACTCTATCCTGGCACACCTCTCTATCTAGCGAGTCATACACGCACGTCGATTCTTCCGACTTCCAACATGACCAACATTTAAAATTGTATTAATTTGGTCATGCCATATTTTCCTCGGTCTGCCTCGACTCCGTACTCCATTTACATTGCCTTGCTTATATATTATAATTATCATTTTCTAATGCCTTAGTAAGGTGAAACACACAATTCTTACAAAAAGTAATAAAACTTCTAGAAAACAGACGTTTTCATCGACATTCAATATTTCTTATGGATTTTTACATCTTTACAACATTGTTAAACAAACATTAAACAATTAAACATATTTTTTGTTCGTAGTAAAAGAAGTTTTATATATTTATGATCAAATCAAAACAGTTTATTTAATCAATAGACATTACAGAATTAAGGTTTCGAGTCATCTATTGAGAACAGGTAAAATAATATATTGTATACAGTATACTACCAGAAACGCACGAGAGATGGTTCGATATTAAGAAGATAAGATACTCTCTAAAATCAAGAGTATTTGCCTTCTTAACGTACTTTCACTAATATGAATGATGTCGATCTCCGAGAAGACCGCGTTCAGCAAATAGATATAAAATCATTGTCGGAAAAAAACACTTGTTTTTGTTTTTGTTTCAAGGCAACGATATAAAGCGTGTAGAACAATGATCTCGGATGATACATAAAACTTATGGATTTTAAGGTATAATTATTTTAGTTAACGATCCGCGAAAAGAATGAGCAATTCATAAATTAACGTTTTTTTTTAAGAAAAACCATGAAAACTAATTCGTCACACTTTGACGGTCCGCTCCGAGAACAAGGAACAAGATCCCCGAAGCGAATGCCGGAATTATGAGCTGCGACGGTTATTCCTCCCAGATGTCACCATTTTACAACAATTAGGGGCCCAGATCGGCGGAGGAGGTTGTGAAATCGCCGGCGGAGAGAATGTTAATATTACGCAGCATGTACTAGGGTTTTTGATACTAAGCTGCTCGTGTCAGTTATATCAAAGGACCAAATACGAAACAAATTTACTACACTCGGTAGAATTCACACGATTTGCTATTATACTAGTGACGCGTTTGCAATTATTATACTAGGGGAAGCGAGAGATAATAACATGATAACAAAGTAGGTTGTCTTATCTTCGACAAAAGTACAAAGTATTGATCCAATAATTAATGAAACCGATACTATCAAAATATCTATTCATCATTTATGCTCACATATGCAAAGTACTATATAGTACATTTCATCTATACTTGCTATCACTTTGTTCTGTCGATTCACATTTGAATAACTTTTCAAAACACCGTATTTTCAAAAGTCTAAATTTAAGATTTTACAAATGGCATTAATTTATTAAACACAACGTTAATCAATAAAAGCTTTATATATTAGATAATTATTTAACAATAAATTGTAAAGATTTTTTATTTATAAATTTATAAATTAATCATTGAATAGAAGAAAAAATATATAAATTAATCGGGGAAGAAAGGGGGATCCTATTGACTCTTCGAGTGGTGCATGGCCATCACCATGATAATGTCAATGCTACGCTGGAGGATTGATTTGATCCCAAGTACCTATCCACACACTTCCTCGACTTTGGTCTCCCCTGAAACTATGCGAAATGTTAGAGATCGAGTAACCAACCTCGGTGGATAATATTGAAGGCCAAAGTGGAAGGACACCTCGCCAACCCGTCTGGCAAGCGTGGCGTTATAATGCCAACCACCCCCCGTATGACATATCAAATAAGAAAAATAGAGTATCCCAGGTGAGTAGGACGAGGCGAACATTTGAAGAATTGTTGGCGATTGGATGCAGAAGGCACAAGACAGGGATACGTGGAGAAGTATGGGGGAGGCCTATGTCCAGCAGTGGACGACAGCGGTTGTCTAAGAAAATAAGTAGAAATGATATGTGTCATGTTTAAGTAAATATGAAAAATTATATTGACATACTTCAAAACGAATGATACGATAACAAAGCAATTTTTTATTTAACACTTCAAGATACAAAAAGTTTTCGACTGGTAATGTTGATTTTTATTATAATATATGTATAAAGCGTTTCTATAATTAAAATAAATTTATGTTGGTAAAAATATTCTTAAATAAAAATAAATGTTTCTTTAACAAAACTCAATATTATAATACATATATCAAATGTGAAAATACCCTAGCTGGGCGAAACATGCCATTGTGATAAAATCTTATAAAGTGAAACATGAAATGATTGAAAGAATAATGGTACTGAACAAAATAACCAACCATCATGCCGTCTCTTCAAATGGATAGGCAGAAAGAATGGACCGCTACGCTGTTTTTTCCTTACATTGCTTCCTCAACAATTATACATCGTGTCATGCACGTACATCAATTTCTCCGACTCTTAAAATATATGTTTACGATGTAAACGGAACTAGAAATAGAGCCGAAATTAAATATCGGCCACGAGAGTAGTTGGAGGAAGCGACTTGCGTGCTTGACACGATATATGAATGTTGAGGAAGCTAGAGAATTATGTAAGGAAATAACAGTGTGGTGGTACAATCTTTCTACCTACCCCTTCGGAGAGACGGCGTGATGGCTAGTTACTTAGTTAGTTTACACTTTTAGAAAATACACCATGTTTTTTATTTTGGTGAAAATGTAATAAAATGAGTTTAATTGTAAATAAGGTATACGAGTATAATGGTTAAGTTCGCATGTACTCCAAAACAAAACATCAATTTATAAGAATAATACGCTAACATTAGCATTGCTCCCATAATACCCGAATAAGTTAGTGTCTATTGACTAAGTGACTTCATATCACTAATTGTGGTCCCTTCTAGCCCTACAATAACACTTGAGCGTATTTGTTTGGATCTTAAGCCCGATTTACCCGATTCGAAGGCTCGGTCTATTAGGCGTGTTATTTATAGCGACACCGCGCGCTGCGGAACTTGAAAGCGATTCATCATTTAAAATTTAAGTTAGGAATTATTCATTCCATTTGGTGAAATAATTGGATTGACATTCTGCGCTAATAAGACACTACTAACTATACATTGTATAGTATATAAATTAAATATTTAAAGCCAAGACAGATTGGCAAACAAGATATCACATTTCCATAACATCAGCCTCATATTTTTATTTTTCAAATTTGGAGATTGCTACAGTCTTCATCTTCATAGCAATAACATAAGGGAAATGCAACATTTTCAAAACTATAGTCGAATGTGAAACTAGGTGGCGCAGATATCTCAAGAATTATTCTAGTAACAGTGATAATATACGTAAATTTAATATGAATAATATAAGTTTGGTAAAATGTTTAATTATAATACAAATTAGAATAGCATGTATTTAAAAAATGGAGAATAACAATAAGGGGCAGTGTTAATGACAGATAAAGGCGAAACATGTCACAACGATAAAATACCTTAAAGGTCCATTTACACTGGATAGTCAACAGCCGATACCGACACGTCACGATAAAAATAGTCTTGAATCTCACTGACTCGTTATCTTAAATGCTATAATAAAATCACCGTCGCTGGTTGGCGAAGAAGAAAGCATCTACTTATATAAAATAGACATTTAATAAAAATGATCCATATTTTTCAAGATGTGTTTCCTACAGTATACTCGTATAATTGATATAATTTTTTTTTACAGAATACTGGTTTTACTACCATTTTAGTTCGCCGTGGAGAAGGCGATTATCTCGGAATTTGAATATAATATGAACGGAATCGGCATTAATTCAAGGTAACAAGACACCATCAGAACAAACAAAACGATTATTTGCTCAACGCAAACCCATTACGTGTCGGTATCGGCTAATGACTGTCCTGTGTAAATGGACCTTAAATCGGTTTTTCTTTTATTGCACTCCGTAATTCTACATTGATGATTTTTTTTACGAATTAAACATTGTTTTTTCCACTTGGGGTTATTATTTTTATTGAGCTTTATACATTTTGAAGGTTTTATACCTTCATCATCGGGAAAACGATTAAAATGTTATATTTAGATAATGAATTTACAAAACCTTTAACGTCATTATTATATATAACTAAACTTTCTAAATATGCGTGTTTTCTCAAAATGAAATGCTGAATATGTGCATACAACTAAAAACTAACTAACTAACCATCACGCCATCTTCCCAAAGGGGTAGGCCGAAAGAATGAACTGCCACACTTTTCTTTCCTGACATATTTCTCTCGCTTCCTCAACATTCATACATCGTGTCATGTACGCGCGTCGATTTCTCTGACTCCTCACATGGCCGACATTCAATATTTGATTTATTTGATCCTGCCATGTTTTCCTCGGTCTTCCTCTATTTCTGGTTCCATTTACATCGTTAACATATAATTTTTTTACCATTCTTTCTTCATTCATTCTTTCCATATTTCCAAACCATCTTAATGATCCTTTCATTATTTTGTTCATAACACCATCATTCGCACCGCATTCACTACTTATATTTTCATTCGACACTCTATCATACACAGAGTATCCACACATTCGTCTAAGAGATCTATATTATAAGCATAATTAATAATAATTATAAGCATACAACTATATTTATTAAAAAAATATTTTTTAATGAAAAATCTTTCTGGGAGTCCATCGTGATTTATAGAATGTTGCTACAAATGTGTCTAAGGAAAAAAAACAATAGCATCGAATACAACGTTCTTATCCTAAGATTAAAGAAGCAACTACAAATAGCTTAAAATTTATAATAAGTATTCAAATATCTGCTTTTATTCGAATATCGCTCGAACATTAAACTCCACAGATAGCTCCAGAATTTTAGAATAAATCTATTATTTATACGGAGATTATTGGAATCCATTGTAGAAGGGGGATAAGACAAGATAAATCTTATGGAAATTACGTAATTAATAAGGAAGTGAGGAAAGTTAGTTTCGATTGTGCTGGAATCGGGGTATGGGAGAAAATATTTTGTACGCCTTATGGTATTATAAGGAATTCAAATAAATTACCATCGTCTCTACGAGTGCGGAAAATATTTTAATTTCTTAAATAAATAGGTACTAACAAAATCAAATTTATTTGGATACTAAATATTTTGGTAGAAATAATTTTTTAATTGTGGATTAGTTCAGTTTATTTTACAACATAAAAGCTTATAAGTTGAAAAGTGAGAATTTATTGTATCCCAATAGAGACGAAGATGTAAATTGTTTTTTTTTAAACATAATATGGTGGCCGAGGCGTTTACAGGAATTATGATCCGTCATTGGTTGGGTTAAGCGATCGCTTAATGTTAACAACATTCCCCAATCCGCCCCTTCTTACGACCACCACGTCTGACAAATTTTTAAAAGATGTTTAGGTATATACACTATCATATCGTCGGTTCAAAGGTAAAACTCATTAAGTGACATTTCAAAATTTTCTAATTTTTTTGCAACTTCCGCATCAGACTTGTGAATTCTACGTCAGAAAACAATCACCAAGTGTATTTATTAAAGAATAACAGTTATTCTTTAATAAAAACACCTGGTGATTACTTTCTGACGTAGAATTCACAAGTCTGATCAGAAATTGCAAAAAAATAAATGAATAATTCAAATGTCACTTAATGAGTTTTACCTTTGAACCGACGATATGTTGCGACACACTTCATATTTTTTAGGTCAATCTACACTAGCGCCATCTATTAAGAATATATGTAAGAAGGGCGGAATGGGGAATGTAGTTAACATAAAACGATCGCTTAACCCAACCAATGACAGGTCATAAGTCCTGTAAACGCCTCGGCCACCATATTCTGTTTCCAAATAAAAGCAATTTACATCTTCGTCTCTATTGAGATACAATTAATCCTTAAAAATGATTAACCCGCAATGGGTAAAATCCAGTATGTATTTGTATACATTCAAAAAATAAATTGAAAAGTGAGAGTTTTTATTGAGTTTCAATTTTCATTCGTTCTTATAGCGTCTTATTTTACTAGTGCCTCATTAACACTCGATTAACGGTGCTAATTATTCATCTTAGACTTGTTTAACCCCTATAGTGCGCCTGGCTTCAAATACAGTTTTAATCTGCGGAAGATTACATTTGCAGCTCATATTTGAATGTATTTTATAAACCTTTAATATTATGATGAACTGGGATTATCTGTTATGTAGTTAATTAAAGCTAATCTATCGTAATTTAATTGTCACGTGAATTCTAACACACTGCTATCGCCGGGAGTCGAAGCCGGGACTTTCGGTGTGGTAGTCATAGCTTTTGCCACTCTGCCACGAAGGTCGTCAATTACAATAATGAAAAAATTGCGAACATTTATAAAAAACGAATGTACGAATTGTCGTGTACGGATTTTTTAATCGCTTGGACATCCCTTGATTTTAACGCATTAGTTGCAAAAGCGAGCTTTCGACAACGTATTTACGTTCGATAAATGCTGGCGGCTTATTTTCGATTAGAGCACACGGACCGTCAATGGATATGGCTATTTCGCCTGTGAATGCAAATCCACTTCGATGAGTAATACCACGGAAGCGAGATCAGCCAGCTCGCTCCACGCGGGCTTTGGGGTATCTACGCACGTAATTAAAATTTCCAATTAAATATTCGGCGGTGTGAGATTATCAATTCTGAATTAGTGACCAGATGTCAGGCAAATTTGTATCATCTACCAAACAAAACCTATTTGGGTCAATGCAAATTAAAACATTGCCCCATTTAATAATTAAAACACGTGCCTAATTCTTGTTTTTTGTAAAACGCGCGCCTAACTCATTCTTTTAAATAACCATTTGATTGAATCAATTAATTACAGAATAATATGACTTTTCTTTCTTTGATTCTTCTGATTTTGAAATTTTGGTTTGGTTCATGTGGTGCGATGCTCCTGTAAATTTGGAGATATTTCGTGTTTAAGTGAATTGTTTTGGTCAATTTAACTGTTGTTGCACTTTATAATAGTTAATTGTGACACGTAATACGTTTGTAGTGTTTTGCTGTTAAAATTATATTAGTTTTATCGTTTTTATAAAGAATTTTGACAGGTGTAAAAATAAATTTTTCATTTGTTCCAATGACAATTTGAATAATTTCTTCAATATTATTTTTAAGTTCTTGCTGGTTAAGTGCCTAATTACAGCTAATTTAAAAAAACGGTGGATACGTGTAACATAAATTAAATAAACACAAAAGTCCGGATCGTCCATGACAACATGTGCAACATCGAAAAAAACATTATGTGCTAAATTAAAAAAAACGGTGGATTCGTGGAACGTAAATTAAATAGACAATATGTGCACCATCTAAAAATAACATTTTGTGTTAAATTATTTTTATTTTGTTATTTTATTTTATATCATTGTATTTTATATTATTTGTTTTAGATTTATTTTGTGGGTGTTGGACGATCGAAGTGTGCGCGGGAGATCCCTATTGGTGGCGAAGAGGTTCGCAACCCATCACACCGCGTCTCCCGCGTGGCGAAAAGAGAAGGATGGAGTGCCGCAGCAGTAAATGTGTGACAGTCCATTCTTTCTGCCTAACCCTTTCGGGGAGACGGCGTGATGGTTAGTTAGTTAGTTAGTTATATTACTTTTCATTAGTAGTATTAAAACAACTGATTTTTCGAATTCATTGTTTTGTATTTTTGAATGGCTGAATTTTAATTTGACACATAAAAGGATTTTCCAAATTGTTTCCAAACACTACACACATTTAATGGTGATTATTAGTTAGTATTAAAATACAGTATCCAAATAGAATCCAAAAGATCAGCTAACCGCACTCTTCTCTGTAATAAAACAATATTAACGACCCCTGTTCGTTGGCAACTTAAAAATATTATGTATTTAATTTATTTTGCATGTCTTTACACATTATTGTTAATTAACAACTCCTGTTTTTTAAGAGTATAATTGTTATTTATATGATTGAAATGTTTCGTCTTTCTAAGGCATCATAAAATCTCATTTGATATTTGATAATGCTTTAGAAAGACAAAACATGTAATTCCCATAAATTATAATAAAATTTCTAGAAAACAGACGTTTTTATTCGGATTAATTATTAATTACGGAATTTTACATCAATTTCTAGAAACAATAAATAAAAAAATATAGATTTTAATGCGAATGGTATGGAAATGCCCCAATTCATTTCAATTTTATTGAATCAACATTCAATAAATATACCAATATTTTTATAAGCGATCTGATAAATTCGGTTTTTTATCTAAATTGTTCGAATGTTATTCTTTTCGAATAAAATTCGCGTGTTCGCAGTTTACTTTATCGTTCATAAATCAACATATTTTACAACTCTAAACTCATTCAAATTCCACTTCTTTCTTCTGATTGAGTTGGGACATCATTTTTGCCACGATATTGCTTTACGACTCTTAGTAAAAGTTTTGCACTTTCTTCTTAAATCTCTACTTATAAACGTTAATATTATGTATAAGACTCCGTGACAAGCCTTAATATTTTTGATAGCGATGAAGGTTGATTTCAATAAGAATAATTATTTGATGTTTCAACAACGAAAAACATCACGCTGTTTCCTCGAAGGGGTAGGCAGAGAGAATAGACTGACACATCTGTGTAGCTTCCTCCATATTCATACAGCGAGGCATACACGCACGTCGATTCTTCGGTCTTCTAACATAACTGACATTCTGTTCCCAGAAAACAATTTACATCTTCGTCTCTATTGAGATACAATTAATCCTTATAAAATAAATTTATCCTCAATGGGTGAAATCCAGTATTTGTCTACAAGAATTTGTATACATTCAAAATGTTGAACAAAACTGACCTTTAAAATTTGATTTATTTGGTCATGCCAAATTTTCCTCGGTCTCCTAGGACTCCGCACTCCATCAACATCTTTAACGAACACTTCTTAAGTATTATTTTTTCATCCATGTGTTTCATATGTCTAAACCATTCATTTTTTTTTCTTCATAATACTTTCTTCCACTCTACGTTCCTTCCTTACATCAGCATATGAAATTCTGTCATTATCAAAAACGTCCTTATTAATTAGAGATTTTTCGTAATTTCAATTTCAATTTATTTATTTTTTAAATCATAAACATTACAGTATATAACCAAAGCGCTTATGACTATACAGGTAGGATACAAAAACAACAAAAAACTATTTTAAACAGTAAATACAATTATGATATTTAAAAATAGACAAAAACACACAAAAAACACGATATAATTAAAAATTGAGACCAAATAAGTAATTAGAAACAATAAGAAGAACAACACATTATATAAGAGATAGGTGTTTTCTGAGGGTAGCCTCACTATCGTTTAATAGGATTATTGCCCTGCCCACGGGCATTACCTTAGGTAGATTGGTTCTAGACAGTGGCAGGTGAAATCGATGTTGCCTTTGTCGCAGATAATTGTCGGGGACAAACAAAGTCAAGTCATTCAAAATATCAGAGTTATGTATTCGACCACGAATCAGTTGAAAAAATTGAACACCCAGGTGGATGGTTCGTCTAATTTCCAATGATTGGTAGTCCAGCATACCCAGCAAGAAATTAGTTGGGTACAGCCAGGGGTAGTAACCGTTCTCTTTAAGGTACAGAAATCGTAAGAATTTTTTCTGTACCTTCTCGATTAACAGACAATATTTTGTTTCATGCGGTGCCCACACCAGTGTACTAAATTCCAAAAGGGAGCATAAATGAATGCGCATGCTAAATATGAGATGAAAAATATATATGTATATTTTTTTTAATATTTAAATAAATAAATGAATGCTAAATATTCCAGAATGTTCCTGTTTTGAAACTCATCAAGATTGCAATGTAAACGAATTATATGTTGGCGTGTCATTTGAGAGTAAGCGCTGCGGTGCTAAAACCATAAATGCTAAAGCGACTCGACATACACAAATTGGCATTTCAAATGGGAAATGTGTGTTTCAAAGGTCGGAGCTAAGTTTCCCTCGTAAATTATTCGAATAAACATCGTGAAAAAGAAAGTACTATGCGGTAATCATTGTAGGAAATGCTTGTAAAGTTCTTTTTGAAAATAAATGCTTAATAAACATAAATCTCCATAGATGGCGTTAGTATGTAGATTATATATAGAGTAATCTTAAAAAAAATTAACATATGTAATCAAAATCTTCATAGATGGCACATTGAAACTGACATGTGGAATCTGGCATAGGATTTTAACATATATACAACTTCCAAAAAAATTTGTCATACATGGTCATAAAGAAAGGTGGAATGGGGAATATTGTAATTACATAAAACGTGCGCTTAACCCAACCAATGACAGGTCATAAGTCCTGTAAACACCTTGATCAACCATATTCAGTTTCCAATTTGCATCTTCGTCTCTATTGAGATACAATTAAATCATGAATTGATAACCCACGGTGGGTGAAATCCAGTATTCGTATACAAGTATAAGTATACATTCACAAAAAATATTATAAGGTATTTTGAAATAATCGATAAAATTACTTATATTTGTACAACAAACATTGTGTTAGACGTGTACTCGAAAGAAACACAACTTATTGAAGAGAAAATCAATCAAAACCGTTAAAACTAATATTTTTTTAAGATTGGCGTTAAATTTTCAATATAAACACGTTTAATTTAATTTAATTTTACTTGTTATACATTCAGTCTATAATGTTAAATATGTTCATTCATTTATATTTTTGGTAACATGTAATTGGCCTTATATTAGGGCTTCTTTGTGTATTTTTATATTTATTCTTATTCGCTGTTTGTTACCCTAAAATAAATAAACAAAAATAATAATAATTTGGTGGGAGCGAGCAATCAAAACCGATAGTAATAAAAATAGTTCTAATTAAATTAAAACTAAAAAAAATTGTTTGAAATTTCATGGTAGAAGTTCATTTTGAGGATGAAAATAAATAAAACTTATATTTTTAAATGTTATTGTAGATTGAATCCTTTAATATTTATGTCTTTTACCGGTTTCGGCAGCTCGCTGGCAGCTTCTGGTGAAGATGACCAGACGATAAAAGCGAGCTGCGAAACCGGTAGAAGACAAAAACATTTGTGGATTTTGACTAAATGTTCATTTAAAAAAAGAGCATTTGAGCATATTTCATTATAAATTAAAATAGATAGAGAATATTATAATTATACTATTTTAAATAATTAATATTTTTATTGAAATTTCTAATATTTTTAATTGATCTTTCGAAAATTTCGTTTTGATTCGTTACTTATATAGGTAATTAAAAAATTAAGAAGCGATATTTTTTATAATTTTTATATATGAATACAAGTTGTTTGCTTAAACTAATAAAATATTCAGAACATTAAAATAAGTGTTCAACTACCTCATAATATTTCACAAAATTTTATATGAAGTTAAACTATAAAGACCGGCATGTGCAGTAAGTAATTAAATGTACAATTGTACCCCGAAAACGTTATTAAATAACGGCTATGCGGGGATCCATCGTAAAAAACGGACCCCCATCCCTGCGCTCCATCGCAGATCATGACTCGTGACACGTGAGATGTAATTAATTATTGCTCGTCTGGAGAACATACCCCCGGAGTAGCCGCCAAACCGCTGTATCTCATCTGTCCCCCTTCGAACCGGCAGCATAAGCGAGTACAGCTAGTAAGTTGGTATACAATCCGCATGGAAAGCGTGATAGGAATGCAATGCTGGAAAGTACAATATAATAAACAGTTAAAAAATTACTTTTACTGAAATCTCTTGATGGAAGTTTATTTTAAATAATAATTAAATAAAACGATATTTTTTAACTACTTCCACTTTTGTCTTTAAACCGGTCGCTGTCGAAATAAAGACAAAAGTGGAAGTAGTTAAAAAAAAATCGTTTCATTTAATTATTATTTAAAAATTACGAGTACTTAAAATTTTTTTCTAATTATAATTGGTATTATTATAATTTTATTGAATCGCACTTTTCATCATGAAAGCTTGAGCCAAATCGATTTTAAGGGTATTATAGCTATTATAGTGATTCTCGTGAGATGTGATATTTTTCGCCACTTTTATTGTCACGTGAATTCTACGCCAGACCAAAGACAGTGTGACAATCACACTGCCCTCGCCGAGAATCGAACCCGGATCCTTTGGAATGGCAGTCAATGCACTTACCACTCGGCCACGAAGGTCGTCCTGACCTCAAGCGAAGAATAATAATAAAGAACTACATACTAACAATAAGTTTTTAATATTGATGAAAACATCTGTTTTCAATATTTTTAACATCTATGTATATGAGATCGAGTTGTTTCCCCATGCTTAGGAATTTTTAGGACGACCTTTGTTGCAGACTGGCAAGAGCTATGACTGCTACACCGAAGGCCCCGTGTTTTTATTCTCGGCGCTGGATGATTGTCACACTGTCTTTGGTCTGGTGTAGAATCACGTGACAATTTAATGGCGAAAGATTAGCTCACTATCACATGTAATGAGAATTAATAGCTAAAAATATCTATACAGTATTTGGGTTCAAATAACCTGCCGTATACAAATGTGGAAAGCAACGTGAAACTTTCACATTAAAAAAGGCTCAAGTGATATCTCAAGAACCAGCAAAGTTGTTCATAACCTTTGCTCCAAACCAATCCCTAGATTGAAAACAAAGTATTAATCAAATTAAAAAATATAGCAAATCGAAATATTTTTGATTGTTACGATACGAATGAGTCAGGCGAAGTTAAATTGAATAAGTTAAAATTTAAACTGTATATTTCGATGTTTTTACGTTCAAAATAAGCTTTATTTTCGGGCCAATTTATTGTTAAATAACATTTTAATAATTATGGGTATTTTTTCACTTAAGATTAATGTCTTCATTGTATATTTAAATGAATTCGTGAAAACTAGTGTAGGGGGGTAACAAATATAAAAATAACCGAAAGTTTCTTAGTCTATCTATGAAACTTCGTAAAGCTGCAAGACAACATTCCTTGTGAAAATAGCGTTTATCTATGGAGAGTTAATACTTCTCTGGATGAACCCAAAACGAAACAGTTACATTTTATAATATCTCCTTTTACTTTCTACTACTGTCCGTAATAAGCTGAGGTCGAAAGACCTATCATTTTTTTATGCATCTGGTCACCGCTTTATGACAGGTCAAATGATAAGAACGTTTTTATGATGCCACAAAATGTAATAATATATAGTGTGTACAAATATAATTTGAGAGATATTATCATCTGTAAAATAAAACTATTCTGAATTACATACTAAAATGAACTTTGTCTTGTTTATTACAAATGGTATTAAGGTGTACATATCTTCTACACTGGTAAAAACACAGTGACGTAAAATGACATTTTAACGGTTAAACCTTCACTAACTTACTTACCATCACGCCGTCTCCCCGGAGGGGTAGGCAGAAAGAATGGAACGCCACACTGTTCTGTCCTGACATACGCCTCTCGCTTCCTCTACATTCATACATCTTGTCATGCACGCACGTCGATTTTTCCGACTCCTCACGTGACCGACATTCAATATTTGATTGATTTGATCGTGCCACGTTTTCCTCGGCCTTCCTCTATTTCTAGCTCCGTTCACGCCGTTTACATATACCTTCTTTACCATTCTGTCTTCACTCATTCTTTCCATGTGTCCAAACCATCTTAATGACCCTTTCCTTATTTTGTTCATAACACTTTCATTCGCACCACATTCACTTCTTATACTTGCATTTGTCACTCTATCATAATACAGATTTGCCACACATTCGTCTTAGAGATCTCATTTCTACTGCATTTATTCTACTTTCATCCTTCTTTTGCCAGTTCCATGCTTCACTTCCATACATAAGGGTCGGCACAAGAACACCATTGTGCACTGCCATCTTAGCTTTTTTGGATAGGCTTTTGTTTGCGATGACAACTTTAAGTGCACCATTTATTCTGTTGCCTGCCCCAACCCTTCTTTCAATATCCTTCTCCACCCTCCCATCCTTTGTAAACATACTTCCTAAATAAACAAATTCATCCACTTGTTCCAGATTTTCACCGTTTACACTAATGTTGCACACTGTCATGCTTCCTTCTTTTTCGAAAATCATTACCTTAGACTTATTCACATTCATCATCAAATCGTATCGCTTGCATACCTCATACATCCTAGACACCAGGGCTTGCAGTTCGTGCTCGTTGTCTGCAAGTAGCACAGCGTCGTCCGCATACAACAAACAGCTTACTGAAACATCTTCCATTTTTGCACCTGCTTCCAACCCTTTCAGCTCTTTCATACACTTGTCCATATATAGATTAAACAACCATGGAGACATTACACACCCCTGTTTGACACCTTTATTGATATCAAACCAGGCTGTAAGATCCCCATTTACTCTGACACTAGCAGTGCTTTCTGTGTACAGCGATGAAATTGCCGTGATCAGTTTTGTGTTTATTCCATATTCCGACAATATTTCCCACAGTTTACCTCTATCTACGCGATCATATGCTTTTTGCAAATCGACAAACGCACAGAAGAGTTTACGGTTTTTGGCCATAAACTTCTCTGTCACTGTACGAAGTGCAAAAATTTGATCCATGCATCCTCTGCCATTCATAAAAGCGCCTTGCACATCCCAAACTCTATCACTCGTCGTCTTTCTTACTCTTTCTATTAAAATTCTGCCATAGATTTTACCAACAACACTCAAAATACTAATAGCTCTGTAGTTTCCACATTCCATATGGGATCCTTTTCCTTTGTACAGAGGCAAGATAACTGCTCTCCTCCAGTCGAGTGGGGTATATCCCTCCTCCAAGCATTGGTTGAACAGTTTACATATCCATGCGGAAACTACTTCGCCACCGTTTTTGATAAATTCTATAGCGATGCAGTCATACCCTACAGCTTTTCCACTTTTCATTGCTTTCACAGATCTTTCAATCTCATTCATACTTATTTTTTCTGTATTGTCATTTATACCAATCGCGTTTACACCAGTTCTAATGCTTTCATCAACACTTATATCACCACCATACATTTCTTTAAAATACTCCATCCATCTCTCTTGTACGATCTTACTTTCCGTTAACATTCTTCCCTCACTATCTAAAATTGCTTTCACACATCCGCTTTCAGGAGGATTTCGGGCTTTCTTCACTTCCTTCCAAAACATTTTAATATTGTCCCCGAAGTTCTTTGTCATTTTGAGCCCTTCTTCCTCCCTCAGCTTTTCTTTTTGCACTTTCACTACCGACTTCACTTTCTTCTTGCACACCTTATACAAATCTTTTGCACTTTCATACTTACCTCTGTCATTCTTATTTATCGAAAGCATATTCAACCAAGCATCCTTCTTCTCTTTAACTGCACTCTTTACGTCATCATTCCACCACGCATCCCCTTTCCTTCTTCCTTGTACACATACACCACACGATTCTTTCGCTGCTTCACACAAACTTTTCTTTAAATACTCCCAGGTATCGTCAACATTCAACAAATTTACATCAGACACACACAATCTTTCGTTCACTTTTCTCACGAAATTATCTCTTACGTCATTGTTTTGTAGTTTTTCAACTTTGACTCTAGTTGGTGCGGCCACTGTTTTGCTTCTTCTGGTTCGCCATCCCCGGAAAAGGATCACTTTTGCCACTACTAAAAAGTGATCCGTTTCCATTTCGGCTCCCCTGAAAACCCTCGTATCAACAGTATCCGCCCGCAATCTAGAGTCAACAATGACGTAATCTATAATTGACCTTTCATTTCCTCTTTCCCAAGTATATTGATGGATTCTCTTATGATCAAAAAAGGAGTTCGACACAAAGAGACTCCATTCCATGCACACTCCAACCTTCACCTTATTATTATATTAAATCTGCGATATTGTGTAATCACTATAGACTGCAAAGTGAGAGTTTTAAACCAGAAAAATGGAATATTCATAAGATTTTGGTTCAATTTAAAACAATTAAAATTAAAATGCAAATATATTCAACAGAATTGAATAGAAACCGAGGACGACCGAGGAAAACATGGCATGACCAAATTAATCAATTACTAAAAGGCGGCAACATTCGAAGTCGGAATAATCGACGTGCGTGCATGGTACGATGTATGAATGTAGAGGAATCCCGAGAGGTATGCCAGGACAGAGCATTGTGGCGATCCATCCTCTCTGTCTACCCCTCCGGAGAAATGGCGTGATGGTTAGTTAGTTAGTTAGTTAGTTTAATTGATGAAAAGATGAAAAAATCAGCAAACGGTAACATCGCTTAAAAAACTACGATGCGGGAAATAAAATTTCGTCGAAACATCTGGTCTACTACTTGAAGAAAATACTACAATGAAGTCTATGTCACGAGTCTTTCTCACGCTCCGAATATTATAGTAGTAAGAGTGGAACGTAAGTAGTTGTACGGCGCTTCGCTTTTTTTCCGTACGGTAAACCCAACAAACAATTGTCTTTATAGCTCTCGCGAATACATTGAGGCATAAAGATTGAGCTGGGCAGTTATATTGGACACGTTTGAAAGTATGAGTAATATATCTTGGATTTCAGATAAAATACTTATTCTGTATCCACTTATTATTTAATCATATAATTATATTAACCGACGTGTATATGTATACCGCAAGAAATCCGAAAACTTAACCTAGTATTTATTATATTTAAAGGAACGTTAAAGAAATAAAATGCAATACGTAGGTTCTAACCACACAGCATGTCAACACATTTATTTTTAATAATTAAAAAAAAACTCCAGTAATTTAATATGGAATGATACAATATTGTCTAAAACAAAATAGTGAATATAAATTCATAAATTTTCTAAATTCAAGCTTTAAATGGCTTTCTTAACACTTAAATGTTCTGTTTTGTATGATGACGCACTCATGTTTAGTATTCGTATATGACTTCAAAATGTATTTTTTTAAGAAGAAAAAAATGTTAATACATATCTGTATAACTACTAGATTTCTTATAATGTATGTATCAGTTTTACATCTACATTAAAAAATAATTGGCCTAACAAATATGTGTACGAGTATATATTGAAATATGGAAAAAAATATTAAAATACTTTGAGCAGAAGAAAAAACAGTAGTTGTTGAATACCTTATTTTCGTTGTATGGTAACATGTTAGTCTTCTATATCGTAAGATAAAATTGTAGCAGAATCTTTTACATACGAATACATTACGCCAATTAAGCTTTTTCTGTTGAAATTATTTTCTACAATGCAATCAGATTATACGTTAAATAAACTAGTTAAACTTGTGAACCAAAATTAACACTCTTCTTTTACTACGAAATTTGATCCATTGTTTTGAAGTTAAAAGTAATATTAATTTAAAAGCTTCAGTAATTCACCTACTTACCTGAATATTTCTCTCGGCACGTCGAAGGCAGACGGACCTCATAAAGAGATGCTCATCATACTACGAAATCAATAAATCTATCATTATTTTAGAGTCTAATCCCGTCATTAGCCGTTTGTTCAATAAGAAGTGATTTTAATGAAGCCTTTTCAAACACAAAGGAGGCTTATTGATAGTTCCTCAAAGTCGATTTCAGATAATTTCCACTTCATTTAATTGTTATTTTGGGTACTAGTTGTATTAATCCTTGATTTACTAAGGAGTCGACAGAGCGGAGAAGATCGGATATCGGGAATAATTCCAGAATATTGTGGAGAATAATAATTACGTAGGTTTGGATTATATCAATAATTAAGTCGTTGTGTATTAAATGAATACCTAAGATTATAAATATCGCCAGCCTAGCGAAACCGATCGCTGTCGAAAAAAAGACAAAAGTGGAAATGGTTATTAAAAAAACATCGTTATATTGAATGAAATATTATATTAAACTAACTAACTAACCATCACGCCGTCTCCCCGAAAGGGTAGGCAGAAAGAATGGACTGTCACACTTTAACCGATGCGGCACTCGTCCTTCTCTTTGCACCCCGCGGGAGACGCGGTGTGATAGGTTGCGAACCTCATCGCCACCAATAGGCATCTCCCGCACACACTTCGATCGTCCGACATCCACAAAATAAATCTAAAACAAATAATATAAAATACAATGATATAAAATAAAATAACAAAATAAAAGTAATTTAACCATAATGTTATTTGTAGATGGTGCACATATTGTCTATTTAATTTATGTTCCACGTATCCACCGTTTTTTTTTAATTAGCTGTAAATAGGCACTTAAAACAAACCAACATCAGCAAGAACTTTTAAATAATATTGAAGAAATTATTCAAAATGTCATTAGAACAAATAATATTAAATAATTTTATATTAAATAATAATATTACATTATTTAATATTAAATTCAATCGATAGATTTCAGTAAAATCTTCAGTGAATTCTTAGGCGCGAGAAAACAAAAAGTATTTTTTAACCGTCGCGTTGCCATGTGGTCAATTGAGTTTCCACTGCCAATTTAAAGTTGATTTTCTTAAAACCTATGGACCCTAATATTATAAAAAAATTGTAATCCTCCATTGAAGTGTTCTCAATATTTCGTAATAAAAAAAGCAAAAAATTACTTCCTTCATCCCAAAAAAAAATATATTTTCTAAGACTGCCCTCACCTTCATTCGTGTTAAGGTAGAATTTGTTTTGCTAATATTTACAACTTTATCAAAAGTGACAAATACTTACTCGCTGTTTTGAACGTATTATAAATTATATCTTTGGCTTTTTCAATAGGTACGTAATAATACCGACTGTTGATGGAAACGCAGAACGCAACTTAATAATATCAGAACTGTGAAAATATTAACACTTTACCAAAAGGGACAAATATTAATACGTACTCGTTGTCTTGAACGTACTATACATTTTGCCTAGGTGCCTTTATCATACGTAAAATCTCGTAATGTCTCGCCTCGCCGGCTGCGGCGCGCAGACAAGTTTATTCCTGATATTCAATTGCTCGTATGCTATGACGCATTACATATCAGAAATCGCATGGTTCCAGAAAAAAAATAATAATGATATGTTTTTCAAATAATCCATGTATGTTATAGATATCGATCTATTCCTAATGAAATTCCCTACAAGATGACATAAATTAAAATTTGATTCATCTAGTCATATGCTTGATATTTAGATAAAGTTAGCGGTAAACTGAACTTACCACATGGGAGCAAGCGTTTTGTTTTGAACACGGTACGTTAAGGGTTAAAGACAATATATCAAAAAATCCTCCCTTTTATTTTGAATATAAAACATGATTGCAGTGTTCAATCGTTTCGGTGATTGATTTAACAGAGATTTAAAACTACAAATTTAATATTTTATTACTGTTTTTTCATTTATTACTATTAATATCTCATAATTATTAATGTCTCATTTGATTAATAGTTGATTAACTAACCTAAAAATATATATGCAACTATCTCTGAAACGTTAATCGAAGAGGATACAAAAATAAATTAATATTGGAACCCAAGAATCCAGAAAATATTGTTTATAACATGTCAAAAGATGATTATTTGGAATTCATACAATAATATTTGTACACTGTTTTTCGGACAATTTAATATTTCCATAAATAACACGGTGTGCGACATATTAGTACATTTGATTTATAGTTTCTACTCAAATTTCCTAGCCAAACCGTGCTTTAAGTGTTTTACCAATATACGGGTGTTGCCATGTTAATCAGGTTAATTTTACGTATAGCGGTAGGCACGATGAAAATATATATGAATGTATATAGCCATATTATGGAAATACAATTATAAATGCGTACCTACAGAACACGCCTATAGCTTATACATATTCAGGGAGATTTAAGTTTGCAAATTTTATTCCAAGAAACGGTCATTAAAAACGTCGGCAATTAGACAAATTACAGAGAAAAATAATTACACCAGACTGCTTATAACAAAATATTAGAGCCGTCATTAAAATTGTCTTGGAAATAAAGATGTTATTTGAAGAAAATTTAAACGACTTCCCTTTACGAACACACGTACCTACATTTAAAATAAAACAAACAGCATATTGTTTGCAAAGAAAATTTAATTTGAAAATAACATTTGTATTTGTACTTAAGAAATATTTTGTAATAGTTTTTATGAAACGTTTAATTTGAAATTTAAAAAAAGCTTATGTTCTTTAGGGTCAACCCAAAAATTATTATTTAATTTATTTTCAGTAAACTCGCGATGAAAAAAATTATTAAAATTGGTTTTGTGGCAAAATGGATTCTCCTTATTCGTATCAATGCCAAGCTAGTAATCTATAGATGGAGGTATTCTCCGAAACATGTCGTGTTTTTTAATATTTTTTAAATATTTTGTGGAAGTTATTTTCAATTTCCTAAGTATATATATATTTTTTCATACCTGAAGATGAAGGAGGTCACCTCCGAAACATGTTGTGGATAATATTTTTTTTTGTAAAAATATATAATAAATTAGGTGGATTATACTGTGTTTAAAATACTTATTTTAAATTATATGTATTCATATGAATGATTTTGGGCCCCTTTGAGGATAGTTATTCGTTGATTTTACATGTGACTTTAATTATTTTTAATCATATAAAAAACAACAGAATAACAAGTTTTGAAACGTGATATAAAAATAGAACTTCCACCTTATGATTATCTCGAATAAAAATCTAAATATATATTTTAGTACTATAAGTGTCTTAAAGATTAAATAAAATTCTACGGTTTTCATTTCAAAATTAGTACGTGACAAAAAAAACGAGTACCTTAAATTTAAAATATAATTTTAATACCATCACACGACTGCTGATTATGGGAAGAAAGAAAATTCCGAAGCGCGTGTGCGGAAATTTCGGGCAATATTTCTGAAAGTACGAAATATCACTTCGCGTCAGCGGAATACAAGAATCCCTGAAACCGAAAATGTCTCGAGAAATCTCCTGCTCAAACTTGAGTGAAGTTGTGTTTTCACGCTCAGCCACCGCATTGTGAGGTCCTGGGGGGCGGGAAAGTTTTTTTTTATCAGAGAATTGTGCTTTCATCCAAACAATATCGCAACGCGAAGGGGGTGCTTATTCGCTCCATTCTCACTCCCAACCGAAACAATGGTGACATAATCAGCTTAGGTAAGGCTTAGAATGCCGTCATCGCCTTTTTTGAAACATCATTATCTTTTTAACGCAATCAAGTTACCGAGATATCTAGTATCAAATTGCTTGCTTATGTTTGCAAGAAAAACAAAAATCCTTTTGTTTGCATAATATGAACTAGTTAAGAGTGCGTATCTCTTACCCCTGCATTTACAAAGTTGCTATAATTAAATCGTCTTCTCATTATCCCTAGCATATTTACTTTATGTGCAGCTTCGTGAAAGTTTCATTTCATAAACAATGATGTTACACTCCATATTAACCACCATTGTGTGTCAGGCTTCACCTGCAGTTAAAACAATGATCTTGAACTGCCGCTGACTAATTTGCAGCTAAGACAAATTGTCTCAGTTAATCATAATATTACGTACGAGTAAGAAGTAAGAAACTAAAATTAAAATGTTAATAAAATACATTCATATATGAGCTGCAAATTAATGTAGTCTGTCGCAGTTCGAAAACAATTTTAGCACTGCAAAAGCAGTCAATCGCACTATATTAACAATTGTAAACTGTTTTATTTATATTAATACTCTTATTATATTAAAAATTATTTATTTGATTTCTATTTAGTTACTGTTTATTGAACAACGATGTAAAACTATATATTAAGTAATAATTATTGTGAACTGTTTAATTCGGAACACTCTTATAATATCATAAGTTATTTATTTCATTGAGTTATCGTATGATGTAAACCTCCATATTAATCTCTACGTACAAGTCAGAAGAACCAAGTCCAACTCCATATTAAATAATTAATACGAACGAAAACGTCCGTTTTCTAGAAGTGCTATTATATTTTATGGGAATGAAATGTTTGACCATGCTAAGGCATTATCGAATAACGTTTTATAATGCCTTACCAAGGTCATACATATCATTCCTATAAAATATATTAAAACTTCTAGAAATCAGACTTTTTTATTCGTATAATCATTCTATGTAAGTGAGAATAAATTTATCATATTGAAATAATAAAATATAGTCTCATCACGAAATATAACTACGTGTTCGATTTGACTTTGGTAATAAAGCTACAATTTATTATTTATCCCTGATAGCCAGTTCACATTTCACATTAATCTGAGGTCGGCCCTTCAAACAAAAAAATTTCAGACTTGTCGTCCTTAAGCCATTCCGTTATCGACTTGAAGCAGTATCATGTCATTTTTTAATGTCATTCTTTCTTACTTACTTCCTTTTGCCATACAGCTCTTAAAGAGTTTTAGCCTTGATGATTTTCCTTCAAGCTCCTCGATCCTGCGCCATTTGCTCCCAGCAGTCTGATTCGCCCAACCTAGCCAGATCAGCTAGAACATTATCCATTACGCGCTGTCTAGGACATCCAAGAGATCTTACTTCGGTTGGTCTAGACGCGTACTGGGTCTTGATTGCTCTGGTCTCTTCGGCTCAGCATACGTGTCCAATCCATGCTACACGACTGGCTCTTACCGTTCGTTATAAGGCGCTGCGCTGCTAGGTCATCGTACAGATCTATTGGTTGGTCCTACGCCTGCAAGTTCCCGCTGTAATATAGGGTCTGGGTCCCAGGATCATTTTCAGTACCTTATTATAAACCAGTAGATTATTTTAGAGATATAGAACATCTGAATAAAAAAATAAAATAATGTCAAATCCTTTATTTTTGTTCAACTGAATAATGTACCTTAACGACTTATCTAGAGTCGTTTTCAATAGTCAAACAATTTATTTCGTATTATGTCCATTAGCCACCAATTTGTTACACAATATTTGATTCGGGAATGTATACATTAAAATGGCTAGTTGCGCTTTCACGGACAATTACGTTCATTCAGTGAAACGGGAGCCCATAATGGACCATTAACTGACTATCCTCGCATTTTTAGGTTCTCCCAAATAAAACATTTCAAAGGTAAATTAATGGAAATAATATTGAAATGTTAATACGATTTTTTTCGTTCATAGAGACAATAGAAATATGAAGTTTCAAAAAGACTTTACAAATTAATATTTTATAGAATCTTGTTATTAGAACAAATCGTTTTCTGTATTCCACCGTATATCGTAATTTTCCTAATCTTCATCTGTCTATCTAATTTTCATTCCTCTTACTCTCTATTGAAGTATTATATTATTACAAACAAACAAATAAACAACACCATCACGCCGTTACATGTAAGAGTAGGCAGACATAATGGACCACCACACTACTCTATCCTGACACACCTCTCTAGTATCCATCACATTTATACAGCGAGTCAAACACGCAGATTGTTCCTATATCTAACATTATGAATTATTATTATTAGCCTTAATTAAAAAATGTTATTTATTCCCACGATTGTTCATATGTACATACCGCAAACACACAACATGCGCACATTTGGAATCTAAATCATAGTTAAAATATTTATTTATTTTGTTACAAACGGAATAAATTTCAATACATATTTTTCATACAGACAGTTTACTTAAATCTATGAACAAAATTAAGCCTAAGGCGAGTTAAGTCTGTTTTCAGTCTTAAGAATACAGGTAAGTATTGTATTAGGTTATTAATAAAAGAAGGACACTATTATAAATGAGAACACAGGTATATTGAATAATAAAAAAAGGACACTATTAAAATAAATAATACAGGTATAAATATTATAAACGGGAGAAGTACAATTATAAAATTAAGACTACAGGTATATAGATTATTATATGAACTTCAATTCGAATGAAAACATCAGTTTACTAGTTTTCTATAATTTTTTATGAGAATGACATGTTTCGCCTTTTTGAGGCATTATCAAATGACTTAGAATGCGAAATATGTTATTCCCATGAAATATAATAAAACTTCTATAAAATAGAGGTTTTCATTAGTATCAATATTTTTATATGGAGTTTAGAAACATTGTTCAAGAAACAGTAAAATTGCGTATTTAAAGATTTATATGTTTTCCTAATTATTTACGAGTTTTTAAAGCTGCATTTGTTGTAATTTCGTGTCGCTGTAAAGCAAGACACATCTGACAGCTGTTGAGAGATAAAAGAGTCCCGAATGCATCTCCGATCGCGCGTGATACCTGGCCCATCGTCGCAGTGACCGCGCGGGCATGGAGTGTGAGTGTTGGGCCGCCCGCGCCCGTGTCTCGCCGGGTGTGCCCACATAAATAAATTGTTTCACTTTATTGGCCAGGTGGCCGGGCCGACAGCTGGCACCCCTGGCCGCAGTCTCTGCTCGGTATTTTTGTCCAAGTTTAAATAAACTTGATAAGGCGAATCTTCAGGTGGTTATTCCATAAACATTTGAAGCGTGTCGGAGAATGGATATGATTTCAATTTAATAAGAACTCGCCCAAGATAAGAAACACAATGGTGATTGTTCTGGATACATCACGCACGTGATCGTTCATATGCACGGTATATCATACAATAGCTATCAATGTATGGTATGTGTTGACACTCAGTATTTACATTTAATAAGGTTTTATTTAGATAAGCGATTGGTGTGGTGCATGTTTTCTGGGACAGATGAATTTGTATTGTATACCTATATGGGGAAGAAAAATATACATATTTAATCAAACTGATTAATGTTTGATCCCAAACACATGCACGTCACCAGGTGATATTATTGTGAAACGTGTAACATTTTTTTTTATCTTTTGAAAACCAGACGGAATTATTAAAAGCTACTTAGTCTGGAGAAAGTAATGCCACTGTCGAAAACAAAACAAAACATAATAGGCAAAAAAAACGATGTCAACAAAATCCGCTTTGGATTTTGTACAGCTTTCTTACCGAGCTTGTTAAGTCATATTTTAATAAACGTGCTTTTATAAAAAAAATCTTATCTTGGTTAGAATTTTTTTATACAAGGAGACTTTAAGGGCTTACTGTTAAATATTCTTTGGAATCAACAATAAAATGACACATTTTAAAAATAATTTGAATAAGAGTTTTTAGATCACGTTTATTTGTTTATTCGAACCAACTGGTTTCGCTTCTGCTAGAGCTTCGTCACGGTTACATAATAAACTGTTTTTTTTTTATCGTTGCGCTTACAGTTTATTTTGTAGGCCTAATGAAGTACCGACAGTAGCGAAACCGGTTAGTTTGAAAAATAAAATAAAGCGGTGTAAAAATAAATTACATAATTGACATTATTTTTAATAATGTCACACCACAAATTTAGTGCTCCTTATATAAATATATTTAAAATATTGTAACATTAAGAAAACCGCGTTGCCACCGTAATTCATAGCTTATGAATAAACATATCGTGGGTATACTGGCAAAAAAACGTTAAGTCTAAAATCGCTGTTTTGAGAAATCGAACATTTAAGTTTTCTTTAAATTTGAAACATATAAGTGTCGTTGTCAAAAGTCAATCGAGGGAATTTTTTTCAGCCGAAGACAATAAGTAGAGTTAACGTTTTTTTCCAGTACAAAAATGTTCAACAAGACTCTTCGAAAAATATTAAGTTTTTTGAAGCTTTTAGCCTGTATGAAATACCTTTTGTACGATTTAACGTTAAATTTATTTTTAAAACTAGAGAAAAAATCTGTTTCATTCGACTTCGTGTATTTTGCCAATTTGTAGAGCATTGTAAACTTTACAATACTGCATCACTAAGTCAAAACTGCCAATTTTCGACTTAACGTTTTTTGCCAGTATACCCACGATATTGTATTTACTATTTTATTAATAGTACAAAACATATAAATAGCTTTGTCAAATATTGTTCCTTTACAAATGTAAATATTTTCTTTTGTAATTCTTACATTAAAAAAAACTTAAAGTCATAATTAATTACATAGGGTAACAAAAAAATAAACATTCAAGTCATTTGGGGTACCCCTTTGTAAGTAAAATAATTATTCCTTTTATTATGATTTTTTTATTATATATTCCACAATTGTGTATTGTACACCACATATTTCTATCTATTTTATTTATTACACAGCATAAATTACTTGACAACCCTTGCATTAAATTTCAGGTACTTAGTACAATACAACACAATAAAGAAATATTGGTTTGCCCTTTTACAAAATAAATAATGCCGCTAAGAAAATGCTTTGAAGTTGATAAATGACAAATGTATTAAGTCCAACAACCGCCAATAAAGAATATACAAGTACCCGCGTACTTGCTTACCGATTCGGGGATTGCCACCCTTGAGGTCGTATTGATTTATTATGCTTGATGTTTTGCAAACGAAGAAGGGGTTTGTTTAAAAAATACACCCTTCGAAGATTTCGTACTTCAAGAAGGGCATAATTGTGGTTGCTGTAAAGTTATTATTTAATAAGATATTAGGTAGAATACGAAAGAAAATATTTATCTTAGTAACCAACTAACTAACTAACTAACCATCACGCCGTCTTCTCGAAGGGATACTCTGAAAGCATGGACTGCCACACTTTTCTCTCCTGACATATTTCTCTCGCTACCTCAACATTCATACATCGTGTCATGCGTGCGCGTCAAGATCTCTAACTCCTCAGTATTTATTTAAGAATTCGATAATAGTAAAGATATTTTGCTTTTAACAGAGCTACTCGTTTTAAGTTAAAAAAACAAATAAAATGTAGTAAACAAATCTATAAATTTACTTATAAAAATATGTAAACATTCAAACAACAATATATACGTTTTGAGGGATGCACATATTTTGATGTTTTCAAATAGAGAATTTATATTTTCTAAATTTCTCCCCTTTTTTTAAAATAATTCTCTTTATTCTGAATTTCTACTCTATCTTCCGAATTTCTACTCTCAATTCTGAACTCAAAAATAACAATATATGACAATATAATCTACGAAAGCAGTTTTTCATCACTTATTTAAATCGTCAGTTTTCTAGAAGTTTTATTATATTTTATGGGAATGTCATGTTTCGCCCTTCTAAGGCATTGTCAAATAACATGTTTATTGTTTCATATAATTTGTTTCTTTATTGTTTCTTGAACAATGAAGTAAAATTCCATATCAAATAATTAATACGAATGAATACAGCAAAACATTTGATAATGCCTTTGAAGGGCGAAACATGTCATTCCCACTTATTTTAATTGTGTGACCACGTATTCTGGGTACTTACGAATAATATAATGGGTTTCGGTTGAATTTATAATACGGTTTTATGATTAAAAAGTTTAATTATACAAGACAGTAATGATTTATTTTAGACGCCTCTGATTAAACTATAATTGGTTATTATATACAGCAAAATATAATATAATATTAAAACCCTTCACCTGCTGCAAGAATATGTAAACGAAGTTAAGAAATTCACCACCTTTTTTAATAACTTAACCGATGTTTCGCAAAACATTTTGCAGATGTCTCTTTTCATTTAAAAAAATCCATATCTAAATTGAAAACGAATTTAACAGGTCACGTTAGATATCCTACCTTGACTTCCTCAGTCGCGCGAAACTGCTCCTCTGCAGTTTATGACAGGCCCATTAGACTATTATTTTGGAGGCAATACATTCATATTCTACTCCACAATACCCAAGATATCAGTATTAAAGTATCAGTATTATCTGTAAGAATTTCCAACCCATGAGTGCAACTCTAAAGTAAACAACTTTTCTAGTTATGTTTTTTTATAAATTTGCTTACCTATAAAGTAAAAATGTTTTTATTAGCATTGTATACCATATCAAACACAACACCTTAGATCAAACTTTATTTTATTCGTGATTTTCGTGTTTCCATTCAAATACACCGCACTGCACATTTACTGCACCATCATAAAGCTAGTTGTGACATATCTTATTCTTCGTTTACCATGTCGGGTTTCATTCATTTAAATTAAATGATTTCATTGAATATGTTTTAGACATATTACCATCGTCTTACTGTCGTGCTTTTTGTTTTATTCTCACGGTCTTACTTGCTGTGGGCTGGTCATGTATGTCGACGAGATAATGGAAGACGGAGCCAGAGGGTTACTGAACGGAGGCCAAGGTTGAGCCGAAGAAGTGTCGGGAGACAACCAACCAAGTGGAGCGATGATATTGTGCGGACAGCGGGAAGGGCCTGGAGAACACTGGCGAGAGACCGAGAGAGATGGCGTGGGAGTGGAGATACTTACGTCCAGCAGTGGATGGAGACAAGCTGACGAAGACTTATTGAAAAATAATTCGCGTATTTTGATTATTTTCTTATTAGTGACATGAAACAAACCATCATTATATGGAATGCATTAATTTTTTTTTTGTGTCCATGTAATTCAAGTTGTTGTATTGTGATCACGTAAAATAGGGCAACGCATGGAGCGTGAAATATATCAAACTACAATACATTAATTCATTCACCCCTGGCCATATGGTATATTTCACTTTCTAACTTCTAATTCACGTTGGTTTGACTTTACAAGGTTAGCCCTGCTCTTCGTTGAAACACAATTGCGACATTTACATGTATAAATTACATATTGTTTATTTATATATAATGTAAATTACACATCGTACAATTAAATAAATATTTATTTTAGGGTAAACACATAAGTAATACATAGAAAACTTACATTAAATATTGATACAAACGTAAATTTTTGGAAGTTTTAGTATGCGTGACATGTTTAACCTTTCTATGACATTATCAGATTTGATAATGCCTTAGCAAGATATTTGAGGTCCCTCCAAAAAAATAATATAACAAATTTATTTTTTATACAAGCTGGAATTTTTTAATGAATGAGAATACAGTTTAATTCACTGTAAAAAATATTTTTTTCGGTTTGTTCGAGAATTTTGAACCTTCATAATCGGTACAACGATTTTATCTTGTTTTTCCAATTATTGAAATAAAAAATATTCCAAATGCGCCGAAAATTTTACCATACAATGTGTCCATATAACCCAATTGTTTTTTTTTAAATAAATTTAATAATAAAAAAATAAATAAAAAATATAATTATTGAAAAATTTGTCAACATAATAAAACTTCTAAAAAATAGACGCGTCATGACATGTTCATGAACATCAAATAATAATTATGTAGTTTTACTTTGTTGTTAAAGAAACAATAAATATTTATTGCATAAATTAAACAACAACAAAAATATTAGGTACACCTTTTTGTGTGATATTTTTGACACATACGAATGAAAACATCTGTCTTCTAGAAGTTCAATTATAATTTATAAAAATATGATATTTCACCTTTATAAAGCATCATTAAATGTTCATTTTTGTGTAATGTCCAACATTTCACAATCCCCATAAATAAACATTAATCAGAAGGGCATCAGATTCAATTAACATTTCATTCACTTTTAAGGATTTTTCTTCTCTCTAATAAACAAACGCTGGCGTATTTTACTTTCGGCTGCCGCAAACGTAAAATATAACGCAAAATGAATTGTCTCTAAGGGAGGTTATTTTCGTTTAATTAGACCCAACCTCCCCTTCGTGTGCCTTAATTATGTCCCATCCCGGGCGACTTCAGGACCCCTGAGCACACAATCTATTACTGCGAAAAATCAATATCTTACGACCAAGTTTAACAATTAGGTTGATTCTTTTGCCGAATTAACTTAACTACATGGTAATCCACAACAACAATTGTAAGTGATATTCTTATGTGAATTTAATATTCCAATAATGAAAAGTTATTAATTACTCGTAAATAGGAAAACATTGTTTAAGTTTTTTTTTTAATAATTTTTAATGCATTTTTTTACTGTTGTTTTACAACTAACTAACTAACCATCACCCCGTTTCCTCGGAAGGGTATGCAGAGAGCATAGATCACCAAACTTATTGTCCTAACATACATCTCGAAATTCCTCTATATCACACATTGTAACATGCACTGATTTTTCCGATTTTTCAAACTTCGATTTTATAAAAGATTTTTTTACAAAACAAATTAAATGATATCATATCAGCAAAAAAAAAATTGTCCTTTTTTCATCATTTAGATGGAAATATGACAAAAAGTAATAATTGTCTTACAAAGGCAATATTTATAACTAACTAACCACCACGCCGTTTCCCGAATGAATAAGAAGTAAGAATGGACCGCCACATTATTCTTTTCTGACAAGTTTCTCTCGATTCCTCAACATTCATGGATCACGCAAGTCGATTTCACCGACTCCTCACGTGGTCTACATTAAAAAAAACTAAATTTGTAAATAATATTATATAATATCAATAATGATATACGAGTATAATATCAATTATCGTTGGACGATCGAAGTGTGGTGAGGTTCGCAACCCATCACACCGCGTTTCCCGTGGGGGCGAAAAGAGAAGGATGGAATGCCGCATGGGTCAAGTGTGGCAGTCCATTATTTCTGCCTACCTCTTCGGGGATACGGCGTGATGGTTAGTTAGTTTAGTTATAATATCATAAATTTAACAAACAAAAGTTATCAAATGATTTTACTGAAATCTCTTGATGGAAGTTCATTTTAAATAATAATTAAAAAAACTATGTTTTTTTACTACTTCCACTTTTGCCTTTATTTCGACAGCGACCGGTTTCACCAGGCTCGCTGGCATCGACAGGCTGATAAGCAATTTAACAAAGGCTATTTCACGACAAGTTTTTTATTGTTATTGTATAGTTTTTCCACGTATTTATATTATATTTCGTTAATGGATATCTAACAAATTATTTGTAATAAATATTTTTTTTCCTCTTTTTCTTTTTTATATAGGTACTTTGAATATACAACACTTATATACTTGGTGGCGATGAGGTTCGCAACCCATCACACCGCGTCTCCCGCGGGGCGAAAAGAGAAGGATGGAGTGGCGCATCGGATAAAGTGTGACAGTCCATTCTTTCTGCCTACCCTTTCGGGGAGACGGCGTGATGGTTAGTTAGTTAGTTATATTTAAAAAAAAAAAATTACATAGACATATTTCGGACAACCTGTCCTTCTTCAGTGATACATATTTAAAATATTATAAAATTGTTTACATGATCTGACAGATGTTATAAAGATTTATTTTAAATAAATCTTTATAACATCTCCAGATCATGTAAACAATTTTATAATATTTTAAATATGTATCACTGAAGAAAGACTGGTTGTCCACATGTAATTTTATTTTTTTAATATAAGTGTTGTATATTCAAAGTATATAAAAAAGAAAAAGAGAAATAAAGCATCATAACAACACAAAGTATGGCGAATATAAAAGTTTTTTTTTTCCATTTACATTTTTTACGATGAAAGTCTGTCTCCAAGAAAATTATATAACCTAGTTAAATATTTTAAATGTGAAATCGTTATTGACGTTAAAGAAAAAAAAATCTGATAGGTTCTATAATGAACGTTATTAATTCCGTCAACAAAGAGTTGGATAAACGACTAGGGTATAAGTAATTTTCCACGTGAAATATATTTCCCGCTAAGTACTCACTACAAACTTGCGCTAGGGACCTCGATGGAATCGGCCCGGTGACAAACTGTCACCTTTTACTATACAAATAAAGTGACTGACATTATCGTCTATGATAATCGTTGCCTCGTAATCGGTTAGTTTCTCTGTAAGGGTCGGCTGGGCGAGCTTTCGGGGAATCAATAAAGCTCGCCACCGCATTGCACCGGAAACGGGCCTTTCAGTTGCCACAAGTGGCGTTGGACTTCTTTAATTAAAATATGGAGATTTCTCCTCTTGGAGAAAGAGTGTTTTGTTTATATTAACGCGACGCCACAGCGGGAGCTTTATCATTTCAAGCCATATTGAATGTCTCAATTCCAAAATATGATATATTAGCTAAGTATAATAATCTCAATTATGAATAAAAAAAATGGCAGAAGATAGATAAAGTAAAAAGTTATTAGTTATTATTTAATCTGAATCATCACCCAAAAGATAGCAGCGAGCTATCGAAACCGGTCGAAACTTAAAATCAAGGGGAATAAAATTAATAATTATTGTAAAGAATTTTTTATTACATTTTTTATTTTCATTATTTACAAAGAATATACCAAAAAAATTAAATTAGCAACATAAATATATACAAGAAAGCGTTTTTTTTTTATCTTAGGACCTTTATCTCCGATGTTCTTAGTAGTCCCTTGGTTCGCACAGTGTCGGCCCGCGTCTCTACAGACCACGTCATGATAGGTCGCGAACTAAAAACTTGCGAAATAGAGGATATCGTTCACTGGAGTAGATCCAGAAAAAGATACTGGAGGGACCATGTACAATATGATGACAGACTTGCATATACAGCCGCTTATGAAATCCCCTCCGGACACCGCTCACCTGGAAAACCGCCTAAGATATGGAAGGACAGCTGGATCTCATCTTCCAACGAGACATGATTTCAGTGTCACAGATCATCAGATCTATTAAAAGAAGAAGAAGAAGTTAATTTTTTATAATTTTATCATCCTTTCCAATATATCATGATAAGTTGTGCTCAAAAATATTATTACTAAGATCCATTGGATGCATGGATAAAAGATGGCATGGAAGAATGGTAAAGTGAGCATTTGTTTATAATGAATGTTAAAATCTCGGACTGACTCACAACATAAAATACTAATAAAATCGATGTATGAAAAAAATTAAATCTTGTATTTTGGCTATGTACATGTATCAAATAATCGACGTTTCCAATTAACTTAAAATGATCTATATCGTTGGAAAATGGAAAATTTATATTTTTATTAAAGCCTTGCGATATTTTAAAATACCTCACCTGGAATATTCATCACAATACATATTATATTTAAAACGTGCTCCAATCTGATCATTGCTTTTCCGTTTACTATTTCTCTGGTGATAATCTCGAGGAAAAAATCCTTAAACCCCGCTTACTCGGAATCACGAGTGGAGCGGGGGTGGGGACGGGGTCTCGAATAAATAACGCGAAATCCGGATTACCAAGATCGCTTTTAAAAAATTATATAGAATTAATTAAATTCACCTCCCTAACAGAAAACGTTCGTGACTTCTACCAATATCTTGAGTAAATGTAACACAGCAAAACTTTAAAGGAAATTGAGCACGATTATTCATACCTACCAAAGCAACTCTGTGAGTATTAAGGTATTAGTAGCAAGTTATGAGTTCGTTGTTGAGTACTTGTATGGGCATTTCTGATGCTACTAATTATTTTGAGAGTTTCGAACAGAGGAAGGCAAACAACGAGCAAACTAGACGCTCGAAATTGGCCACTTTAATGATACGTGGTCAATTTGAAGGGTTTGACTTGATATGCGCATGCATCGTTATAAGTTTGTCAAGAGTCGTTGGCGCTCTAATATACGTAGATATTGAATCGTCGGCATCAGTAAAGTTCTTTATAATATGTTGACTATGTTGATAGCTGTGGTTTGGTTCGAAAACATTTGTCATATTTTATTTCATGACTAAAATACGATGGTGTTCTTCTACCGACCCTTATGTATGGAAGTGAAGCATGGAACTGGCAAAAGAAGGATTAAAGAAGAATAAATGCAGTAGAAATGAGATCTCTTAGACGAATGTGTGGATGCTCTGTGTATGATAGAGTGTCGAATGAAAATATAATAAGTGAATGCGGTGTGAATGATGGTGTTTTGACCAAAATAATAAAAGGATCATTACGATGGTTTGGACATATGGAAAGAATGAATGAAGAAAGAATGGTAAAAAAATTATATGTTAATGATATAAATGGAACTAGAAATAGAGGAAGACCGAGGAAAACGTGGCACGATAAAATAAATCAAATATTGAATGTCGACCATGTGAGGAGTCAGAGAAATCGACGCGCGTGCATGACACGATATATGAATATTGAGGAAGCAAGAGAAATATGTCAGGAAAGAAAAGTGTGGCAGTCCATTCTTTCGGCCTACCCCTTCGGGGAGACGGCGTGATGGTTAGTTAGTTTGTTAATACGAATAATTAAATAAAGCGACGCTGTTGGTATTTTCTGAACCACCAATCTATCTATACCAGCCAGCCTGGCGAAACCGGTCACTATTGAAATAATGGCAAAAGTGGAAGTTGTTATTAAAAAAATATCGTTTCATTTCATTGTTATTTAAAATTACCTTCCATGAAGAGATTTCATTAAAATCATTAAATTAACATAATTAATTTAAAAAATGCATGAAAATTATTTTAACTTACTAACTAACTAACCATCACGCCGTCTCCCCGAAGGGGTAGGCAAAAAAATAAACTGCCACACTATTCTTTCCTGACATATTTCTTTCGCTTCCTCGACATTCATACATCGTGTCATGCACGCGCGTCGATTTCTCTGACTCCTCACATGGCCGACATTCAATATTTGATCGTGCCACGTTTTCCTCGGTCTTCCTTTATTTCTGGTTCCATTTACATCATTAATATATAATTTTTTTACCATTCTTTCTTCATTTTCCATATGTCCAAACCATATTAATGACGTTAGTTAGTTTGTTAATACGAATAATTAAATAAAGCGACGCTGTTGGTATTTTCTGAACCACCAATCTATCGATACCAGCCGGCCTGGCGAAACCGATCACTATTGATTTATAATAGATTTTTAATAGATTCATGATTTATAAAATTATTTTATAATGTAATTACAATTCTTTTATACGTAATTAATACACTAGTTTTTTAGTTACAACTGGTATCGGTAGCTCACTGTCATCTTCTGATATCTGCATACAATTTTGTAAGGTTTATACAATGAAATGATTTCTGTGATAATAATAATTAGGCTAATTTGTATAGCGCCGTTTTCGTGAATAATTCACCTTAAGGGCGCTCTGAAAATATTTTTAGTCATGAGAGCTGCATCTGAAACCAGCAATCAGATAAAGGTTATTTATATTTAATGGGGTTTCTAAGGCATTTAATAATCCCTTAGAAGGGCCAAACATGTCATTCCCATAAAATATAATAAAACTTCTAGAAAATCTAGAAAACTTGCGTTTTTATTCGTATCAATTATTTTATGAGATATTTTTAAAGAGTGGGTTTATAAGTTATATTTAAAATCAGTCGGATAATCAATGCAATTGAGGCGTGCAGGGAGCATATTCCAGGCGGACGGACCTGCCACCGCGAAAGCCCGATCTCCGAAATTTGTTCGGGGGCTGCGCTTTGGCTCAACTAATCTACCTATTGTGGAGGAGTTTGCTGATCAAAGCATAGATTATTGCAAGTTAGGGCTATCAGCAATAAAAATATCAGATATATGTTACTACCATTCTGTGAAGCGCTTTGAAAATCGTCCAGCATAGTTTAATGTGGAATCTTTCAGGACACTTGAGCCAGTGAAGATCTTTTAGATGTTATAGAATATGAGAATTTAACCTTTCCTTACGGTGCTAAAATATAACGTGCGTTCCGGTGTAGGGTAGTCAGTACGCGTTAAAAAATTAGCGATTTTAAATCGGAAAAATAGGAACATTCACAGAATTGAGATTTGATTGCTAAAAACATTAAAAAACCATCTGTCAACGCTCACGGAACGGGCATAGACCCGCTCTGGTTGCAAGCCCGAAAGCGACTGCCGCCGGCGCGGTGGGACGGCGAGAGTGAGAACATTGAGCTAGTACATATGCAAGAGTGAGATGCGAATATAGTGTCACGTACTCAGCGCTACGAATTTTGTTTCCGATGTTCACAAAATACCTCCGATGTACCCGATGAATTCTGATTATTATTAATATTATTTTTTTTATCAATGCGTAAATATATTATGGAGGAATACCTTAAATATTAACCTTGTATTTATTAAATGTATGGAGATATTGATGGTTATTAGAAGCAACGTGTAGAAGATACCCATCACAGGGAAGGGAGGGTTCATGTAATGTTTCGTATGTATTAAAATAGATTTTTTTAAGAAGATTTATCGGTTTTGTTTTGTAATGTTTTATTATATTTTATTATCATCCATCATTTCAGTAACGTCTTTCATCCCTAAATCACATAAATAAGTGAATATTCGTTTTTAACTTCGTGAAATATTTATTGCGCCCTTATCCGCGTCATGTAGCAATATTTATTTTTGGAAATTGTAAAAACGCGTTTAAGTTCCTTATCGCCCTTCAAAATAATGATGTGGTGCTCGGCGTCGGGATTCGTACTGATATAATAATAGATGAGTCTTTACATAGAAATAACTATGTACCATGATGCAGAATATCTCATTAAATTCATAATGTCATATGTTTAATATTCATGTCATATTAAGACATTTCTCATGTCCAAAACATTTGAGTGACCCTTTCTTAATTATATTAAGGGCACATTTATTTGCGTTACATTCATTTCTTTCTTCTTTGCTCGGTATTCTATAACTAACTAACTAACTAACCATCACGTCATTTCCCCGGAGGGGTAGGCAGAGAGGATGGATCGCCACAATGCCCTGTCCTGGCTTACCTCTCGGGATTCCTCTACATTCATACATCGTACCATGCACGCACGTCGATTATTCCGACTTCGAATGTGGCCGCCTTATAGTAATTGATTAATTTGGACATGCCATGTTTTCCTCGGTCGTCCTCGGCTTCTTTTCCCACTCACGCTGCTTGTGTACAACTTTTTAACCATTCTACTCTCATTCATTCATTCCATATGTCCAAACCATCTCAGGGATCCTTTTTTAATTTTATTTATGATGGAGTCATCTGCCTTACATTTCGTTCTTATTTCAACGTTCGAATTCTATCATACAACGTTTTCTCGCACATTCTTCTAAGTGATCTCACTCGTATTCTATAATATAATATTTTTTTCACATTCTTCGCAGTAATCTCATTTCTACGGCATTTATTCTACTAAATCCATCTTTTTCCAGCTGTATTAGGTTTTTTAAAATCATATTTTAAGTGTTTAAATGATATATTTATAATATTTTCGTGTTCACTACAAATTCTACAATTCTCAATACAAAACTTTAATTTCTCCGTTTGCAGAGTTTATTACAGTATTCGTATTTCACGGCTTAAAAATATATTCGTTGCCCTAACATGCCACATGCAACAGGAATATAAAGCAAAAATATTGCTTATTGACGACACAATTTCTTCGTCAAAGTTTGGACTTAGTGACACAATAAATCTCAACTTATAGCCAAAAACACAAAAATAGTTAAATAGGTCAAATGTTTTGATGGAAAATATTACCAGGGTTTACTTTGAAAATAAAGATGTCAAAGATCTCGTAAGTTACGGTGAAAATACGACCCGAGTATTTAAATTTACATTATCATGGGTTGATAAAACATTGGATATTTATTCAATTACGTCCCTTATAAAGTAACTTGCTAATTTATTTTTTTATTGCGAACTGTTCCAAAATCAACCTGAGTTTAACAAATCATATAATATTGTTAATATACAATATAAAAGTTAACTCAATGATTAGACTGGAAGCATTTGAAATGTGGCTCCATCGCCGAATGCTCAGAATTCCCTGGACAGACATGGTTACCAATACCGAAGTCCTGAGGCGAGCTAGAGTTGACAGGGAACTGTTATCAACTATCAAGTTTCGAAAGATCTCACATCTGAGTCATATACTGCGTGGGGAAAAGTACCACCTTCTCCAACTGATATTGGAGGGGAAAATTGAGGGACGCCACATGTCCTGGCTGCGAAACGTGAGTGAGTGGACCGGCATCCGAAGTATGGAGGAGCTGTTCCGAGCGGCGCAGGACAGGGACAGGTTCGCCGAGGTGATCGCCAACGTTGGGGGGACCCGACAGGGCACTTGAAGAATAAGAAGAATATACAATTACGGCTTTTCTATCAATACAAACAGAATCAGAATCGATCCAGGTATTATGAGTGAAACGTTTTTCTCCAAAACCACTTTCAGGGTTTTTTATAAAAAGAGAAACAGATTGTAGGATCTTCACAACAGATTCTTTGAAACTTATTTATTAATAAATAAATAAATGTATTTTAATATAACAGGCATTGAAAAACCCATTCAACAATATCTTGAAAATGATTCAAATGTATTATTTATTATTGTACAAAATACAAAAGAAACCGTATCGTTAAAATGATTGAATTATTGTTTTCGATTTCCCACACACTTAAGTCTACTAATATTATTTAACAATAATAATTTTAATTACATTTTTATTTATTAAATAATTAATTATTTATTAAATAAGTTTAACTGGAAGTTCAACACTGTTATATCAACTTTATTTATTATATATTTTTATGAACAAACATGTTTAAAAAACATGCTTCGAGGGCGACCTCTATCCTTAAAATTAAAAAAAAAAAAATTTACACCTGAGGATCGAGATTACCTCCGATGTGTTAAAAAAAAAATTTGACTCTTAAATTCTAATTTCTAATAATTAATAGAATTCCACAACGTAAATGGCTTAACCTTCAATAAAGTTATTAATTTGTTTACTAGTCATGTAGCGTAGCGCGAAGCGTTCAGTATGGCAAGTGCGAAAGTATGTGTTATGAAATATCACCTAGTTTGCCACGTATCCCTTGACACTAAGAGAGACTCCTTAATAGCCGTTTCCTGAAGACACTATTTTTTTAAATAACGTTTTATAAACATTAATTGTGTTTTATTTCAATAGAATATTTAATCGATTTATCTTCATTTGTTATATTTTTATTTATCTATCTTCTAAGATCATACATATTTATTACGGGCATGTATCCGTTGAAATAAAAGCATTTTGATTATTCTAAATTTTAAGTAATATCAACCACTGCCTATATATAAGGCACGCCAATAGTATTGAAATGAAAAAAAAAACTATTATCAAGGAATTTTTACTTTTGAACGTATCTCAAAACGTTTTGCAGCCTCATCAAATCCAGAGGTACCTGCTTAAAATACATTAAAGGTAAACTCAAAACACGGTATCCGGAAATGTGGGTCTGTATCATTTTTAAACGAAATTAATTATCAACGCTGAAAGTTTGCAGAAAATCGAGAAAATTTTCGCAATGATAATCACATTTACCGAATACTCCGCGTCAGCGAATCCTTTGGTTTCATTTGGAGTGGAAAAATGAGGTAAAATCGGCCAGCAATATTCTGAATAACTTTTTAATACACTTAGTATGAACTCCATAGGAGGTGTAGGGTTGGTACTTTGCTTTATGATTAAATATAAACCAAGAACTCGTACATCAAGTAATTACTAAATATCTCTTTTTCTTTTTTATATATACTTTGTATAAACAACACCAATATTAAAAAAATAAAAATACATAGACATGTTTAGATTGATTTATTTCCGTTCTTGAAGGTACCTGAACCTCAATAAGAACTTTAAATTATTTTTTTAAATTTTCAATTGAATCATAATATTTCTTATAACAAAAGCATGAACGTTCCAAAATAAATCTTTATAACATCTGTCAGACCATGTAAACAATTTTATAATATTTTTAAAATGTATCTTTACTGAAGAAGGATTGTTTGTCAGAGATATGTCTATGTAATTTTATATGTTTAATATAAGCGTTGTATATACAAAGTATATAAAAAAGAAAAGAGAAATAAACCATCATACCAACACAAAGTATGGCGTATAAAGAAGAAATTACTATATACCTTAGATATACATATAAATATAATCATATTATTTTGAATGACATAATTCTTCTAATCAAAAGAGTTATTTAAAAGATACTTAATTTATTAACATAAGTCACACACAAATACTATTGGATTACTCAAATATGAAGATTTTAATAGTCTCCTTATAGGGTAAGATGATACCCTGAAGATGTAGCCTGTGAATTCGCTAGAAGATAATACTACGAGACACGAATATACCCAAGATTATAGATATAATAATTAGGTTTATACTACAATATATGCACAATAAAATTCCATGATTATCATCACAGAAAAAACATTCTAGAATAAAGAGTACTTTTTTTAATGGCTACCGACCCCATTCATCACTTCTCCTTATCCTATCACTATCAAGTGACAGAATATCGTGTTGTTTAAAGGCTCGAGGATTATTTTCCATCTGGTTACCGTGCACCTGATGCCTACCACCACTCGACGCCTTAATCTCGTCCGGCAAGGTTCTTCTCTAGGTGACTTTAGACCTGCGTCGCTTCTTTAGGCAGTTCGAATGGGACCGGTCAATGGCGCCCTAGGCGATTTCGGCTGGATCCCGCCTCAGATACTGCCACAACCAAACCATAGTCACTAGTGTTTAACAAGCTTTTTCTGACTGGCCTTTCGCATCCCAATGTCCAAATAAAAGTATTCAACTCTGTCATGGTCCAAAGAAATCTGATATTAAGCAGAGGCAGCTACTTAAAACACCTAGAGTTTTCTAATATTGTCCTTGGTAGATTTATAAGCCTCAATTTACTGGCGTGCCGATACTACTAGTAGACTTTATTGCGCGACTGTTTCAAAAGCCCAACGAAATGAGCATAGCTTAAGTAGAGAAAGCTCGCTGATTATTTGGATATTTTGACTTATAAAATATATTTTGGCAAAGTGATTTTCTTTGGATTTAAAAATATTTAATATAGTTATTTAAAATATAAAGCTAGAAGTTAGAACAGGCAGAAAAACTCTAACCCCGAGTGGCATTTAACTAAATATATATTTTAAATAAAATCAACTATTTATATTTATTTTCATCATTTAAACAAATTTATACTTCAATATTTGTTAAATAGTCCTTTGTTTTGGCCGAAACACTATGATACTTTAACTTAAAACTGTTAAATTAAAAATAAGGTGGTTTTATGTATCCCAATTGTATTTTTATTTTACGTGACAGCTGTTTCGTCAACCTATGTTGACATCATCAGGTGTTACAATAATATATATTTTTACCTTTAACCCATAAAGATTCGAAAAATCACGAATATTTTACATTTCATATATTATTGTAGCACCTGATGATGTCACATAGGTTGACGAAACAGCTGTCTCGTAAAATAAAAATAAAATTGTGATTTATTAAAAAACGTTTTTTAATTTAACTGTTTAAATATTTGTAGCATATTTTTATGTTTAAAATAATATAGTAGTTATAATTAGACAACATTGTAACATCTATAAAAAATATGTGAAAGATTTTATGAAAAAACTAAACGCTTTGTTTACTAAATCAGCTAACGTTACATTGGTAAGAAATATAATTTACTGTACTCGTATATAAATGTAAAAACCGTGATTGCCTATTTCCAAAAATATAAACAAGTCGGTATTTTGTGAATACAACATTGCGAAATAATATCATCTTGTATACTGACATTTTATATAAACATATAAAATTTATATTACAAACGATTTTGATTGTATCGATTTAAAATAAACAAATATCAGATTCACTATAAACGTTTACGAAGATCAATCAAACCTGCTTAGCTAAGTTAATATAAACTTTTATTCTGGTTGTAAATTCTAATTTAACGACTGGGAGAACAGAAGTATTCGGTGGGCATCATACCAAACTTTCCCATACAGTTTCTTAAGAAACCGAGATTAATAGGAGGGCTTTGAATACGAATGACTTCTAGAACCACGTGCTTAGTGTCAGTTGGGCTTATGGGTGGTCCAGAAATTTACGTTCTATTTTTAAATGTTTTTTTTTTCATTATTTAAAGATTTCGAAATTCTTTGGTTAAGCAAAGCATAAGATTTGAAATTAAACGTATTTTCCAGAGAGGGGAATATAATGCATACCTATTTGTATCACTTGAAATTTAATATTTAGCTTAAGATTTTTCAAATCTCAACAACGTAGTTTTTTTTAAGCAGAATTTGTAACACTTTGTTATTAATTATTATTACAGACAAAAAAAATTTCATAAAGCATATTTCGGATGTGACCTCCTTCATCCTCATGTGCAAATATAACCAAATTATAAACTAAATACCAAGAAAGATTTGTAAAGTAAACCTTCATAAGTCTATCCATAATGTGTGAATCTTAAAAATTTACTTTTTAAGTCTAAAAATTTTAGTTTAGTTTTTTTAACACCTGAGTATGGAGGAGGTCACCTCTGACGATATAACAGTGTAACAAATTATTATTTTTCATGGATTCGATACATACATATCTGATTTTGTATTTTTTTCAATAAATTTAAAATATATGTTTATGTTCTACCAATTTAAATCAAAGTGCATGTATTTTCTTTCATGGAAGGAAAGCACACAACGATCCATGGATAGGCAAATGCTCGGCGTGAAAATACGAAATGAAGAAATAAGACGCCAAACCAAAGTTGTCGACATAATGGATCATCATCAACTAAATTGAAGTGACAATAGGCTGGACATATAGCCAGACATGGCATTGCCCAATAATACTCCAATGGAGGCCTTCAACAAAAAAAGTAGTGGCGAGAAGCCATCTTAACGTACTGATGGCATTGCCCGAATAGCATAAACGACCTGGATGCAGAAGGGACAAGTGGAGAAAAATGGAAGATGCCTTTATGCAGCAGTGTAGGGAAAAAGGCTGAAGAAAAAGAAAACCAATTTTATAATTCTTGTCATAAAAATGATTGAACCGATTTTCAACATTAATAAATAATATAACATATTTGTTAGGTCAAAAGAGCCATGTTAGGAATAAGCCTAAGAGACAGAGTCAGAAACGATACGGTGAGAGAAAAAACAAAGGTCACTGACATCATCCACCGGGTGGCGACTCTAAAATGGCAATGGGCGGGTTACGTAGCCAGAAGCTCAGATGGAAAGTAGACAAGAAGACTGCTGACTTGGAGACCGTGGACGGCAAAGAGAAGTGCAGGGCGACCGCAACTACGGTGGAAGGATGATCTAAACAGACACGTCGGAATAAGCTGGATGCAGTCTGCACAGGACAGAATGACATGGAAGCAAATGGAGGAGGCCTTTGTCCAGGAGTGATATAATATAATATAATAATATTAATAAACAATATTAATGCGCTATCTTAACGTTGTTAATTACAAGAAACATTGATTAAATACAAAATGAATAAGTAAATCAAGGTACCGTCAACCAATATATCTGGTTTGAAAATTGTATCCGTTACGCTAAAACACGCTAGAAAAAGAATAATCGATGTCATTTATCAAGGTATAGAATATTCAAATAATCCCTGTATCCACTAACAAACTAGCAGTTAGTATAATTATATTTGTTTGTATCTGGTACAATACAAAGCATTGTATAAAAAAATTCAAAAGAATGATAAAACACTCCCATTATCATACATAATCTAAGGATTTAACAGAGTGAAATTCATGGGTTATTGAATTAAAACGGGGCGTTATACTCTTACACCTACCGTCCCATTTACATTCGTTAAATTATTTTAATGACATTCAAATGCTGAAAAGTAACGAATTATGTAAACCGCCAGAGCTCATTTAGGCCTGGAGTATGTAAAAAGAAATTTGAAACCGACAAAGTTAACCGAAGCATGTTAAAAGCTATCGTGAAAATTTCCCTCTTAAGTTCAGTGAAAATATATTTGCATTTAATTTAAGCATCATTCTTTACTGGTGGGCGGCTTGGAACAATTTCTCCGAAGTTCCCCGCGGCTAGTCCTGCTTGACTACCCAATATATTTAGTGTTTATTTTATTGCTTACAAAAACAAAATTTACTTCCAGTCGGTGGTCTTCTGAATTATTGTGCGGTGCTGCCGGCTCCGCTCCAAACATTTGCTCAACAACTCCATTGTGAAAAGTTTTCAGAACACACAGATTCCGCGCGGGCCACCATATCATTTTTACGTTCCCTTCTCCGCGCCTGGAAGTGTTTCCGGACAAATTGCTGCCACATAATTATTACGGTATGGTAAAAACATTTCGATTCTTCAAGTCTCTTTGAAAAACTCCCGAATAAAAGCATTAAATTATTTCAAAATACCCGCTTCCTTACATTCAAAGGAAAGGATTTTTCGAAATGAGATGAATCAATAAGCTGTTACCGCGTTTTCCATTAAAGGTTTTTCCTTTTTTTTCCATCCAGTTCGTCCTTACCTTTTTCCTTTTCTTCAATAATGACAGCGAAAAAACAAAAAGGTTCAATTCTCGAGACGTTTTAATATCCGAAAACAACTTTTTCGATAAATTAGGGATGAAAGAAGCACTCAGCTTTCTTTTTGTGGGGCCACTCATTGTTGTAGAAGTCCATTTCATAAGGCGCGGGCGGCGGCCATTGGGGGAATTTAAATTTCATTTAACACTCGAGAGCTTCAATGTGGAGATAGATTTCAGTTTCTTGCATTGTTTATTTTAATATAACCTTTACAACTATTTCAAGTCCCTGCTTATGTTACCCACGTAAACTTTTATCCATGTACATTTTCAAACTGAATTATATATTATAGTATCAAATATTCAATGTTATTTATAGGATATGAAACCACAACATCATTTTGTGAAACATTCAAATGAGAGTTATTCTGAAATACGAACACTAAAAAATAAATTGAATAAAAGGTACATTTACATTTGACCTTCTCCGAATTATCAGTAAAGAAATCTTCATCTTCTTATGACATAGCTTTTACTGATGTGAGCAATTAGTTCTTTGAAGTCTTTGCTGTCTTACATCGCCCAAAATAACTTCTACACGCTCCTCCTTGCCTTCAGTTAGTAAAACGTCGTCCTTCAATCATTCTCATTCTTCGCTAGTTTCAACCCAAGGGATTGGCTAACAGCAAAGTGTAACAGTTTTACTGTTTTTTGGGATGCCACTTGGGCCTTAAATATGATAGTTTCCCGTTGCTTTCCACATTTGTATACAGCAGGTTATTTGAACCCAATTATTGCATACAACTTTTAAGATATTGATTCTCATGACATGTGATAGGTAGTCATGACATGTGATAGGTTCTCATTTTATTGTCACGTGAATTCTACACCAGACCAAAGACAGTGCGACCCGATGCCACGAAGGCCGTCAATTATCTTTCTCAATTATTATTTTTACTTATTTTTATTTATTACAGAATAGATAAAAACAAGAAGAGTTAGGTCAACAACGTTCTGTTTACTTTCTAAAAACTTGTAGTTTAAAAACTTGTTTTGTACAACCAATAAAACACAAAAAAATGGATCCCAGAGGTATCCGTGCAAAACTTTTCTAGAACATTTCCCCGTTGATTCAACTGAAATAGAACGACTAGCCGTCGAAATAAAAACTTATTCGATCAATTTGCTCGCATATTGGTAAATCATTTCTGACTACAATTGAAGGGAATTAAATATTCTGCTCCAGTCAAAGGGGCTCGTTTACTTTTACATGGCCAATAAAAGTGGATCAAACGACAACTACTGGCGTAAAGGGATACTTTGGGAAGATATTATTGATTTTTTTTACCCTGCGAACACAGCGGGAAATCTTTTTATTACGTATAAAGCAATAAAATTTCATAAAGCCGAATATTGATCAGGATCAGCCATAGACGGTTACTTTATAACATTACATAAACTTTTATTATTTTCCAGCGTTTACAGGCTGCCAAGTGCGAAGAAAACAATTTCAGTTTGACTATTCCTCGATAAAAAATTAGCCCCACTTGCTTCCTTGCATTCAAATTGACAGCACTCAAAAACAAGCGAAAATATCTGATTTCTTTTATAGATAAATCTTGTCTTATTGAAGTAAAAAGTAAAGTTACAATAAATTCCTAATTTTTCGCCTATTGAAAAAAATCTGCCTGGTTAATAATGTACAAATTTTACATATGTACCTGAAAAATATTTACATAAAACTACACAAATACAAGAAATGCTTATTTGAAATGTTATACTTGATCGTTTGACTGGATTTTAAACATGAATTTCGATATTCTTAATTTTTAAATATATTATTTATATATAATCATAATATTTAAATATTAAGGATATTATAGGAATGAAATATTTCGTCTTGCTAAGACATTATCAAATGACATTTGATTATGCCTCAGCAAGGCGAAATTTGTAATTCTCATAAAATATAATAAAACTGTAGAAAAATAGACGTTTTAATTCTAATTGTTTAATGTGGAGTTTTATATCATTGTCTAAAAAATAATAAATAATATCTAAACCTGAATAAATAATTATGAATTTAATTAAATAAACACATTGTTATTTTATCACAGTGTTTCAAATTGAACAGTTCATTCAATGTTTGTTAATATGTATTAATTTATTGATTTACTAAAGGTAACACACAGCGATACCAATAACATATATAAAATTAAACACTTAAAATAATTAAAGTGAGGCATTGAAATTAAACTAAGACAAAATGAGGCTAGACATATATTTAAGAGTTTAAATACTAATAGTACTGGAAATAACACTAGTGGTTACATCCACGCCGAAATGTTGGTCCGCTCAGTTTTTTTTAATTTCGCTCGTTCAAAAGAAAACATCAATGTCCCTAAAATGCTTATTGTAGTTGTCACAGATTCGATACAATGCCGCGCTCTGAGCGTAGTTAGTGCGATAAGTCTGTAGTAAATCTGAATTTTACTAACTAACTAACCATCACGCCGTCTCCCCGAAAGGGAAGGCAGAAAGAATGGACTGTCACACTTTAACCGATACGGCACTCCATCCTTCTCTTTTCGCCCCGCGGGAGACGCGGTGTGATGGGTTGCGAACCTCATCGCCACCAATAGGCATCTCCCGCGCACACTTCGATCATATTAAACAAATAATATAAAATACAATGATATAAAATAAAATAACAAAATAAAAATAATTTAACACAAAATGTTATTTTTAGTAGGTGCACATATTGTCTATTTAATTTATATTCCACGTATCGACCGTTTTTTTTTAATTAGCAGTAATTAGGCACTTAAAACAAATCAACATCAGCAAGAACTTTAAAATAATATTGAAGAAATTATTCAAATTGTCATTGGAACAAAACAAAAAATTATTTTTACACCTGTCAAAATTCTTTATATAAACGAAAACTTTTAAGAAAATAAAATTTAATTTCTAACCAATTTTGGGTCACACGATGTTTTTAAACGAATCCAGATCCCCATTCTAGCCATCACTCTCAACACTCGTATGATGAGATCACCGCTCCGATCGGAGCAAAGAGCCTGCATTGTGACGAATGTTTGTTTGTAGGTGTGAAACATCCCAATTTATCGGCCGCTTTAGTGGTAGTTAATAGCATCTCAATGGTTCGTTAAGTTTGAAACAAATACAATCGTAAAACCCCCGACAGCTGTGGCACGGAAGCCATCAGGTGCAATGTTTGACTGTTAAATTATTAGTTCAGTTCAATTGCGTTAATAAAAATAAACAGTAACAAATGGAGCATGTTTTGAAGCACAGAATATACTTAAAATTCAATTTGAATAGATTAAAGCATATAAAAATATATATTTTTTACAGTCAGTGATAAAGGTGACTCAGTAGGTTTTATGGTATAATAGGTATACTCGTATATACAATGAAATTCTAATAATAAATATGAATTGACAACATAAATGTGTATTTTATTTTAATATATTTTTTAATCTTCATTCCATCAAATTATTATATTAGGTCCTTACATATGAAATTGGCGTTTTGCCGTACTGGCAACTTTGATCTCAAATATCTTCTCTTTGGTTAGGAATTCCAAATTCAAATTTATACAGCTATTTACTCAAGTATTTGTGTTTCGAAAATTATAATTCATTTGTTTTTCCTCAATTGTTTTTTTTCTTTGCGTCACTCAGTTTACAAAATGGAAAACTTGAAATATCGCGTTATTTACGAGTATGAGTTCCACCGTGGCACCAGTGCTGCAGAAACGGCTCGAAGGATTAATTATGTGTATGGCGACGGTGCCGCAAAAGAAAACACAGTGCGTTTTTGGTTCCAACGTTTTCGTTCTGGAAATTTCGACCTGCAGAACAAGCCCCGTGGACGGCCGGAGACCAAAGTTGATAATGAAGAATTGAAGGCTATTGTGGAAGCGGATCCATCGCAAACTATGTCCGAGTTAGCTGCAGGCTGCAGTGTTAGTGATAAAACTGTTTTAATCCACTTGAAGCAAATTGGGAAGGTGAAAAAGCTTGAAAGATGGGTACCTCACGAATTGAGTGAAGCAAATCAACAAACGCGCGTTGACTGCTGCGTTGCATTACTCAACCGGCACAATAATGAAGGGATTTTGAATCGAATCATTACCTGTGATGAAAATTGGATCCTGTATGATAATCTGAAGCGCTCATCGTAATGGCTGAACCCTGCCGAACCAGCCAAACCATGCCCCAAGCGAAAATTGACTCCAAAAAAGTTACTTGTGAGCGTTTGGTGGACTAGTGCTGGTGTCATTCACTACAGCTTTCTTAAATCTGGCCAGACGATTACGGCTGATGTCTATTGTCAGCAACTGCAAACCATGATGGAAAAGCTAGCTGCTAAACAACCGAGGCTGGTTAATCGCTCTAGGCCACTGCTGCTTCATGATAAAGCTAGACCACACACTAAACAACAGACGGCTACCAAATTAGAAGAGCTTCAATTGGAATGTCTAAGACATCCACCGTACTCTCCGGACCTTGCCCCAACAGATTACTATTTTTTTCGAAATTTGGATAACTTCTTGCAAGGAAAAAATTCAACTCCGATGGGGCAGTCCAAACCGACTTCAAAGATTTTATTGATTCCCGTCCGAATGGTTTTTTTAGTAAAGGGATCGATGAACTACCTATGAGATGGCAAAAGTGCATAGATAGCAATTGTACATACTTTGATTAAATAAATATATTATATTTAAAAAAAATCAACTTTATGTTCCTCCCATACAAAACGCCAATTTCATATGTAAGGACCTAATATATCAATATGTGTTGAGCTCTTTCTACCGTGCTATGAGCAACACGAGGTTTTTACCCATGGCAGGCAGCTAAACTTACCTTGGAATCCTTTTTTATTACCAATTCTTTACAGCTTCGAAGAGATGGGCATCTCTTTACCCATTTCTTTAAGTTAATCGGGGGATATTTCGAGAGCTCGGCCGTGCTAGAGGGTGTTGGTCTTTTTGTCCCTAATAGATTTCTCCGACAGCGACAGCACAGATTGTTTTACCTACCGGCCACCAGAACCATACCGGTGGGAAGAGCAATTAGTCTGCTGAACGTGGTCTCCTCAGAGATCGACGTATTTTATATTAGTGAAGGTACGTTCAGGAGACAAATACTCTCGACTATCGAAAGTATCTAGTCTCCCTAATGTCGAACCATCTCTAATGCGTTACTGATACTTTGTTGTATTTTTATAATATTTTACCTGTACTCAATAAATGCCTTAAACATTTTCCTGTTTGTAATGTCTTTTGAGTTAATAAACTGATAATTAACACTGGCTTGGAACTGGCATCGCTGTTCGACTAAACACGTTTGTCTATTATGCGTTTGTCCATCATGACGTATGAAATAGAGGTCAAAGAAGATACCAGTAGAACTAAGAACCATCTTAGAGTAGCAGAAATGCGAACCCTACGCTCCATCGCAGGCAAAAACGATAGAAATGAAACGATAAGGTCTGTCTGTGGTGTTGAGGACATAATGAGATGGGGAAGAAGCAGAAGGCGCTTTCGGAGAGACCACGTAGACCGCATGGAGAATACAAGAATTGCAAAAATCGTTAAAGATGATAACCCAAGCAGCAAGAGATTACCAGGAAAGCCGCCAAAGAGATGGAGAGATGGATAGACATCATCATCCCAGGACAGCCCACCGTCACAAACAGGTCATTCGACCTAAATTAAGAGGAAGAAGAGTATGTGTTTAAATGGGCAGCAGTGGAAATGGGCAGTACATGTCGCCAGACAGGGAACAGATAGATGGGCATCCAGAGATGATGTAGAGACCATGGTAGGAAAAAAGGAGCATCGGTCGACCGCAAAAATAAATGGCCCTACGACGTTAAGGGATGAAGATGGATAAGAGTCGCACATGATAGAGGAAAATGGAGAACGTTTGAAGAGCTCTACATCAAGCAGTGGAGAGATTACAAAGGAAGAAGAAGAAGAAGATATCAATATATAAAAAGGGGCATCTCTCTTATATAATTTACCCAATTTATAGCAAACCTTCACTACATAAAAATAATCTAAAACTAAGTAAATAACCATCGCGCCGTCTCCACGAAGGTGTAGGCAAAAATAATGGGCTTCCACACTGTTCTTTCCTGACACACTTTTCTCGCTTCCTCAACATTAACTAACTAACTAACTAACTAACTAATCATCACGCCGTTTCTCCGGAGGTATAGGCAGAGAGGATGGATCGCCACATTGTTCTATCCTGATATAACTCTCGCGCCCCTTCTACATTCACACATCGTGACATGCACGCTCGTCGATTGTTTCTACTTCGAACATGGCCGCCTTTCAGTAATTGATTAATTTGGTCATGCCATGTCTTCCTTGGCCTTCCTCGAAGTCTTTTCATATTTTTAACCATTCCTTTTCTCATCCATTCGTTCCACATGTCCAAACCATCTTAGTGACCACTAAGATTAATCCGCCTTATATTCCTTTCTTACTTCATCATTAGATATTCTATCATACATTGTTTTTCCTGCACATTCTTCTTAGTGACCTCATTTCTACGGCATTTATCCTACTTTCATCCCTATTCTGCCAACTCCAAGCTTCACTTCCATACATAAGGGTCGGGACTAGAACTCAATTGTACACTGCCATCTTTGCTTCAGTCGATATGTTTATATTTGCGGTAACCAACATTAAACTAGTTATATTATAAATATAACTTGAAAGTGACCTTATTTTTAAACATTTTCTACAAATGTTACATTATACATGTGTGGAGCAGACAGCGAAAAAGGGACTGGTACGGTCATGTCCAAAGAATGGACACCACCAGACTCCCCTATATTGCATTGCATAATCAACCTCATGGGACTCGTCCTCGTGGAAGACCTCCTAAAAGATGGAAGGACAGCTGGGAATCTACCTTACAGGAGGAGCAACACTCTGGAGAACAGACCATATAGGTATACAATAAGGAAGAATAAGAAGCAGAAGTTACATTATAATAATAGGTATGAATATATCTAACGTCGCGCGTTGCTTTACATATTTTAAAAAAATGCGACACAATTTAATGTCGTTTCTCACCACTAATATAGGTATAAGAGTGAGCAACCAACACGAAGTAATATGCAACCGGGGAGCTTATTGCGTTCAATAAATTTCTACCAGCTAACCGATTTACACGAAATGTTTGTAATTCAGAAAGATATACTACATGTTGATAATGCACTGATTAAATTGTTAAGAAAATGTAAGCAAGTAAATGCTTATCACATAAAATAAAAATAAAGTAATTGTTTGGGTCTAGGTTAAGAGCACCAAACTCTTAGCTCCTATTCACAAATTAGTACGACTTGGATTGTTCTTCGAAAACAAACGCTTTTTATAGTGTGAGGCTTTGGAAAAAATATAAAATAAATCTTTATCGTTAAAAAAATCTTTATAACATTTGTCAGATCATGTAAACAATTTTATAATATTTTTAAAAATGTATCTTTACTGAAGAATGACTGTTTGTCCGAAACATGTCTATGTCATTTTATTTTTTTAATATATTATGAGTGTTGTATATACAAATTATATAAAAAATAAAGAGAGAAATACTGCTATTAATCTGAATCTTTAGTATGAATAAAATAATATAAGAAAAACAATAATATTACTATGGACAAAATATACTTATTGAACGCTAAGGCATTAACACTGTAGAATTCCATAGTAATATACTTAGGAAATTGAAAATAAATTTGTTTAATCCACAAAATATTTTGTGGATTAAACAAAGTTATTTTCAATTTCCAAAGGACATAATATACTATATGTTATAGAAATGACACTATAAACATGCATTTAAAATAAACTCAATTCATTCTGACAGTATGAAATGAGACAAAGAATATAAATCTGATATTAAAAAAAAAGACATTTGTTACAAAGAAACCGTGGGTCTTACCTTACAATCGATTGAATTTTAAGTTATCCCAACATATATTACACAAAAAAATGGTAATATTTTGTGACATTTTATAATGATGCTTCAATATTAACGTAATCTTCATGAATACGTTATAAGGTAAATATTACTGCGAGGGAAACGTTTTTTATAACAATATAATATCTCGTATACATTTAAAACTATTGTAAAAAATATTTCAATAATGTCAAGAGGTTAATATGAAAAAGACAATGACTGTACAAAGATAAAAATCATAAAAAAAAACAAATGAATGATCATAAAACAAATGTCTGAAATGAGTTTGAAATAGTGAAATAAAACAGTGATTACTTACCATCGAACACGAAGACAGTGTAGACCAGGAGATACAGAGCCAAACGTATAAGTTCCATCATGATGTGTAAGAATGTATGAAGAAAGTCTATTGTCTATATATGAATTCTTTCTCAGGCAAACACATAATTTGACACTTTGTAGATCACTGAATCACAGTTTAATGTAATTACAAGCCATGTGGAAACTTCACCCATTTCAATAAATGTTTTTACTTCTCGTATTCCCACCACTCATGCCATGTTTCATATTGTTCTGTCTCAAGAGTTCACGGCATATGATTACTTCGAGAACTTGGTTTAAAATAAATTAGTATTCTTGGAAGTTTACGATGTCAAAACATCGTGCAAAGTTTATATTGTGTACTGCTTTAAAATTAAAATTGTTTTGTAAATGAGAATTGTTTTGATCGCTCGTACAATCCGTGGTTGACTTCTGTAAAGAAGGCGAAAACTTTAGTACTTTCTAACGCAGTATTGTGAAATTACATGTAAGTTATGTTTATGAGTAAAAAAAACGATGGTTTTGTTGAATTGTTCCTCCAATTGTTCTTCACGAAGGGAACAATGGAAGCCAAACATTGACAAGCCAAAAACTATGTTATTGGCGAAATCGCATTTTATAAACCTAAAAAGGATTTGGTTTGACTTTATGTATATGGTGTTTTTTTTAGACCTTTGGTTTTTAAACTGGCAACATTGTTTCTGCAGACTGCCAATTTGACAATTGACAGTTGATTTGTAGTCAGTTTGTTTTGCCATTTCACCCAGTTGCTTGATAAAGTTGTCGAAAATTGGACTTCATGATTGCGCTTTATGCGAGCTAGCCGTGGGACTCATATGCCCGAAATCATATTCAAACAATAACGGCATAAAATAATTATTTTAATGTGTTTTTTTTAATTTTGAATTTGTATACCTCTAAAAAAACACCTTTTATGTAACAATGTGTATAAATACATAAAAAAATAATGTCAATGTTTATAATATTTGCTTTATTTAATTTATCATTTTATGATATTATTGTTTAAATATGATTTCGGGCATATGAGCTCCACGGCGAGCTCGAATGAAGCGCAATCGTGAAGTCTAATTTTCGACAACTTTATCGAGCAACTGGGTAAAATGGCAAAACGTACTGACTACAAATCAATTGTCAATTGTCAAATTGACAGTCTGTAGAAACAATGTTGCCAGTTTAAAAACCCAACCTCTTAAAAAAATAACTATATAATCACGCATTCTTGGACTTGGACTTGGAGTTGGATCTCCTGGCTTACAGAGGTTCAGCTATAATGGCTATTCCTCTTACCTCTGTAGGAAACATTGTTGGAATGTGATTTGGTAGTTGTTTTATGATTGGGCTAAATGTATGGCCCGGAGTGTCCCTCCGAAAGAGGGCGAGGGGGGATTTAAGGTTTATTCCTTTCTTATTTCATTAGTAGATATTCTACTATACATTGTTTTTCCGCACATTATTCTTAGTGACCTCATTTATACGGCATTTATCTTACTTTTATCCTTCTTTTGCCAACTCTAAGATTCACTTCCGTACATGAGGGTCGGCACTAGAACTCCATTGTGCAGAACTCCTTGTGCACTGCTATCATTATTAAATAATAAATTTGAATGAAAACGTGTGTTTTCTATAAGTTTAATTATAGTTTATGGGAAAGACATGTTTCGCCTTTCTAAAGCATTATCAAATGTCATCATGTCATATTTGAGAATGCCAGAGATTGGCGAGACATGTCATTCCCATAAACAATAAAAAAACTTCTATACATAACATTCGATAATAATTAAAAACAAAGATAATACAAGTAAAAAAAAATTTATTGTTTTCATTTGTTTTGTACGTTTACACTGTCGTGTCACATAGTTGAATTTATTTTATTTTAATTAAAATTCTGTTTATCCTATTTTTTAGTTCATCCTCTTTATCCTCGCGAGAACCATACTAACTGAACTTGAGTTTATACAGTTCCTCGGAGGATGGAGTTATAATACATTTTAAACTTGTCGATTAAAATAAACTTAAATGTTAAAATCAAGTTCCGTAGAAGCATCAAGGGACGGTTTCAAACCAAGAAAGAAGACCTCGAGGATAATCTCCAAAACGATGGAATCCATCTCTTAGTAATGAAAAAGACACAAAGTGTAACAGGCCTAAAAGTCTAAACCAGCGATTCCCAAAGTGGTCTATATAGACCCCCAGGGGTCCACGACAACTTGCAGGGGGTCTACGACAGTTGCAAAAAAAAATTGGGGGTCCGCGAGATGTTTCAACTAAATTGAAGCCAAATATTGAAACGCAAAACGAATATCGAAATCGTTGGCTACCTTTTTTTTAGCTCATTCGGTAAAGATCGGACATTCGTTCTTTTTCCAAATGAGCTAAAAAAAAAGTCGACACCGGACAACGAATTCCGGCTTTTTTGTTTCGGATTTTTTTTGGCCTGAAAAAAAATTCTATTTTAAGAAAGCAGGGGGTCTACACTAGAAGAAATCGGCAAGGGGTCTACGGGACAAAAAAGTTTGGGAACCTCTGGTCTAAACTAAGAAAAGGAAGAAGAAATTAAATAGAACAGTGTTTTAGTTTATCAAAAAAATCGTAGTCTAACTACAATATAATAGTATACGAAACTAGTTTTAGAAAAAAAAATCCTTTGAAATTGGTATGCATACCTACAAAACAATAATGTGTATGTGTGAATAGATGACTATCACGTATGTGCGGAGAGAAAATTATGAATTACGTTAAATATAATAAGCGTGAAAACCATTTCGGCGGAAGTCATATATCATAATGTACATTGAGTTTCTTGACCAATGCATTTAATTTTCATCGGTTCGCTGGCCACTGACAAAATTTTGATGAAACTCGTATCACCGGTCATTATATATTCATTAGCATACTGACTAACTGCCCAGGCGCTTTATACAGTCATGTTTTATAATAACTAATTAAACAATCGCCTCATAAATATACCTAATTCTATATCTCTTAGACGAATGTGTGGATACTCTGTGTATGATAGAGTGTCGAATGAAAATATAAGAAGTGAATGCGGTGCGAATGATGGTGTCGTGAACAAAATAATGAAAAGATCATTAAGATGGTTTGGGCATATGGAAAGAATGGATGAAGAAAGAATGGTAAAAAAATTATATATTAATGATGTAAATGGAACCAGAAATAGAGGAAGACCGAGGAAAACGTGGCACGATCAAATAAATCAAATATTGAATTCGGTCATGTGAGGAGTCAGAGAAATCGACGCGCGCGCATGACACGATGTATGAATGTTGAGGAAGCGAGAGAAATATGTCAAAAAAGAAAAGTGTGGCAGTCCATTCTTTCTGCCTACCCCTTCGGGGAGACGGCGTGATGGTTAGTTAGTTAGTTAATTCTATATCTAAATTTCCTATATTCATAAAACAAGAGTTTGTTAATTAATACGAAGGAAAACGTCTGCTTTCTATAATTTTTATACTTGTTTACGGGAATCCCGATATAAAACGAATTCATTTAGAAACTTGCCGAATGTTTTTACAAAGAACTCCCTTCACATCTTAACCCCACAATAAAAAACCTCTCCAATTACGACTCAAACACTACCAGCCACGACAAGCGTCCAAAATCGATCCTCCTTCAGTGGAACACTCCGGGCCACACAAAGCAAACCCCATAATATGGCATAAACCAACAATCCACCAAACCATCTTTCTAACGGACGTAAGAGGAATAGCCACAAGAACTGAACCTCTGTAAGTGAGAAGATCCAAGTCCACGTCCATCGAACGAATGAAAATGTCTGTTTTCTAAAAGTTTTATTATATTTTACGTGAATGACATATTTCGCCTGTCTAAGGCATTTGATAATGCCTAAGACAGGCGAAATATTTCATTAATTAATTATTTAATTTGGAGTATTACATTAATGTCCGAGAAAGAAAAAAATACCTACAATTAATGTTTTTCAAACATATAAATCAATATTTTAAAAATCATCTTGCAACGTGCCCAATAAAAATATCTTATAAAATCATTGCTATTTTGTTTCATGTAAATAAAAATATTTAATTAATCGAATGAATTCGCGACAAGGTTTCATAAACTATAGGTCAATTCTTTTACTTTCGTGAATTAATATCTTTATATAAATAAAAACATGTATAATTTTAAAAAATGTTGTTAAAATCGTCAATGTATTAAAATATGAAGATATCCTCAATACCTACCACTCGCCGATTTCTCGAAGTAAATCTATTCTCTAGATGGTTATACAGAATCACTTATCTAAAAATATGCTTCCTCGTCACATATTTAAAAGTCCATCACCTGGAATATCATCTCATATTTATATTCGATTAATTTTTTATAAATTGACACCAAGGGAGATTTTATCAACTCAAGAGAACCATATAAAAAATACGTGTAAAATACAATATAATAAGCTGTGAAAAGAATTTTTAAATGAATAATATGAATACTAAGTAACTTAACATATACGTGACAATTTTGGGATGTTGAATTTTAAGTAGGATTTTTAGATTAGATAAGTTATTTAAATAGTCATTTGACAAGCTTGTTATATTGAAGAATTTTGTATTTATTTATTGTTCCTTGAACAACGATGTAAAACTCTATATTTAATAAAAAAAAACGAAAAAGTCTGCTTTCTAGAAGATTTATTGTTACTTATTGGGAATAGCATGTTTCGCCTTTCTAAGGCATTATCAGAAATGACATTGGAAAATGCCTGCGAAAGGCGATAATTGTCACTACCATAAATCATAATAAAATTTCTAGAAAACATTCGTTTTGATTCGTATAAATTGATATGTTTTGACATTTAATAAATGTTTTATTTTAATCTTACTCAATATACTTAAATGATTTTTATATTAAAATAAATAAATAGAATTACAGTTACAAGAATTATGTTTAAAAATATTTCTAAAATATGTTTTCGCTTTTAAAATGTTAACTAAGGGATTCAAGAAATGAAAACTGCAAATATTTTTTTTTTGTTTTTATGCAGTAAATTTAATAGGACTCTTTACTATGAATAATGTATGATTTAAATTTTATCAAAGCTAGTAATAATACCAAAAAAATTAAATACTTTAAAATAATGGGTCTATAATTAATAAACATTTTATTATACCAATTAAATAAAAATGGTGTACTTGAAGCAGTAAAAAAATATTTAAATGGTGTGTTTGAATTCTGCATTTCCTTCAAATTCATCATAGTAAAATAAAACGATATTATTAACACGCAAACTTTATTAGCACTTACTAGTTAGGAATAAATTATTCATGAAAAAAAAATGTTAGGCACAGTAATTCCGTAACCGGCATCGATACCGCGGTAACAATTCTGAGAACACGATTTCCGATAAACATCGAAGTACTTTTATGTACATAAAGCGTGAACGTTATACTGTCAGTTTTTCACTACATATCACCGTTCCATTCACTACTCCATACATTCACAGAGTTCGTAAAATCGTAAATTCCCCCGCGGTGCCATACACCCGTCCCGCGGCGCAGTTCACGAGTTACTGAAAGCTCCGTGCTATTAAAGCTGGCAAACGTATTCCGTTCCCCGCATGAACTTATCCCTTAAGATTTTATTATTTTATAATATTTTAATAAAAGTTTCAATTTTGGACAATTTAATTGTAATTAGCATTTTAACACACGTATCTACAATAATTTTAACTAAAAATAGTTTCTTCTATATTCGCCATACTTTGTGATGTAGATTATTTATTTGTCTTACAAAATAGGTTCCGAAGTAGGTTACAAAATAAATATTTTTAACATCTGTCAAAATTGATAATATTTGTAAACAATTTTATAATATTTTAAATATGCATCTTTATAATATGTATCACTGAAGAAGGACTGGTTGTCCGAAACGTGTCTTTTGTGTAATTTTAATTGTGTTGTATATACAAAGTATATAATAATAAAAAAGAAAAAGACAAATAAAAATAGATTCATTACAAACAAATGCACAAGTTTGTAAAGAAAAACGTAGTGCCTCGATTAAAATGTTTAAATGGCAATAGAAAATAAAATATTTTATTTAAATAATTCATTTCGTTATTTTAAATCAACGCGTATTTTATATTGATTTTAAAAAAAAATGTATGTGGATTTATCTTAATAATTGATAAATAATATTTATTTGTAATTATTTTATCAATTCGTTGTTTTTTTAAACAGTGATCCTAACACCAAATAAAAACTAACGTTCCAAAGTTTACAATATGAATCGTAAACACACTGAGCTAACAATTAAAATTAACCACTTCGGGTGGAGTTCGGAATCCCTATCAATGGTTGCGCGCGCACCCTTTGTGAGACCAACCGCGAACTACAAGACCTCCATACAGATAATTTAGAAAAAAACGATGAAGTATATATTATTTTAGGACACCCCATATTAAAATTTTCATAATAATACGTAATTATTATCACATCATATTTCAGTCAAGTCTTTGTTATTATAAACCATGATATTGTGCTCTTAGGTTTAATATCTAGAAGTAGTTTACACCTCAATCAAAAATATAATTAAAAAAATATTTTTTTTATAAGAATCGTCTCTTTTCAAGTATATTACCAATCATACATAATTATTACGAGCCGTTCAATTATCGCATTAATTTCTAAGCTTAAACAATTATAAAATTAAGTTTATAGGTGACGACCTTCGTGGCAGAATGGTAAGAGCTCTGACTGTCATACCGAAGGTTCGATTCCCGCCGATGCCGATGGTAGTGTGATTGTCACACTCTCTTTGGTCAGGTGTAGAATTCACGTGGTAATAAAATGGCGGTAGATTTGCTACCTTTCACATGTCATAATCTTCTTCTTATTCTCTTCTTCCTCTTAGTTTAGGTCGTATGACCTGTTTGTGACTGCGGGCTGTCCTGGGATTATGATGTCCAGCCATCTCTTCATCTCTTTGGCGGCCTTCCTGGTAATTTCTTGCTGTTTGGATTTTCGTCATTAACAATTTTTGCAATTCGTGTAGGTATTCTCCATGCGGTCCACGTGGTCTCTCCAAAAGTGCATTCTGCTTCTTCCCCATCTCACTATATCCTCAATACCACAGACAGACTTTATCGTTTCATTTCTGATCCGATCTCTGAGGGTTTTGCCTGCGATGGAGCGTAGGGTTCGCATTTCTGCTACTCTAAGAAGGTTCTTAGTTCTATTGGTATCGGCTCTGACCTCTATTCCATGGCATAATCAATATATCAGTAATGGGTTCAATCGACTTGTTGTATAGAAGAAGGTTGAGAATAAGTTGTTTCTGAAGCTAAGATTTTCATGCATCTGAATATTATTCCTACATTATTTAGTAAACCAATCATTCGAACAACGTCGACAATGTTGGCAACCGTGATCGATTCACGTCTATATTATAACTATATATTACGTGCAGTAAAGGATAGAGATTTCATCTAAATCAGTCGTTCCCAATTTTTTTTGTCCTGTGTACCCCCTGCTTATTTCTTTTATTTTGTGCAGACCCCCTACTTTCGTATTTTTTTTTTATAAAATGAGCTTTTGAAGCTGACACAGAACAAAATTAGACCCATAGAAAAAGTAATCTGGAATTCGTTGTCGACCTTTTTTTTGTTCATTTGTGATCCGATTTTCATCGATCGTTTCAACAATTCGCCGATAATAATTAAAATATCCGTTAATATCCATTATTATTTATTGTAACCTCTATAGTAATAAAAATCACATTTTTTAGTTATTTTATGTCAAACCTTGCACGGACCCCTTGACGTTGTTCAGGGACCCCCAAATTAATTTTAATTTTTCATGAACCCCCTGAATAATCCCAGGGTCCCCTGGGGGTCCGTACGGACCACTTTGGGAACCACTGAACTTAATTATATTCAATTTAAGGAGTACCCGACGAAACTAGGAGTGAAGATTTGTTGGTACTATCTATACATGCCTAGAGATGACGCTGTAACATAATGTTCATTTTTGTCACATTATCTCAAATGTTTCTACAGTAAAGCAGCCTATAGAAACCACTACCACACCTTTGTATGTTCGTTGTAAGCCATTGCTGTGTATGTGGTATATTGGCCACATGGCTGGCCTATGTAATCTTCCAATGAAGCGTTAGAATCCACGGTGATACTTAATTTAAAAATTTACTATTCCACATAGTTATTTAGACATAATACATTGTTATGTGAGTAATGCATGTAATTGTAATGTATTTTGGCTATCAAAGCACATACTAGGTGTTTCAAAAATAGTAATCATTTTTAAATGTAAGCGTTTTAGTTCATATATAATTGTATCAAAACGTAAAATGTGTTTACTTTTATAACTATTTACAAGGAAACGAATTGAAAATTCCGTCATTTGTCTGTCTTAAAATTATAACTTTTTTTATTTACTTGAAATAGTACACATGTACTAAACACATGTTGTATTAAAAAGAATGAAACATTCAATTATAATAATCTACATACACATTAATATAAGGTTACATTTTGTTTACATATTTATTTAATTCTATTCTAAATTTTTTATGCTCTTTAAACTTTTGACATCCTCCGGTATATCTTCATAAATTTTAAATGCTTTATACATAACGGAATTCTGAGAACTGTTTTTTTCCGAATGGGAGCCTTGGTTTATTTTTTTTCTTGTTTCATATTTATGTTCATGTTGGTTACTTTTTATCTTCCTTAAAAATCTGATTATATGTATAATATGTTTTAAAGTTTTATATGCTATATGTATGGAAGCGAAGCATGGAACTAGCAGAAGAAGGATGAGAGCAGAATAAATGCGGTAGAGATGAGGTCCCTAAGACGTATGTGTGGTAGAACGATATACGACAGAATCTCAAATGCTGATATAAGAAATGAACGTAGAGCGGAAGAAGGTATTATGAACAAAATTATGAAAGGATCGCTGCGTTGGTTCGGACATATGGAGCGCATGGATGGAGAAATAATGGTTAAGAAAGTATACGTTAACGATGTAAATGGAATACGGAGTCGAGGCAGACCGAATAAAACATGGCATGACCAAATTAATTAAATTTTAAAGGTCGGCCATATTAGAAGTCGGAAGAATCAACTTGCATGTATGACTCGCTGTATGAATGTGGAGAAAGCTATAGAGGTGTGCCAGGATTGAGTAGTGTGGCGGTCCATTTTCTCTGCCTACCCCTACGGAGAAACGGCGTGATGATTTGTTGTTGTTGTATATTGTTCGTAAATTATTTTTTATAGTATATAGTAATAAATTTAAATAGGAGTGAAATCGTGTGAAATCAATTTATATGTCATTTACAATTCGTCCTTAGTATGTTATAGAGAATACAAAGGTCTTAAAGGCGTCAACTACAAACAAACCGATAGGCCACACATTATAGAAATTATCCTCCCAACCGTGACAATCTTAATGTTTTTAAGTAAGTACTATTTGTATCGGAATACCGTGTATAATCACAACTAGCCAACAAAATCAATTAAGCCAACAGTGTCTTTAAAAAATCCAGAAACACACCAAGCAAATTAATTTAATACACAGAAATAGAGACGGGGTGTTCTTTGTTTATCGAACCATTACGGATCGTCTAGGTAGGTGCTGGCTAGTACCTACATTGACATTGATTAAGCGTTCCTCGACTTGATTGACTTATTTCTCATTAGATACATCAATTCTGAATAATGTTCCCACCTTATTTCGATACTTTCGTCGGTAGGTACCCTCTCCAATGTTTATTTCCAAATTAGCCAGCGCAGGGGGATTGGTCATGGATATTGATTTGTTTGAATTGTTACGGAGTATCGATGTGTGTGTACAATGTAACTAAGCGATTAACGCCAACGAAATTGAGTTGTACATTATTTACTGTATTGATATAAAGATAATAACATACATGTATGACACAAACCGTGTAAGAATTTTTAAGTAGGTACATTTAATCGTGCTTAAATTGTGATGAAAGCCACAAACACATAATTATTTTTATTTTTTGAATAACTTATTTAATAGCATTCTGTGTAATGAAAAAAAACAATTATTTAAATACATATTTAGTTACATAATTTTGATTGTAAAACTTTAAGTGGCTTTTTACTACTTTATAGACACCACTTGATTTTTTATTATAAATTACTAACCACTTTCGATAAAATCGAATTTTCATTTGGGGTAATTTTTATATTTACTAATCTATATTTTTTACGACATTATCGCGACAGCTGTTTCGCTAACCGATGTTTGCATCATCCGGTGTTTCAGCAATCAACAACATATAACACATAATGATTATTTATCATTTGACATAACAACTAATGATACCGACAACGATTGGCAAAGCTGCTGTCACGACATTAACACAAAAATAAAATAAGTAAATGGTGACACAGTATCAGTGTTTGATATTAAATACTTAATAACATAAATTGTTCGATATTAAAGATAAATTTTGGGTGTATATAAATAAATGAACAAATTAAGTATATAGTATAAAAGTTAACCTAAAATGGCAGTGCACGATGGTGTTCTTGAACCGATCCTCACGCATGGAATCATAGAACTGGCAAAATTCTTTCTTCCTCTGAATAAATGCAGAATAAATTAGATCTCCTAGATGAATGTGTAGAGAAATCTGTGTATGAAGCAAAACAGCATGAACAAAAAAATGAAAGGGTCACTAAGATTTTTTGGACACACGGAAAAAATTAATGAAGAAAGATTGGTAAAGAAAGTATATGTTAACGATGTAAACGAAACTAGAAATAGAGGAAAAATGCGGAAAACGTGGCACGATCAAATAAGTAAAATAAAATAATGTAGACCACGATAAGAGTCGGATAAATCCATTATCGTACATGACACGGTGTATGAATGTTGAGGAAGCACGAGAAGTATGTCAGGAAAGAACAATGTGGCGGTCTGTTACTTCTGGCTACCCCTTCAGGGAGACGGCGGATGGTTAGTTAGTTAATTACAAAGTATTTAAATATTATAAAATACAATATAACCTGTTAATGAATGATCTTGGTTTTTTGCATCACAATTGTATTTTATTTTACGCGACAAAAATCACCAAAATTTGACATTTAATATATTACTGTAACGCCTGATGATGTCAACATAAGTTGATGAAACTGCTGTCGCGAAAAATAAAATACTATTGTGATACAAAAAACAAAGTTTATTCATTATCAGTTTAAAATGTTAAGTTATCATAGTGTTTCGGCCAAAACAATGGACTACATTATAACCTTTTCATATTTTATGTTGTACAGCTTTTTATGTAATACCGTGTGGTTACAGAAAAATAAACTAATGCTCTGATGGAAAGAATATTTACAATTAGAAACACCTAACTTGTTCAAGGATTAATTTTATCTCAATAGAGACGAAGATGCAAACTGGAAACTGAATATGGTGATCGAGGTGTTTACAGGACTTATGACCTGTCATTGGTTGGGTTAAGCGCACGCTTTATGTAATAACAACATTCCAACAAATCTAATATTCATAGATGGCGTATTGAAACTGACATGTGAATTGTGGTGTTGGATATTAACCTATATACAACTTCCAAAATTTGTCAGACATGGTGGTCATAAGAAAGGTGCAATGGGGAATGTTGTAATTAAATAAAGCGTGCGCTTAACCCAACCAATGATAGGTCATAAGTCCTGTAAACACCTCGATCACCATATTCAGTTTTCAGTTTGCATCTTCGTCTCTTTTTAGATAAAATTAATCCTCGAATTGATAACCCGCAATGGGTAAATAAAAATCCAGTATTCGTCTACAAGTATTTGTATACATTCAAAATGTTGTAGGTACCTACTTGTTATTTTCAGAATTGTTATTTAATGTGTTATTTTACACTAAATTAACCGAATTATTTCATTACCCCTAATAAAATATCGATTTGTCCCCCTCGGAGCCAACAATACAAGACTTGTGTGCCCAGCGCCGGTACAATGACATACGCGACCGTGTTTTGTCCACAGATTCTGATAACAACATTTATGAAAGCGGGCGTATTATTAAATTAATACATTTTATTGGAGTTATCGGGAATCGGACCGTTCTACGAAAGGGTATCTGATAAGTCAGATGAAAAGGGTAATAACCACTATAAATTTTAACGATTCTCGATAACTACAAGTTCAGGAAACTCTGCTTCTACTAGATACAGGCCAAAGCCATAATAATTAGTTAGGTGCCTATCAAATCACCTAATTGTGTAATAATTTGTTAAGCTTTTTGTTAATATTTAATATCAAATATTAAACATAACTTTTACAACAACAACAAACCATCACGCCGTTTCGTAGGCAGAGAGAATGGACCGCCACACTACTCTATCCTGGCACACCTCTCTAGCTTCCTCCACATTCATACATCGAGTCATACACGCACGTCGATTCTTCCGGCTTCTGACATGACCAACTTTTAATATTTGGTTAATTTGGTCATGCCATGTTTTCCTCGGTCTACCTCGACTCCTTACTCCATTTACATTGTTAACGTATACTTTTTTAACCATTCTTTCTTCACCCATGCGCTCCATATGTCCGAACCAACGCAGCGAACCTTTCATAATTTTGTTCATAATACCTTCTTTCGCTCTACATTCCTTCCTAATATCAGCATTTGGGATTCTGTCGTACATCGTTCTACCACACATACGTCTTAGAGGACCTCATCTCTACCGCATTTATTCTGCTCTCATCTTTCTTCTGCCAGTTCCATGCTTCGCTTCCATACATAAGGGTTGGAACCAGAACTCCATTGTGAACGGCCATTTTCGCTTTCATTGATAAATTATTGTTTCCAATAACTACTTTTAAAGCTCCATTCACTTTGTTACCCGCACCAACCCTTCTTTCAATATCACTGTCCGTTCGGCCATCCGCTGTGAACATGCTACCTAAATACACAAATTCCCTCACCTGTTCCAAGTTCTCTTCATTTACATTTATATTACAAACTGTCATTTGCTCTTTTTCTCTTTTTTCTCTTAAAATATAATATATAAAAATTATGTTTATTGATATTTCTTGGTAGAATTTCATTTTAAATAATGAAAATAATATAAAATTAATAATTAATTCCTTTATAATATATATTAACTTTAAATCACCTTGGTTTTGTGACTTCGGCAGCTCACTGAGTTCTCCTGGATGAATGATAGATGATAAAGGTTACATTTGTTTCAGATATCATTTATAAATAAATTAATCATTTATATAATATATTACAAGTTAACTTATCGAAAGTTAAGGCATTAACACTGTGGAATTCCATAGTAATATATTTTGGGAATTAAAAAAACATTGTTAAAACCACTTTTTTTTTTTAAATAGTCTTTCTTTGTTTAGTTTTTGTTATATTTTTACACCTGAAGATGAACGTATCCTCCGAGACATGTCGTGTATTTTAATATTTTTTTTAATAAAAAAGTGGTTTAAACAATGTTTTTTTAATTCCCAAAGTATATTATTACAAGTAATTTTAATTGTTTGACTTATATTATAATATTATAAGTAATTTCAAATATATGTTTCAATTTCATGTAATTAGCTATCATTGTCTTGTCATAAGCTTGTCAAAAAGAGTCCAATCTACAAGATGTGTTATTAATCAACTGTCATTGGTTGGATTTTGTTAAGAGAGATGGATTGTTATTCTATTCAACTCCTTAAATAAGTGTATATCGAACAAGGAATCAAAACTATTTTTAATTATAACATCATTGTATAAAAAAGTAATTTTATAAAATATTTGAATCTGGGCATGGATGGTTTCATTCAATTACCGTAGTAATTTATCGAAAGGATTGATCATTGATGCGGATATACTAGAGGTGTTTGACTGTAAATAGATCTAAACAAACATACACCATCCACGACTACTTAACAAACTTCTAGGGTGGATTTATTAGTTTACGACCCTAAATTCTAAATGACTATTAACTTAACTCGTGAAATGTGACTGACCCTTAAAAGTGTGAATCTGTCCATTTCATAAGGAGTTTAAAGTGCTTTCATTCGATCTATTAACCAAAAACTGTATGTTAAAGCAGAATAGCGATGTTTCGGGACATGAAAATGAGCACATTCTGAATACTCTTTGTTTACTGTAAAAATGATCTATGATCTATAAAAGAAACATAAAGCACGTGGTTATCCTTTGTATACGCCTATGTTTAAATTTAATTGTAAGTCGTTTTATTGCAATGAAAAGATAAATATGATAATGCGATTGTATAATAAAGGAAAGGCGATCTATTTGAGAATATAAATATTGAAAATAATTACAATTTCAAAACTAATTTTTGAATTTGTTTAACTAAAAGGATTCTCTTTTTCACCTAACACGACACGTTTCGACGGTAGTACCTAACAAGGAAAAAAACATATAAACGGTTTAAACACATAACACAATATTAAACATGTGTAACAGGAATAAAGATGTAAAAATTAACAGTGCTTAAATTCACAAATTAAAAAATATTTAATTAATCAAAACGATAGCTTGGTGAATTCCTCAAAACTATCACACTTAAAAAAAAAAAAAATTCACTTAAATATTAATTTAATTTAATTCTATATGTTCACGGTGTAAAATTTTGGTGGAATAAAATTTAAGTAACTTTGTTTTCATCATTTTAAATACGAGTAAATCACAATATTCATAAGCAAATTATAATACAATATTGTGTAAATCGTTACATTAGAAACAAAATAATTACAGAAAAAACTAGTTAAAGCGACGCTTAAAACATTTCAAAAATGTACTTACCTCTTATGAAATCGCCCAGCATTGTTTCAAATCACTCAAATCCAAGTGAGTTAATTTGCAATTGTTGACCTAAAATAAAACAATATATTAGAATGATTCAACATAATGTGACATCGTAACGAACATATCATACATGAAACGTTTGGAAATCACACAATAGCGTTGCAACTGCGGCAGATACGAACAAAAAAGTTAAACCGCCTCTTTATGTACACACAATGGCTGACGCGCGTGGCGCACCGATTCGGGCGTACCATTATTTGTGTTGACGCACTCACTGAATAATGTGAAGAATAAAGGTTATCATAGGTAGTTGGAATAAACATGACATTTGTAGTTAACAGAATCACTGTGTCGAAACAAAGTATGTTATTTAGAAATATATTTGTAGGTACTCTGTACATTTTGATTTTTTTGGACGTTCCTTTATTTATGTGGATTATTTTACGAGATGTCAAATGCGTACTTGCGTTGGCGTTGGCAGGACTTTTGTAAAAATAGCTTAAATAAAACCAATATTAATGATATGTTAATTCGATTTATTGAAAACATGAGAATATCAAGAATATTAGGACAAACGGGTAATAAAATAGTCTTTGATGAACTAAGATAAAAGACTAATTTATCTACCAAAGAAGGCAAGGGGAAACCACTTTGGGCAAACTCCCAAGGACATCACTATGAACCGTCTGGAACAAGGCAGAGAGGCCTACGTCACGGTAATAGCCAACGTCCGGTGGACCTGAAATGGCACTCCAAGAAGAAGAAGAATTTATATGTAAAAAGTACAGACAGAAAAAGACTAAAGTGGTCCGATTTCATTAATGACCAGTCTGGAATAATCAAAACTGAAGTGCATTGAGAACTCGTCATAATTTGGATCGATACTCAAAATGCACCCTTTCAAAGAATCCTATCCTATGTATAGATTGTTCATTGTTGATCGACTTCGTCAAGTGTAGCTCTCATATATAATAAAATATGTTTATTTTTAATTAGTTCATAAAATTGAGCATTTCCTACTACGCCCTTGAGATGATTAATTCATAAAAATAGCGCTCTATAAATCATCCCATGTATTATTACTATTGTTCAGGAAACAGTAGATAAATCGTGAATTTTAAAGTTGAAGTTAATACATTTTGATCTTTAATACACAACACTTACAACGAATTTGCAGAAAGTGTGTATTTACTAATATAACTAGCGAAGGTATAACAGTATTTTTTCTACTTAGGGTCACAGCCTCAGATTTTTATATTTATTTTAAACCTAAGTTATTGATTTAAAAAAATTATATTTTATCTTATGGAAATAAAAATAAAAATCTTTAAAAATGTATCTTTAGTTAAAATTCACTGATGTATTGAGTATTCGACCGGTTTCGGCAGCTCGCTGTCATCGTCTGGGAAAAGACACCACCAAATAAACACCAGAAGATGGCAGAGAGCTGCCGAATCCGTCCGAAGATACAAAACATTTGTGGATTTTAACTAAATATACATTGTGAAAAGATTTTTTACAAAATAAAAATATGTTTATTATTTACAATGAACTTCTAGAATGAAATGTAACTGAACTTGTACCATAAAACGTTGATTGTAAGACCTGACGATGCTAACATCGGTTTGCAAAACAGCTGTCGCGACAAAATATAATAAATTGTGATATTTATAACAGAGTTCTCTCGAGTCTTCTACATTCATACATATTGTCATGCACGCACGTCGATTTCTCCGAATCTTCATGTGACCGACATTCAATATTTGATTGATTTGATCTTGCCACGTTTTCTTCGGCCTTCCTCTATTTCTAGTTCCGTTCACGTCGTTTACATATACCTTCTTCGCCATTCTCTCTTCACTTATTCTTTCCATGTGTACAAACCATCTTAACGACCCTAATTATTTTGTTCATAAAACTTTCATTCACACCGCATTCACTTCTTATACTTGCATTTGACACTCTATCACGTACAGTTTTACCACACATTCGTCTATGAGATCTCATTTTTTACCGTATTTATTTAACTTTCATCCTTATTTTGCCAGTTCAATGCTTTACTTCCATTATGCACTGGCACAAGGGCGGCACAAGGACACTGCCATCTTAGATTTTTATATAAACAGTTAACATGAAATTTCAAATAACAACATAATTTTGTTTTTATTTTTTATTATTGTGAATGGATATAAATAGCTCCTGAAATATCGTTATCAATATATTTAAAATAAAAAAATAGGTCTACGTCTTAAGCATTAATTAATTGATAAATCTAATCTATTAAAATATTGAAAACCAAAAAAAAAATTACAATTTATTATTATTATTATAGTGTGCTTCCACTTATGTTTACGTTCGACCGGTTTCGGCAGCTTACTGCCATCTTCTGGTATCAAATCAATCTTCTGGTCTCACACCAGAAGATGGCAGCAAGCTGCCGAAACCGGTCGAACATAACAGATGTGGAAGCACACTAAATACATAATAATAAATAAATTTTGTATACATTTTTTTTTTGTTTTCATTATTTAAAATGAACTTCTACCAAGAAATTTCAATTAAAAACATTAATTATCTCATATATTTATTATGAAAGTTACATCATTTTTATATGGAATCAATAGTTACCAAAGCACTTAAAAATGATTTCAATCATCCAGTCAAGGCAGTCAATTAGACGTCCATCTGATTTACTTACTCACCAGAAGCACCGTTCTCTGGAAATTCTCATCAAAGGGCGGGGCCAGGCGACGTCTCCAGAAACTCGGTAATTAATGAATCCTTTGTAAGAATGGTGTTGGCGGTGTGTAAGACAGCTTACACACGGGACGCGATTCGCCGTCGCGGCGCAGTGCAATCAACAGAAGTTCATCGGTGGACCATTAAAAACAAAATATTATTTAATAAAAATACCAGTAGTCTGTTAGATTTTTCAAAAACCAATAGTCTGTTATTCATCAAAAAGGAATCGAAATTTTAGAAATTATAAAATTAATTAAAAATAAAGAAAATATTATAAAATAATCAAGTAAATTTAACGTCAAGTCCAATCATTGATTTATTTCCTTTGTTGTAAGTAATTACCTGAACCCCAATAAGAACTTTAAATTATTATTTTAAATTTTAAATATTTTTTTAAAAGCAGCATAAACTTTCCAAAATAAATCTTTATAACATCTGTCAGATCATGTAAACAATTTTATAATATTTTAACTAACTAACTAACTAACTAACCATCACGCCGTATAATATTTTAAATATTCAATATTTCACTGAGGAAGGAATGTTTGTCCGAAACATAGTATGGCGAACATAGAAGAAACATAAAAAATGATTCATGCTTGTAAATAATTAATATTTTTTATATTAAATTAGAACTCATAAAATTTATAGATATGAAATAATAAAAGACTTTGTATTTAACCACTGTACGGTTATTATAATTTATGTCTACTAATTTCGCTTTGTACCAAAGCATCATCAGGGCAAAACAACAACTATAATTCTTTTATCATTTTGCTTGCCTGCTTGATTTGCTGTAATACCCGTAGAAAAGATCTCTGGAGAAAGCAACAGGAAACTATTCCAGTTGCACTTCCCAGGAAATCACTGTGACGGGAAAGCTATCGCAATAGAGATCGCCAACGTCAATTTATATTTTTAAGTATGTTAGAGTAGATCGAAACAATAGTTTTATGAGAAACCTTAATCATTGTATTGATAGCATTAAAAAAGTTTTTTCTCTATAGTAAACGGTCAAATAATCTTAGTCAAGTCAGTGTCATAAAAAAATACAGGGTGTTTCGAAGTAAACTTTTCATTTCCAAGTTTATCCATTTTATCCAGTAATAAATTTTACTTTCAAAGTCAAGTCAAATATTCGTGTCAAAAATTATACCCAATTATCTTTTCGCTAAACAAATTGTCAAAAGTTTTTTTTTATAAACTCGTCTAAAATTTTGTACTCTCTGATTGATCTCTGAACAAACTTTTTAAATAATGCATAAATCTGGATAAGTATGTGTTATTATGAGTGCTGATCTACAACGCTCTATTGAAGATCCAGTTATGATTTGTTCCTTCTTCAGAGTACATGGAATTTCGTAGATAGTTAAAAAATATATATACATTTATACAAGTGCACCTCTTATTAACTGTTTAATTATAGAACTCTGTTTATATATAAAAATTTCATTTTATATATTTTTTATTTTTCACGACAGCTGTTTCGTTAACCTTTGTTGACATCATCGGGAGTAAAAAATATCAATTTGTACCTCTATTAATCTTAAGTGAGATGTTTTTTTTAAATCTTTAATAGATAAAATCTATGACTCTGATTTAAATATAGTTTTAATAAATTATATTACAGGTGTTATTTGATAATGCGTTAGAATGGCGAAACATATCATTCCTATAATGATAATAAAACTTCTAGAAAACAGACGTTTACATTTCGTAATAATTAATTAATATACAGAAAATGTCTGCTTTCTAGATATTTTTTTATAGTTTATGTGAATGACATGTTTTGCCTGTCTAAGGCATTATCACATTTGATAAATAAAATGGCGTACAAATGCGAAACAGCTGTCGCGACATAACTCATTTTAATAAATCGTGATACGTTATAAGTTAAAACAGTGTTTTGATTTAAAAAGCGTATGTTAAAAGCCGACTGACATATATAATTTCCTTTTGGGGGACAGGAAACCAAAAGGACATCCCTAGATTCCGAAGACAACAAAATAAAATAATTAAATTAGCTTATAACATTAACTATCTTACTCCAACCATACAGGTATACAGACAAACAAAACAAATGGACATATCAGACCTGACCGAATTCGAGACGTTGAAAATTGTACACAGAGTGACCATGGAAGAGATAACAGACAGCATCTACAAATTAAACAAAAATTCAGACGTACACAGACACTGGACCAGGAACTGTGACAGATATCACTTACCGAATGCACGAACTAAGACAGAACAATCAAAGATATTGAACAATGGACTGAAACTTTACAATGAACTACCAAAAGACACAAGGAGTCTCACTACAAATCAATATAAAATATACCTGAAACATTATATAGTTACAAGTAAGATCTAAAAATGTATCCATTCAACCCAATTGGTTTTTTAAAAAATTAATTAATTTTTATATTGTGTCAGCAAAAAAATCATTACCCGAAAATAGCTTAAATTTAATAAACGTCTGAATTCGGAACACCTGGTACACAATGAATCACGAAATGTAGCAGGAATCGAATTTTAAATGCATGTTACTCCGTCTGCCACCGGTGTTGATTGACTGCAACACGCCATCACGTCAGCACGTAATGAAACAGTCTGCATGTGCCAGGGCATATTTATTCAGCCATCTTATTGCTTCAGCATATGGGATACTTCTGATGGGCCCCGAAATAGACTTCGGTCTTAGCGGCGCTTTAATATTTATTATGACGATAAATTCTCAGACTGGGGCGATATTTGTTATAACTGTGTCAAGAAACGATGGCTACATTTGACCAGAACAACCCTACTAATTGATTGTTGTGATGCAAATACATACTAAAATCGCGATTGTTTTTTTTTTGGTTTAATGATTTTTTATTATTTATAAAAAATATGTATAAATAATAGTGATTAATTTGTTTCACCTGGCGAGGGCATTCTCAAACTGAACCTAATCGTCAAACAGTTTTGAAAACATAACAGCCAAACAGATTTTCAACAGAAACAAATTTAAATAATAATAAAATAAAACGATGTTTTTTAACTACTTCCACTTTTGTCTTAATTTCGACTGCGACCGGTTTCGCCAGGCTCGCTGGCATCGACAGACTGGTGACACTATTGTATAGATCAGGGGTGGTAAACACGATTCTTTACAAAAATAATCTTCAAATATTTCTATAAAATTTACCGAATTTAAATATTGTTATTACAGGTATTCAAGGAGGTTCGTATTTAATACAATGAATTTAAAATTTTATTATCGCTCACATATTTATATATAATCTTTGAAAAAATGGTAATTTTGTTTTTATTATTACTGAATTTAAATATTATATGTTATAGTTCTCGGGCCGTAAAGTTGGCATCGCCTTATTCGGTTTTCCCCATCCATATAGCTGCTAAGGTCTAGAATCAAACAAGACAATTTTTCGGCAGTAACTGTTTTATTAAATGACATGTTCCGCTTTCTAGGGGCCATAGTTAATAGTTATTATCATAAAATTTAATTAAACACCTAAAAAACTGACTATTTTGTGAATAATAAATATTTATAAGTACTACATATCGAGAGCGTCGTATTTAATATTGACGAAAACGTCATTTTTAGAAGTTTTATTAAATAACATGTTCCGCCTTCCTAGGGTCTCTCTCATATGTCATAATCAGAAAATTGAATAAAATTTCTTAAAAACGGGCAGTTTTATCAATCTTTATTATATATTGCATACATTTTTAAAATACTGTTAAAGAAATAATACCTAATGTATTGAGGATATGCTGTTTGTTTATGAAATACTTTGTTTAATGTATTACCTATTAATGTCTTCCATATTCCACCATTACTTAAAACCTAACTAATATTTTTTTATGTATTTGAATTTTTGAATTTTCACAATACTTTTCAGCGATTTTCGAAAAAAGGTTTTCGACCGCAAAAACTTTTTTCAATATAATATTTTTCAAAATTAAATTAGGCAAAAACGTTATTTGTATACTGAATACAGCGCGGGAGAAGGAGTTAATGTTTTGAAATTGGATACCTAACAATATAACGATATTCAATACATAAACCAAGAGTGCTTTACAATAACAATACTAATTATGTTATGACTACCGTTCTTATCTCTATAAATACTTCAATATCAAGTTTCATAATGATTATGTTTTCATCCTTACACAGATAATCAACATCTCAAATTCAATAAACGCATCAATATAATTTATACATACAGGGTGGCACAAAATGATCTTTAAAATGTATTTATAAGTATTTTTAAGATGGCAGCGAGCTAGCGAAGACACAAACATTCGTGGATTACTAAATATATTGGGTGTTTCGGAAAATCTGGTCCATTTTTTTAAATATGAAAATTCCATTTATACGAAAGATAAAAAAAAATATCAATCAAAATATTTTTTCCATAGTAAGCAGCTACTTTTTCCCATCTTTTTTGGAATAGATAAATCCCGCGTCGAACAAACGCCTCGTCTTTTGAGGCAATCCAGGCATCGACCCAATTCTGGACATCTGCATATGAATGGAAGTGCTGGTCTTTAATATATGCGTCATGGAACTGAACAAGTGGTAGTCCGATGGTGCCACGTCTGGTGAATAAGGCGGGTGCGGTTGAAGCTCACAACCCACATTTTTTACGTACTTTTTGACCGCGATTGCGATTTGAGATCAAGCTTTGTCGTGTTGAAGAATTTGCGTGCTGTGCCTGTTGACCCATTCCGGTTGTTTTTAAGCCAATGCATGTTTTAATCACATTAGTTGTTGTCGGTAGACTTCCCCCGAGACCGTTTCTCCCGGTTTGAGGAGTTCATTTTTCTGTCAAAGTTTTCGATCTTTGGCGTCAATGTTTAAATCACCAGCTTTGAAGCGTCTATACCATTCTCTGCATGATTTATCCGATGAGGCATGATCGCGATAAACTTCCACAAGCATTTTATTCACCTCAGCTGCACTCTTCTTCTACTCAAAACAGATTTCGATTCCCGGCGATGGCAGTGTTATTGTCACACTATCTTTGGTCTGCTGAAGAATTCACGTGACAATAATATAGCGATAGATTAGTTTCCTATCACATGTCATGAGAATCAATATAATAGCTGAAAAAAAAACATTTAAATACAGTTATTGGGTTCAAACGACCTGTTGTATAAAAAAAAAACAGAACTTCCCGCAAATGCTTCTTATTTACCACGAAAGTCGACATTTTAAGGGGCGATAAAACAAATGTTCTTGTGAGAATGACATACATTTGAGAACTGAACTTTATTGAAAAATGCTCATGTTTAATTTATAATAGTTTAATAACACGATTGTTTAGTGGTTTTAATTGGATTTAATTTATATAAATTGTGACAAATTTGTATCGCCTTGCCTCGCAAGGCGTTCCTCGCCCTCGGCATTCTCAAACGTGTTTACCTACTATTATAAATCATAAATGGAGTTTTACAATACTAATACCTCAATTATCAATATGCTCAGGTTTACTAAAAAAAATGACCGCCAGGTTTGAAGAATTGAAGCAGACATTTTGTTTTGATTTTTTTATGACAGTAGTGTAATTTTCGACACTACTGTTCTCCTTAGTTTTCAAAGGAGAACAATTTGGTGTTGGATAATTTCACAAACCTTTCTTGAAATTGTAAAAAATTTAACGTGTGTGATAAAAAATTACATTATGAGTTAAAACTTATTACTTATTACGAATGTAAAGCGAACCAACTTTTTAAAGCGTAGAAAATATGTACTTCCGTGAATATTTCACAGGTTGCAACTTGTATTTTCATTATTTACTATGAACTTCTACGTGAAATTTCATATAACAAAATTAATATTTTACAGGTTGAATTGTTTTAATGGAACATACAAATAAATAATTGTACGAGATAAATTTAATTTCTGTACATATTTTTAAAAGGAAAAACAAATATAAACCATAAATAATAATGAAATCAAACGATGTTTTTTAACTACTTCCACTTTTGTCTTTATTTAGACAGCGACCGGTTTCGCCAGGCTCGCTGGCATCGACAGACAGTAGTTGAAAAAATATCGTTTTATTTAATTATTATTTAAAATGAACTTCCATCAAGAGATTTCAGTAAAATCATTTGATTATCATAAACCATAAAATTCATTTTGTGTCATGACTTTAAAATTTTTACTTGTTTTTACATAAGAGTATATGAGTACTCATGCATTTTATTTTTCAAAATATGTTTCTGAATTGAAAATATATTTTTATTATCCTCTCGACAATTGTATGTAAATAAATACAATTTCAGTTCATTTCATCTCGCATATAAACAAATAATCCTACAGCCGTGATAGTAGGATATTTATTTGTATGTTTTTTTCAATATGGATTATATTTTGTAAACAATGATATTTTAAAAACTTTTCACAATAAAAAGTCTACATGACCTCAAAATGTTTATTTTCGTCTGATTTGTATTATTTTTTATATGTATACAATCATATTTTAATATCAGATCAGCATCCTCCTAAATTTATCATCATGTCTCGTAAGATTTTTATTATTATCAATATAAATATTACGTGTGTATATAATTATGAATGTGAAAAAATAAATAAAATACAACTGAAATTGCAATTTAAAAAAAATCATTTTTTATGAAAATAAAAACAAATGAAGATCGAGGAAACTACTTAATAAATCAAATAAAAATAAAAATCAATAATCACTGAAGACACGATGTATGGATGTTGCCTTCCTACCTAGAACGGTTAACTCCGATTGGGAACTATTAAAACCATGTGTTTTGTAAACATAATAACGATGTTAACCGATGATGAAGGTATAAACCTTCGAAACATGTTGAAAAAAATATTCTTAAATATAGAAAAAAACTGTGTTTTTTTATAATAAAATTCGTGTGCACTTATACTATTTGTTATACAACAAACTTTCGTATGACGCACTTAATTTGTGGAGTGGCATTATTAAATATAACATTAACTAACTAACTAACCATCACGCCGTCTCCCCGAAGGGATAGGAAGAAATAGTAGACTGCCACACTTTTCTTATCTGACATATTTCTCTCGCTTCCTCAACATGCATACATCGTGTCATGCACGCGCGTCGATTCCTGTGACTCCTCGCGTGGCCGACATTCAATATTTGATTCATTTGATCGTGCTACGTTTTCCTATGTCTTCCTCAATTTCTAGTTACATTTACATCGTAAGCATATACTTTTTTTACCATACTTTCATCATTAATTCTTTCCATGTGTCCAAACTATCTTCATTATCCTTTCATTATTTCGTTCATAACACCAATATTCGCACCGCATTCACTTCTTATATTTTCATTCGACACTATCATACACAGAGTATCCGCACATTCGTTTCAGAGATTTCATTTCTAATGCATTTATTCTACTTAAATCCTCTTTTGCCAGTTCCATGCTTTGATTCCATACGTAAGGGTCGGACAAAGAACACCATTGTGCACTGCCATTTTAGCTTTTTTGGATAGGTTTTGTTTGCGATGACAGCTTTAAGTGCACCATTCACTTTGTTGACTGCCCCAACCCTTCTTTCAATATCCCTCTCCACTCGCCCATATTTTGTAAACATTATTGAATATTGTATTAACACGTTATTTAATATAACATTAACAATTTGTTTTTAAACCGCTTTATTTTGGTACAACCAACCGGGTTCGCTCCCGCTGGAGCTTCGTCAGGCCTCCGTGTCTTTTGTAACCCAGAAGCAGAAATCAGAAGTTTACAATAAATTAGTAATATTTTCCGATAATTTAAGTGATAGTATTATTGAGTAATGATAAAAGAATTAGAAACCAATAGAATCAATTCATAATTAACAATTTATTTTCAAAGCTGTTGAATTAAATAACTTTGTTTTTGTATCACAACTGTATTTTATTTTACGCGACAGCTGTTTCATCAACCTATGTTGACATCATCAGGTCTTACAATAATATATCAAATATATTATATATTATTGTAACACCTGATGATGTAATACAGCCTAAAGCTGTATTACCTCAGGCAGTATGTGGAAAGTGGTAATTATTAGTATATTATTGTATCTTGATTTTTATTCTGCTTGTTATAATATTTTGGTGTTTGTAATCGTTGTGTGTTTTGTCATGAATATGTTATATATTTTAATCATTGTAATTATTTTAAGGCCCAAAATGAGTTTATTATAACTCAGGGGGAATACATGCTTTGTTATGTTGTTATGTAAATATAATATATGTCATTTTGTTAAAAGATTTCATGTAAAGTGATATTACAAAAAAAAAAAAAAAATGTCAACATAGGTTGATGAAACAGCTGTCGTGTAAAATAAAATACAATTGTGATACAAAAACAAAGTTATTTAATTTAACAGTTTTATAATGTTAATGTATCATAGTGTTTCGGCCAAAACAATGGACTATTTAATTTATTTTCAGTTTATAACTAGCACTAAAAACGTAATATGAATATTATGCTTTACATCCGAAACATATCCACCTTTAGATCTGCTATAAAAATCGTCGAAAATAACCCCCTCATCTTAAGCACTTAATATCTAGCACAATAAATTCTATTATAAATCAGGAGAGCATTTTATCTCCGGACAGATTGGATGGCGCTCTCCATCAATCAAATAGCCATAAACTTATTTTAGGCGTGATAAAATAATATCAAAGATGCATTTTATGGTACATATTCGTCATCTAGGGGATTTAGGGCCATCTACTTCAGTACACAAATATAACAGGCAGATTTTGTCGTAACATTTAACTTGCATAAAATTCAGTGGATTCGTTCTAGTGTCAATTATTTAATTGCAGTCAGTATTTTTCTAGGGCATGTTCATTGCCACAGAGAGATGGGCCGATGACGTAGCATCACAGTAGGTGAAAAAGGCAAGCGACAAGAAGGAGTGGAAATGTTCTGAAGGGGCCTAGAAAGAGCTAGAGAAAGGGAGGGAGAGATAGAGATCAAGGCTGTGGAAGAAGAAAAAGAATACTGTTAATAGTAAATGATTATTCCACATTTGGTTATCTATGCTGTGGTGGAATCACTGAATCACATAAGAATTTCTGGTCTATTTTTTCGCATTTTATTGTATTCTTACATTAAGTAAGGCATTAAATGAAGCAAAAATGTTTAGCTTAGTTATTTTAAGTCTATTTGTTCACAGCGGTGCAATGATAAGTTAGCGCTTCTGACCAATAGATACGGTCCGATCTAAACTAGATTAACTTTTTAACTGCTGATCTTCAAGTTTATATCAAGTTAACACATTATTTGCAGGCGGTTTTTTGTCACACATACTGTAAAGCCAACAAAAATGTTCAGTTACACACACCTCAAATTATTTGGTTTGTATTGCGAAGACGCGTTTTAGCGGTTCGCGAAAACAATGTGTAAAATTGTATTATTTATTTATTCATAAATTTATTACTAGAAATATTGTTCACATTATGTGATAACTAAAGGGTATATATCATATTCCAAGTTTTCGTAAAATAATTTTTAATTTTAGAATTATTTTTAAAATATTGGACATTATTTTATTACTGTGGAATTCCATAGTAATAAACGTCAAAAATTGAACATAACGTTTTTAAATCCACTTAACACGACATATTTCGGAGGATACCTCCATCTTCAGGTGTAAAAATATTATATAATAAAAACTATAAAAAAGACTAATATAAAAAACGCATTTAAAATTCGATTCAATAATTTAGATTTTAAAAATTTCTGGACTATTTGTTATAAGTACTAATAATGATGTTTTATGAGTAAGAACTAATAAATAATAATAAACTAGAATTATACATGATGATAATAAAAATACATAAAATTGTATTTAAAAAAAATCATACATTTGAAAAGACATAATTTATATAGAAATTAATAAATGATTAATTTGCATTTGATTGTGAATGGGAGCTTGGGAGATTAAATGTAGACAAAGTATTTAAGGAGAAAGGAGTAAAAGGAGGAATCTGATTATTAATTATGTTTTCACCCAATTTCCCCGACTTGAGAATTTCTAAATTTTCAAGTTTTTTTAATTTATTGCTATTGTTTACTGTGTGTAGAAATATTGTTTCATTTTTATCAAAACTATGGTCAAATTCAATACAATGGGTTAGCCATTTCAGAAAAAAAACAATATGTTTGGTGAAAGCTTGTTTGTGTTCGTTGATACGTGTTTTAAATGTTCGAACATTTCAAAATCGTATCAACTATATATAGACTATATTCATATATACTATACTTTAAACGTTTAGTTCAAATTAGCATAACGAGCTGACACAAAAAAAAACACCGAACGGAATTATCCACCGTTCGGATTACGCAAAATGCTTCTAAACGCAGCTGCCAGCTATTAATAAGCCTGGAGCAGACCGAGCGATATGCAATAATCTGTCCGCTGTAAACCGAAATCACCCCATAAACCCACTTCTTCCAGTGGAAACACTCCACTCTCGTTTCTTCTTTCACCGCTTTGTCTATTTTGTTTCAAATAATGACCAATAAAATCAAACGACCTGATAAAATGCGGGCGATGCGACAGTGCGGTGTTGTGTTTGGTTCGAGGATTGACTGAAAGCGAATGTGGTGATATTCAAACCAATTAACACGCGTAGAAACACTTGTTTCTACGATCGGATGCAGACAATTTTTTTGCACTTTATCTATAAATCTCCTGTCTGAGTTTGCGTATTTGGGTAGCATGTTTACATGCGTCGGACCTATCTTAACATATGCAATAGAATCCAGAGCCGACACAGTTCGAACTAAGCAACTCCTGCGCGTCAACGAGATGACGATGTATAGCCAGCAAAAGCCTTCGTGACCGAATAAGGAATAAAAAAATCAGAAGAATCTGTGAGGTTGTAGACATCGTCAGATGGAGACGCCAAAGGTGAAAGTTCTGGTACAAGCATATCTCTCGTATGCAAGAAAATAGGATCCCAAAGATAGCTCGCGACAGTCTACCGGAGGGTTCCCGACCACGTGACCATCGAAAAGATGGCGAGATAGTGGCGGTCCGCTTTTCAGGAGGACGGAGATGCAATCAATAACAGGTCATCAGATTTATAAAAAGAAGAAGATGTTAACAGTCGATGACAGAACGGATAGCGACGTCGAAAGAAGGATTGGTGCGGTAACAAAGTGAACGGAGTTTTAAAAACGGTTATTGGAAACAAGAATTTATCAAGAAAAGAAAATTGGCCGTTCACAATGTAATTCTAGTTCCAGGCCATATATATTAAAGCGAAGCATGGAACTGGTAGAAGAAGGATGTAAGTAGAATAAATGCATTAAAAATGAGATATTTTAGACTTATGTGTGATAAATCTGTATATGATGGAATGTCATATACAAATATAAGAAATAAATGCAGTTTGAATGAAAGTGTTATGAACAAAATAATGAAAGGGTAATAAGATGTTTGGAAACATTGAAATAATGAACGAAGAACAAATTTAAAAAAAGGTATATGCTAAAGATAAAAACGGAACATTAAAAAGAGGAAGACCGGGAAAAACGCTGCTTGATCAAATTAATAAAATAATAAATGTCGGTCACGTGAGGAGTCGGTAAAATCAAGGTGCGTACATGCCACGATGTATGAATGTAGAGGACGTGAGAGAAGTATATCAGGGTAGAACAATGTGATGGTCTTCTTTCTGCCTACTCCTCAGAGAAACGGCACGTTGCGTTGGTTAGTTAGTTAGCTAGTTAGTTATATTATTTCTTATCAATTTATTCATTTTGGTTCACTTATTAGACCTCGCATTTCTTTTGGCTTCCTTAAAATTTGTCTGCTGAGCATAGAAATCTCTGAGTATCGTATTTAATCCACTTAATAAACCTATCCAAACGAAAATTAATCAAGAACACTTGAGTAAAGTGTTTCCAGCCCCAGCAACGTAAGCTTTAAGAAAATAATTCATGTTAGGCGTATCATGCTTTCTAGGAAGGTACGCCTCGGCAATCTGTATATTCTTACTCATATTGAAATACGTGTTCTTGGATGATGAGTCTGGAACATTTTTGTGATGCTTTTCAATCATCCCCCGCATTTAAGAATCCCCTATAGCCACCCCTGCCTAACCACTTGTATTGATATTGAGGGCGCGGGCGTGTGGTCGAATAAGCATAGGAGATTTTCAAAATTGATGGTAAAGTACATCTTATGCCGTATTTTTCGTATTTTCTGCGAAGAAGAAATATTTAATTACACTGAACCGCAAGCGTTGTATTTTTATTAAAATATATTGAACCTTTCATATGTTTAAGTAAAAGTGGATTTTACGGGATTGTTTTAGACACTCAATTGTATTTATATTGCCTTGAACAATTATGTAATACTCCATAATAAATATTTAATATTAATGAAAACGTTTTATGGAAGATTCATTAGAAAATGTTTTTTCTTAATATAAAAGAATTTATTTCTTATTTAAATTATACATCTATTATCATGAAATTAACACTGAGGACGAAAAGATTTTAATATATAATATTTTTGTATGATATTGAGAAATTCTGGTGAAACATTATCTTCTCCAAAGCATTATAAATTGTTTCTTGAAAAGTGATATAAAACTTCAAATTAAATATATATTTTAATTTTATAGAAGTATTATTATGCATAATATTATACTAACATTTGATAATTTTCAACCAAGGCAAAATAAGTCCCTCAGATAAAATATTTAAAAAATATATATGGGTGTTTTCACCAACATTCGTTTTATTCAATATTGTGTATTGAAGATAGAGTTTTAGGTCATTTCTAGAACATTTATATATTCTTAAGTTTTTTATTTGAAACGCCGCTATATAATAAATAATTCGCCTCTTTGCGAGAATAACGTGACATTTCGAAAAAAAGTCTTTTTTTTATCCAATAATCAAATCCGCCGTGTTCAACTTTATTTTCAACAAAAACATGGTATTTTTAAAGTGAAAGACAGAGAATTTATGAGGGAAAGAGACAATACAACAGTGGTATATTGTGTTGTCACGTTATGTCTTTCAGACGGGTATCTTATTTCATTTTTCAATTTTTAAATTTTTCGAGATAACACGTTATTCTCGCAAAGAGGCGATTACATAAATATCGATTTATTTAATTTCTATGAAATTGTCGCAATAGCTGTTTCTCACTAAAACTAATTGATTATAACACCTGATGAAGCCAAAATCGGTTGGAGAAACAGCTATTGCGACCTTTCTTTGAAATGAATATAAATAATTTTTAAATAATAATTAAATAAAACGATGTTTTTTTAATTACTTCCTTTTGTCTTTATTTCGACAGCGACCGGTTTCGCCAGGCTCGCTGGCATCGACAGACTGGTGACACTATTGCAAACTTAAATGATTTTTTTATTTAATTATTATTTAGTATGAACTTCCATCAAGAGATTTCAGTAAAATCATTTGATTGTCCTAAATAATTTGTAATAACAGCGTTACGTTAATACAATTGAAGCATCATAGTGTTTCAGTCAAATTAAGGGATTATGTAAATAGTTAACATAAATTTTATTCAAAGTCTTCATTATTGAAAATCTCGCCTGTCCTAACAAAGCGGCTTCTTTTTATTTGCTTGAGTAGGATAATAAAATAGTTATACAAATGAAAATCCCTCGAACGAACAATGCCTAATATCATATAATATTATAAATTATCTCATCTGTGCACGATTAGTAGCACAACTGTAAAATATTATTCAATTGTCTAAATAAACTAAACTTACGTACTAACCATCACGCCACCTCCCCGAAGGGGTTGGCAGAGAGGATGGTCCTGCCATACGTCTATCCTGACATATCTCTCCAGATTTCTCTGCATTTATAGATTGTAAAAATAACGCTTGTCGATTTTTCCGACTTGACGAATTCATGATTTTGGCCATGGCATGCTTTCCTCGGTCGTCTACGGCTTCTACTTCCACCTACACTGCTTTTATATGATTTTTGAACCATACATCTCTCATACATTCTTATTTCCAAACGATCTCAGAGAGAGTATTTTTCTCGGCGCTACATCTCGGTGTGGGACTTGGCCTCCACCACAACAGACCTCTACTGGCTCCTGTTCCTGGTCATCTCTCTCCATTCTCCATATCTTTCTTAATTCTCCCAGTCATCTTCCACGCAGCTCACCTATTTCTAATTTGGTCTGCCTTGGTCTCTTTGCGTGCGGCACCCATTTGGACATAATGTTCGGTACTCTATCCTCTGGCATTCTTTCATCGTTGGCGTTGTAACAGAATTTCATCACTGTTTCTTGGTTAATCAGTACTCAAAGCCCATTTTTATTTATTTATTCCGACTGCCAGACCAAAGGTCCCGGGTTTGATCCCTGCGACGGCAGTGTGATTGTCAAACTGTCTTTGATTTCGTGTAGAATTCACGTGAAAATAAAATGGCGTAATACTAGCTACTTATCACATGTCACGAGAATCAATATATAATATTAACTAAATCAAATGGTATAGGTATAGTGATTGGACTCAATCGAACTATTGTATTAAAAAAAATATTGATCATTTTTTATTTTTTATTATCTAAATAAATTCTAAATATTTTGATTCAATTAACCGTATCACAAAGTTGTCGCTAGTTATAAGAGTGGTGCTTGTAAATAATTGAAAGATTTGCCACTTAATAAATGGCACAATTAACGGGAGGTTAGTTGGTGGGGTATCCAGTTCACGCTCATTAGGTGCCACCGACGATCACGGCGGCTCTAATGAGACAGGATGCAGGAGTTATTAGCGGTGTCTTATCATCGTTTGCACATCATATTTCATTGGCGCATCACCCGCCGATATTTGCGAACTATAAAAGCATCATTACTCTAACGATAAATGCTGAGTTTAGACGCAGAGTTTACTTAAATATCTATAAATTTACAAACATAATATTAAAAATTTACAGCTATACCGAAGGTGCCGAGTTCGATTCCCAGCGATAGCAGTGTGATTGTCACACTGTCATTGGTCTGATGTAAAATTCACGTCACAACAAAATGGAGAAAGATTGGCTACCTTTCACTTGTCATGAGAATCAATATACAAGTAAAAGCTTAAAACAAATAGTATATAGTAATTGGGTGCAAACGACCTGTTATAGAAAAAATATATATAATAACTAATCAATGATGAAACACATATATAGTCGTCCCCATTTATTAAAATAGTTCCAATATTGATTTAGATTTTCCGAACTCTTGATTATACTCGTATTATACATTGCATTTTTAGACAATATATTGTTTTGGCCAAATATTATTTCAATATATAACCCTAATATTTCTGTTTACGTAGTTGTTTGTAACACCTGATGATGCCAACATATCTTGGCGAAACAGCTGTCGCAACAATCTCATAAAAATACATTGTGATACGAATGTATAATAAAAATGTTTCAATATTTAAATATCATTTAATTGTATTTTTTCAAATAAATTATGCAAAAGGAGAGAATACATAAATTGAGTCTACGCAACAACGCAGAAGAAGAAAAATGATAAATTTAAAATCATTACTAAATTTTAAATATTAAAATAATGAAATATTAAAATCAAATTACGTTATGACGAAACATGTCATTCTCATAAAATATATAATCATAAAATTTCTAGAAAACAGACGTTTTCATTCGTTTTAAGTATTTAATATGGAGTTTTACATCATTATTCAAGAAACAAAGTCATTGAGTATTGTCTACATAGCTCATAAAATCATTTTATTAATTCCATGTATTTATCACTCATTTTGGAGTTTTACCCTCTACTTATGGTGAACAACGTATTAAGCTACATCAATTACCTTAACATATTATACTGAATTCATTTGGGTACATAAACAACAGCGCCTTTGTTTCTCACTACTTTTAATAACACGGAATACAAAAATGGCAAATAAAATAATAATACTAAATAAGTAACTAACTAACCATCACGCCGTCTCCCCGAAGGGGTAGGCAGAAAGAATGGACAGCCACACCTTTCTTTCCTGACATATTTCTCTCGCTTCCTCCACATTCATACATCGTGTCATGCACGCGCGTCGATTTCTCTGACTCCTCACATGGCCGTAATTCAATATTTGATTTATTTGATCGTGCCACGTTTTCCTCGGTCTTCCTCTATTTCTGGTACCATTTACATCATTAACATATATTTTTTTTACCATTCTTTCTTCATTCATTCTTTCCATATGTCCAAACCATCTTAATGATCCTTTCATTATTTTGTTCATGACACCATCATTCGCACCGCATTCACTTCTTATATTCTCATTCGACACTCTATCATACACAGAATATCCACATATTCGTCTAAGAGATCTCATTTCTACTGCATTTATTCTACTTTCATCCTTCCTTTGCCAGTTCCATGCTTCGCTTCCATACATAAGGGTCGGTAGAAGAACATCATTGTGCACTGCCATTCTAGCTTTTTTGGATAGGTTTTTGTTTGCGATGACAACTTTAAGTGCACCATTCACTTTGTTGCCTGCCCCAACCCTTCTTTCAATATCCCTCTCCACTCGCCCATCTCTTGTAAACATACTACCTAAATACACGAACTCAACTACTTGCTCCAAATTTTCACCATTCACGCTAATGTTGCAGACTGTCATGGTTTCTTCCTTTTCAAAAAATCATTACCTTGGACTTATTAACATTCATCATCAGATCATTTCGCATGCATACCTCATACATACAATTCACCAGGACTTGTAGTTCATGCTCGTTGTCAGCAAGTAGGACAGCGTCATCCGCATACAAGAGACAGCTTACTGACACTCCGCTCATTTTGGCACCTACATCCAACCCTTTCAGCTATAATAATACACTTAAAGTAATTTGTATTTACACCACTTTATTTGGTAACACTAACCGGTTTCTCCCCGCCGCGCCGGAGCTTCGTCAGGTGAGAGAGTAAACTCTCTCACCTTCCTGACGAAGCTACGGCGGGAGCGAAACCGGTTGGTGTTACAAAAAAGGTTGTGTAAATACAAATTACTAAAAGTGTATTATTATTTTATTTAATAATTTCAAACCACAAATTAAGTGCTTCATACGAAAGTTTACAAAAATTTTACATTAGCTGAATATAAGATTTTTAATAAGAATATTCAGCATCATATTATCATCAAAGATACTAGAATAATGGATCAATATCTGAATGTTGGTTCACGACAATGAACCAGCTTACGCTTACTTGCTTACTCGTCAATATTTGGCCAAACGCATGACCACAACGCAGCAGTAGCTCCGTATTTCCCTGATTTACACCCTAGGACATATTTATCTTTCCGAAGATCAAACGAAAATTGAAAAAAAGTTTTGACACCATTGGATAAAACAAAAATCAAAGGAGATACTGAGCACCATCTCAAAATCCGAGATCGTTTGATGTTTTGAACAATGTAGAAAGCGGTGGCATAAGTGCGATTTATCCGTCGGAAATTGCTTAGAAGGTACAAAATTGAAATTGGTCAATAAATAAACATTGAACGCTAAGGCATTAACACTTTAGAATTCCATAGTTATATACTTAGGAAATTGAAAAATGTTGTTTTATCCACTATTTAATAAAAAATATTTAAAAACACAACACGTTTCGGAGGATACCTCCATCTTCAGGTATAAAAATATAATAAAAACTAAACAACGAAAGATTTTATTTGTTTAGTTTTTATTATATTATATTTTTACACCTGAGATGGAGGTATCCTCCAAAATATGTTGTGTTTTTTAAATATTTTTTTTATTAAATAGTGGATTAAACAAAGTTTTTTAATTTCCTAAGTAAATAAACAAAAATTTAATTTAATAAATGAGCAAAGCGGTTTCTATTTTATAAAACTTTATATACGTATCAAAAGTATCCATTCCTAGAGACTGAAAATTAATAAAATCTTGGAATTGGAAACAATATTGAATATTTTAGACATTTGATGACGTTGATAGGCTTGGCATAAAAGTGATTTATTTTTAATATTAAACATATTTCAATGAAAGTTTCTAACTTTATACTGAAATCAGGCTGAAAATGGATTTCGAAATATTAAAGTCGCACAGGCTTTGTCGAAAAAAGGCAGGGTGATTGCGAGGCGACATTTCTAAACCGCATTTAAATCTGTCGACAACGGGTTTTATCCAGCTAATAAATAAAACATTCGCGAAAGTTTTGCAAATTTGAAAAAAACTTTGTTTTCAAAAGGCAAGAGACAAAGAAGAGGGGCACACAACTTTGCCCACGTAGAACGTGAAATTGACGGAATTTATGAACTATGCGAAAGTATATACCTATTACTTTTCCTTCTGTGGGAGTCCTTAAAATATTTTTTTTATTATTACCGCCCATATTAAAACAACACGCTATTTTATAATATTATCATACAAAAAATACTTGAGATTTGAACTAGTATGGAAAAATTTTTGGTGTTTTAATAGAGGTAGGTATACAATACATATTCTGTATGAAAAAATACATATTAAAATAATGTTAATGTCTATGATATTGGGTTTATTTAATAGATAATTTTATGCCATTATTGCTTAAATATGATTTCGGGCATATGAGCGCCACGGCTACCTCGAATGAAGCGCAATTGTCATTTCTGTGGATGCGTATTATCCACTAGAGTGTACATGGTACGAAAATGATCCATGGTCTTCCGAATAACTTGCTTTGATGGACGATTATGTCGACTGTAAAACGGACGAAGTGTACGATAAGTTTGGCGAACCCAACCATGATTTTTAAAATAAATTTTCCCAATTTGATAGCATTGATCTGACGTCAGTCTATTTATGGTAAAATGGCAAAACGTATTGACTACAAATCAACTGTTAAATTGACAGTCTTTAGAAACAATTTTGTCAGCTTAAAAACCAAACCTCTAAAAAAATACCTTATATATACAAAATGATCTAAAAAATATGGGTTTTAAACCATCGGATGCCGTAATTAGTACTTGTTTCGATTATTTATGAAATTATTTACCTTAATATATGATAATTCCAATGCAGTTACATATTTGATTAGGGGAAGGGGGGCAAAGTGGGGTCCTTAAGGTTTGATGACTCTTAAAATCGGCTATTGAAGATCTACATATCCCATTTAAGCTGAAATTTATAGTTTGATATCTGATGTATAATTTTGCATATAAACTTTCATTTTAATATTGTAAATTTTGGCTCTATGAGCAATTTTATGAAAAGTGGCATTTGCCCCACTTTGCCCCGGTATGTGGGGCAAAGCGGGATAGCAAGAGGGGCAGAGTGGGGTATACAATTAATGATTAAGCAAAACACTGGATTTATAAAAAAAAAAAAAATTATTTATAAAAATTACCAGTTATAACAATTGAAATGAAAATCAGAATCTAATGACTATTTATCAACGCACATAGCACACATATGAGTCGCTTCATCATCCTCTTCATCCTTCCCTGCTCAAGAGCAGGGAGACCATAGATTGCACTTAATGCACTTGGTCCATCCCTCTGATGACTGAGAAGATTGATAAAACGGAGCATCTTCTACAGCGCCCTTGAGATGAGCAATTCATAAAAATGGCGCTTTATAAATTATCCAATTTATTATTATTATTATTATTATTATAGATAGCCACAGTAAATGCAATTAGCATCTTCATTACATGAGGATGTATTTGAAGTCGTATTTTCTTTATAAGGCTTTACTGTTTTTTTCTGTTTTCCTTTTGATTTTTTTAATCAGTCATCAATTTTCCTCTTTCTGCAGATGTTGAAGTTCCCACCTGCCGTTTACCGGTGGAAGCAATAATTATGGAGTGGCTTTTGGGAACTGTAGAAACACCTGTTTCATTTACATTGGATACACGATGTGCAATTGTTTATGTTTGTCATAAACCTCCTCCAAAAGCTCGTAATATTTTCCGACAGCCTCTCTGTTAAAACCCATAGCTCTGTTTGCGGAGGACTTCCTGTAGTTACTATTTGGGTGCCTCTTCAAGAAACCCTTCAGCCAGTCTACTCCTGCTAGAGTTTTATCTGTATTCAATTTTTTTCTGCGACCTCGTACGTGAGCCTTCTCAGTTCAAAGGATGTCGGACCATGAAACCTCCCTTCAATCGTTTTTGTATATAAACCTGTTTTTCCTCTTGTTTTTTTAGAAAATACAGTTTTATAACAGTCCAGCTTTTCCTAAAAATAGTATTATCAGAGTTACTCCGATTCTGACGAACATATCGTTCAAGGGTTGTTTGTGGAACGCCATGGACCTTTTATGCTTTTTTCCATCATTAATTTATTCCATTTTACTCGATACAATACTCTGTACTGCTTTTTTCATGGATTATGGAGACCAAGATTGTTGGTTTACGGATTTTTTACAATTCCGAACCATTTGGTCTGAAACAAACATATACATTGATATAATAACATGATTATTAAATTCAGAAAATAATAAGACGCAAAGTGGGTACCTCATTTCAGTAGTACCCCACTTTGCCCCAATCGCCTTGAACAACAAAACACGGATAGCGCCATTTTACCTTCGTTTATCAGCAACTCTGAAGTTGAGGCGTTTAATCTGATAGAGTTCACCGAATGAACCAGTGATATTTCACCCCGATCGCAGCACTACATCCCAAAATGATTCCACGCTGAATTTAGACGAAACTTTTAACCACAATGTAATTTTACAATAAATCACCGAAAACAAAAAAATCCAGCTAGCGGCAGCGTGCGACGGCGTTCAATGGTATGAACTGACTACATACCAATCACCGAGCGTCATTTGAATTTAGATGCGACCGTTAATTTGTCCAATAACATGGGTATCCCTCTTTGCCCCGGGACCCCGCTTTGCCCCCTTCTCCCCTACTTCCGTTCAGTGTACTCAGACTTAAGGCAAAAATAATAGACATGTCATCGACGTATCAAACGAAATATAAATATATTTTAATAGATTATTTTTAGAGAAACTTGAATGTAATAGAATAATCCGATTATTTTACTTTTATATACTTTTGCTGGTACTATTTATAAAAATTTATTTTAGGTGTATTTTTGTAAGTTTTTTATAATATTTGTATTTAGAAAACAAGATAAAAATGTTGTGTTATTGTTCCATTGTTATCAAAGGTCACGTCTTGCATTAAGAATATATTTCCAAGATTAAAAATTAAAGTTTTCATTAATTAAGTAGTCAGAAGTTGAAAACTCTGTATATTTACTGTGTATATACCCCATAAATACGTAGGTACACGACTAATAGGTATAAAGACTATAATGCAAAAACTTTTTCCAACTTTCATTTAAAAAACGGCTGTAATAAAATTTTAAATGAGCCTTGACTTTTAAGCTCTCTAAAGTTTTCCCGTATTTCGAAATAAGAGAAGGGCTTTTAACGTTGACACAAGCAAGGATTTGGCGTTGTAAGGAAAATAATTTGACTAAAGCGCACATATTTCGTACATTTTATTACTCTGGCTGCCTCAATTTTGTCAAAACTTTCTTGTTATTGAAATATTATCTCCCGAATTTTCATTCTCTTGTTTTTTGTTCATCTCTGTACGCGTTCAGGATGCAATTTGAACTTAAAATAAATTTCACAATATCAAATAACGCGTTGCTTTTGAAAAAAGTTTTTTTTTATCTGATTTTAGTTCAGGCTAAAATTGAATATCCAATGAAAATGCATTTTTAATGAAAAAATTTGTTTATAAGGATTAATTGTATCTCAATAGAGACGAAGATGTAAATGTTTTTTGAGAACAGAATATGGTGGTCGAGGCGCTTACAGGACTTATGACCTGTCATTGGTTGGGTTAAGCGATCGCTTTAAGTTAACTACATTCCCCATCCGCCCTTCTTACGACCACCACGTCTGACAAATTTTTGGAAGATGTATATATGCTACAATGTTGAGGAACACTTCACATTTTTTAGTTCAATCTACACTAGCGCCATCCATTAAGATTGGGTGTAAGCATTAAGCAGAAAATCTTTATTAATGCAATGTGAATTGTAACATTGTAGCATATACTCATTAGGGTGTCCCTTATTTTTCAAAGTTTTAATTTTACAATGCATAGGCTATTGTTTTATTCATTTGGGCCTAAAACATCCGAAATTTTTTTTTTACCTTATTCGGAACAGTGTAACCCGTGCCGACTTGCGCGCAAAGATGTCCCATACAAATTGCGTCAAGGAGCGGCGCGTTGTCGTTGTTATCATTATTTAATCTCGGCTTGTAGGGTAGTAAGCACGGATTATTTTATATTTCGAAGATGTCAGTGGAACTAAGAAGTAATTAAAAAGTATTTTATCGGTTGGTGAAGTAAATCACCAAATAACAGGTGTAAACTACCATCTAATCGTCAAGTTCTCGCAGTTCTATTTTTCAAAATACGTGAAGTTAATTTGACTGTTAATGAAAGCGCGAATCTAGTCATTCTGGAGTGCAATATATTCTGAAAAAAGGATAGAATACCTACCAGAGCTGTTCCTAATTATGTTAAGAAATTAGTGGATCTTTATCAGGTTTGACGAGAAGTGCAAAAAATAGCAAAAAGATTCAGGACTTACATAGAGAACTTTCAACTTGAATTAGATAATTTATTCGATATCGCACACGCCGATGCTTTTGAATGTGCTGTGATACAACAGCATCTTATACAGGATGCTTGAACGGAGCTTGTGTGCAAAAACTAGAAAGATATTTGTTAATCTTTGCTTGCCGCCATCATATATACGAATTGATGCACAAAAGTGCGTTTGAATCGCAAAATCGATTGTACGAGATGATTTTAGCGAACTCATTGAGATTGCTATTGTTTTTCTGGGTGGAGGCAATAAAAATAAAATAAAAATCAGACCTGCTGGCCCAATGCATCAAGCACGATGGATGGCAAGAGCTATTTACTCTTTAAAAATACGTTTGCTGCAGTCCCAGTTTAAAATGTGCGCTAAGGACAAACAAGCTTTACGAGATGTTTATTTATTTATTGTGGCAGTTTATGTGAAGCCCTGACTTGAATGTAGTTTGACGATAAAAGCTCCGAATCAAGATTCTTATTTTTTAAAGATTACGAAGAAGTTGACAATTTCCAAAGCGGCTTTAAAAAAGTTCAGTCAACATTTGTGGTACTTGTCAGAAGAAATAACCGTCCTTTTGAGTTTTGGTAACAACGTTGATGAGCAGACCAAATTGTAGAAAACTTACAAAAAGAAAGTTTTGGTGATTCGGGAAAGAGATATGTTCCATTGAAGGAACAGATGTCTGGCTCTCTATAAGGTACGTAAGTAGTGTTTAATGTGGTATTTAATTTAGAACTTATTTGTTTTATTTAAAGGTACTACAAGTATTTGTTATCTTGTTTTATGGAAATCTTTGAGTGATTTTGTTTCTGTCATGAGATATGATTTATTTTCACGACTGAAACTTAATAGTAGTTTCCTTCAAGAAATTGCATCTTCATAGAAAGACAGCGCGGCATTTGTGGAAGCTAAAAATAAGGTTACTAGTTTAAAAGCAGTTAATGACACAGCTGAAAGAGTTGTTAATCTAATGACAGACTTTCATGGTTTTAATATCGCAGACGAAGAACATAAGCAGTTCATATTATGTTGTGTGCAAAAACATAGAAAAATTTACCCAGACTGTAAAAAAAGAGACTTTGAAGAGGAAATATCCAAGTAAATAAATAAAAATTTGGATCTTTTTTAATAATTACAAGAAAAGCGTTATATAAGTATATGTTTCATCAATATTTATCTAACATAATGATTTTAAGTGATCATCTACAACTACATTTAAAAAACACTTAAATCAGCTATTTTCAAAAACTTTGAGGCCAAGTCGGCACGGGTTAGAATTGACGTAGGAAGTTGAAATTCTGTATTTGGGTAACTAGTAGACTATTAACCCTTAACGTAGCGTGTTCAAAACAAAACGCTTGCTCCCATGTGGTAAGTTCAGTTTACCGCTAACTTTATCTAAATATCAAGCATATGACTAGATGAATCAAAATTTAATTTATGTCATCTTGTAGGGAATTTCATTAGGAATAGATCGATATCTATAACATACATGGATTATTTGAAAAACATATCATTATTAATTTTTTTCTGGAACCATGCGATTTCTGATATGTAATGCGTCACAACATACGAACGACTAAACATCAGGTATAAACTTGTCTGCGCGCCGCTGCCGGCGGGGCGAAGATAAAGGCACCTAGGCAAAATGTATAGTACGTTCAAGACAACGAGTACGTATTAATATTTGTCCCTTTTGGTAAAGTGTTAATATTTTCACAGTTCTGATATTATTAAGTTGCGTCCTGCGTTTCCGTCTACAGTCGGTATTATTACGTACATATTGAAAAAGCCAAAGATATAATTTATAATACGTTCAAAACAGCGAGTAAGTATTTGTCACTTTTGATAAAGTTGTAAATATTAGCAAAACAAATTCTACCTTAACACGAATGAAGGTGAGGGCAGTCTTAGAAAATTTTTTTTTTTGGGATGAAGGAAGTAATTTTTTGCTTTTTTCTTTATTACGAAATATTGAGAACACTTCAATGGAGGATTAGATTTTTTTTTATAATATTAGGGTCCATAGGTTTTAAGAAAATCAACTTTAAATTGGCAGTGGAAACTCAATTTACCACATGGCAACGCGACGGTTAAACACAATTAGGGGGTATGCGTTTCAATAATCCAAAAAAAAAAATTTTGCCCATATAAGGGACACCCATATAAGGGACACCAAAAAAATTTCAGACGTGGTGGTCGTAAGAAGGACGGAATGGGGAATGTTGTTAACATAAAGCGTTCGCTTTATGTTAACGTAAAGGAAAGGGAAGGGAATTATGTTTATGTTAACGTAAAGGAAAGGGTCATTAAGATGGTTTGGACACATGGAAAGAATGAGTGAAGACAGAATGGTAAAGAAGGTATATGTAAACGGCGTAAACGGAGCTAGAAATAGAGGAAGGCCGAGGAAAACGTGGCACGATCAAATCAATCAAATATTGAATGTCGGTCACGTGAGGAGTCGGAAAAATCGACGTGCGTGCATGACAAGATGTATGAATGTAGAGGAAGCGAGAGGCGTATGTCAGGACAGAACAGTGTGGCGTTCCATTCTTTCTGCCTACCCCTCCGGGGAGACGGCGTGATGGTAAGTTAGTTAGTTAAAGCGTTCGCTTAACCCAACCAATAACAGGTCATAAGTCCTGTAAGCGCCTCGACCACCATATTCTGTTCCCAGAAAACAATTTACATATTCGTCTCTATTGAGATACAATTAATCCTTATAAAAAAATAATTTACCCGCAATGGGTAAAATCCAGTATTTGTCTACAAGTATTTGTATACATTCAAAACGAAGAAAATGTATGTTTTATGACTATTTTAGTTTCATATTTAATATTATTAATTGTATTGAAATAGGGTGGTTTATACATAAAATAATTCATGATATTAAATACAGTGGATTATATTAATAATAAAAAAAGTTCAAAGTGTATTTTATCTAATACAATGTATTATATCATACCTAAATATTGTTTTCTTCGGACGAATTCAATTAAATTGTCAATAATAATGCAATTTCTAATGTGATATTATAATATAACTTGTTACGATGAGCAAATATTTCATAGTTTTTTAAGAGAACGTTTTTTAATGTATCAAATATATTTATTATGTTGGATAAATAATGTTTTAAATAAAATTATATGTAATATCAAATTTAATGTTATTCATTAAAAATAGTGCATATCAGATTAAGCTAACTGTTTCAAAAATGGTTTATATTTCGAATATAGCAGTATTTCATTAAAATATTGTATTTTATCAAATCAAGTGTACTACTTCAAATATGATGCTTTATATCAATATCACAAATGAGGTTCTTTATCAAATATAGATTAGATCTTTTACGAGATAAACCACTCTTTTTTAACATTGATACGAAGCCATTGCTGGGTTTCATTACCATTATCCATAACCACAAGCAAAACTTATTTTTGTGCATAACCGTTAACACGCTTGTGCATAACCCCGAGGAAACTCGCTACAGAGTGAAACCGGTTGGCGCTACTAACTCAATAAAGTGGTTTATACCAAGTGAAAATGGTTTAATCTTATTTTAAACTGTTTTTTTTTCTGTTGATTTTATTCTTCCTGACTATATTTTTAAGGTTTTTATCAATAATTAACTCAAAAGTGAAAAAAAACGTGTATTTTTTCTCAATAATTCATTATGGATATCCATAGTATTAACGCCTTAAGTTTATATCATATTATTATTATAATTATTGTTTTCTTCGAATGAATTTAATTACTATTTCGAAAAAAAAATACGGTCTTTTATTAGTCATGTTATCAAATTTATAAAACTTTTATAAGATTCTCACTTATTCAGTATTAATGTGACAAACTTATTTCTCTTTATAACCGTATAACCTTCCCACTCTTACCTTTATACGAGTACGTACATTAACCCATTGTAAGTTTTATCCATGTCCCTTTATCTAGTTGATTATCTCGACCTGACAAAATATACGAAAGAGAATTAAGCCAGTGATTCCGGCAAGGAAACTATTCCAGACCCTTTATCGAAGATTGCTCTGAAAATAAAGTAGTGTGTGAAGCTTTGGGCATAGTTCTCCAGGATAGCCCAAATAGACCCTCAAACTTTAGTCGATACGTTTTACTTAACACGATAATCGTTTTACGTTAACAACTCTGTCGTTCCAACCGAAATTTGGACTGAAATCTCCTTTGTTGTACTTTGTCCTTTAATAATAGTTACACTAAAAATATACGTACCTACCATAACAAGGTGATACGTGAAAACGGTTAATACAATTACGTGGCGTGATAATTTACTTTTCTTACGACAAAACATTGAAAATGAGAAATTTTATAATATTATAATGCTCAAATCCGTCAAAATGGTAATGCTGAAGATAACGTTTTAAATGAAAAAAATGATTGGAAAGATTTTTTTTTAATTCACGACATTTCCCGGAAATTTTGTTTTTGTGAGGCTTTGTTTGATTGTTATTTAGTTTGAACAATTTGATTTCTTTATACATTTAGATTACTATCAGATGTTTTCACAATTGTTAAGTCAGTATTAGTGTTCAGATTAATCTGGAAAGTCCCGATAAATACAATTTATGCGCATATAAATAGAATGTAAGATAGTTTCACGATTGCAGTAAAAGCCATCCTCGTATATTGTTTAACGCATATATGATTTTGTTGATATATGCAAATAATAGAGCTCAGTTAATTATAACTAAGAAATCTGCGAGGTCGAAGATGTGGTCAGATGGGGACGTCAAAGACAGCGATACTGGCATCAACACGTAGAAAGGATGAGCTCAAATAGGATACCACACATAGCTCTCCATGGAACGCCAAACGGACAACGCCGACCAGGAAGACCCCCGAAACGGTAGAGATAAAGCTGGAGCTTAGCGTCTCAAGAGGACCCGCCTGAAATAACAGACTCCTGAGTCTACCAAAAGGGAAGAAGAAGAAGAAGAAGAAGAAGAAGTTAAGAATAAAATAACTTACTTACTTAATTCATATGACCGTACAACACTTGAAGAGATTTATTCCAAGCTCCTCGATCCTGCGCTTTTTGCTCCCAGCAGTCCGTTTCGCCCAATTTGCCAGATCAGCGAAAACATTATCCATCTGATTGTGTTCTGGCTGATCTAGAAGATTGATCCGCCTGGTCTTGATTCCTCTGTTCTCTCCGACTAGGTATACGAGTCATCCAACCCAGACGACCGACTCTCAGTGTGCTCGTTATAAGGGGCTAACGGGTCATTATACGAATCTCTTAAATGCTCCTATGATTTCAGGATCCCGCTGCAAAGTTACAAAAAAATTAAAATTGTTTGTTTTGTTTAATTATTCAAAAATCAAATAAAATGGTTATAAGGCATGTGGTGATAGCGTGTTTAAATTATCGAAACAGTCCACCTAACAAACTTCGAAAAAGGGGTGATGATGAGGTGATTTTTATTTGATATCTAAAAATAATCCGTTTTTTTTCACGTTAAAAATTTTCACGTTTTGAACGTAAAAAACTCTGATATATATTTTTCAATGGTTGTCCGTGTGAATGTTCCCGAAAGCACAATGGTATACATTCTCCAATTAATGTCGGTGTTACCGCTAAATAATGTTTCGATTACTCTTATTAATTACCTATTTTTATGGGCCTCTTTCTGAAATACGCTCTCAAATTATTTTTCAAACACAGCCACCACCCACGCGGGCTTTCCGCACAGCAACATAAAAATAAAATCTGTGATTACTTTTTGAGGTCAAATCGATTGATTTTACGCTATAACACGGCTTGTTTCTATTGTAGAATTTTCCGGAATATTTCATATGGCACAAGTGTTTAATGTTATAAAGATTATTAGTTAGAAAGTTTCAATCCTGGGATTGGTTTGCAGCAATTTATTATATTATTCTCCATTCTTCCCTGTCTTGTGCGGCTCTTTTGAAATCTGAATATGATGAGCAGCGCACGTCCACCAACAGGTCCTCCAGGTACTCTCGGCGTGGGCGTCCCCTAGAGTTTGTCCCCTCGGTCATACCCTCCATTATGGCATGCAAGAGGCCTTCTTGACGTATTACATGGCCGATCCATCTTGCACGCCTTTCGCACAAGGTCCTGAGCAGGTGCCTTCCTCCTTCGATTCTTTGAAGAACCTCCTCATTCGTGATGTGGTCTCTCCAGGAAATTCCTAATAGTCTTCTATAGGACCACATCTCAAAAGCTTCTACTCTCCGTTTATCTCTTTCGGATAGGCACCATGTCTCGCAGCCGTACATCAAGATACTCCATACATAGGTCTGGATGAGGAGTATTCTCAGTTTTAGGTCTATATTATTTGATTATATTACTTTCGACATTTAATTAAATGCAAGCCTAGCCTGATGTATACGGCTGTCGACCTCGCTCTTAGACTGACCTTCCCATGTTATTTTGCTCCCGAGGTAGACAAACTCCTTGGTGTTCTATATTGGAACTCCTGACATCACTACTCTCATCTGATGTTGCGTTCGGCCTACAGTTAGCAGGTTCATACTGGACTTGAATTAAACACTAAAAGCCGATACGTGTAATCCGAGATTCATCCTAAATTTTAAACGATTTTCCAAACAACTAAAAAAAGTCAAATGAAAATTAACAGTAATAGCCGAAAATAAGATTGCTGTAAATGCTGAACAGACCAATTTATTTAGTTTCTTGAACCATGATAAAAAAAAACTCTGTATTAAATAGTTAATACAAATAAAAACTTATATTTTCTAGGAGTTTTATTAAATTTTATGGGAATTATGAGTTTCGCTTAGCTAAGGCATTACTTAAGGATATATTAGTATCGTTGGTTGTTTTATATTTGATAATATTTTAGAAGGCGAAACATGTCATTCTCATGAAACTTCTAGAGAAAATATATTTTTTTCATTCATCACTATTGAATCAAATTGTTTAATTCAGCTCGTCTGGGGGCATTGTGATAAAGTAACAAAACATCACCATGCACTAGTGGACCATTATAATTTTAGGTACATAGCTCTTGAACAAAATTAGTACTGGTAACCCACGTCGATAGTTTAGTATTCATAAATGACGGATATAAATTTTTTAAAACAGTTTATTTATCTCAGCATATTTCGAAGATTTTCATTATGCAGAAACAATCCTACGCTAGCCAGGCAAAACTGGTCGCTGTCGAAATAAATACAAAAGTGAAGTAGATCTTAAAAATCATCGTTTTATTTCATTATTATTTTTATTATATCATTTGGTTAAAAAGTTTAAAAAACACACAACTAAACTATATCTCTCACTATCTCTCTCATTGCAGGAGCCGCACCAAAATATTAAATTACTTACTATTACAGTGCTACTAGATAAAAGGCCAAGATACCAACACCGAGATAAAAAATATCCATTTCATGTCATAATGGATTGACTTACCAGACCCTTGTTCGCCATACTGGAAATGACATTCGTACATAAAACATTTTGGAGAATATCGTAATCTCTAGAACGAACCATAAATTGTACGGAACACATTTAAAAAGAAATTTCCCCCCTCCTTTATTCCCTATGTTCCATCTTCATACCGCGACTTTTTCAAAGTCATTATACGAGGGGAAAAAACTTTAATATTCTTAATTAAGGCCCGTGCTGAAAGAATACGTTTTTTTTAACTAACTAACCAGCACACCGTCTCCCCGAAGTTGTAAGCAGAAATAATGGACCACCATACTGTTCGTTCCTGACATACTTCTCTCGCTCATCCACATTCATAAATCGTGTCTTGCCCAAACGTCGATTTCTCCGACTCCTCACGTGGCCGATATTCAATATTTGACGTAATTTTTTTAAACTTTTAGTATTGACGTGGTTAGTTCAGTTCATTAATACTGATGTGACGACTCACAGACGGTCTGTAATAGTAGGTATTATTTAATATAATTTCAATATGAAAACTCGGGTTTTTCGGAAAAAAAAACTCGGGTGGTGGTCTAGGGGATAGAACGCTTGGCTCTTGATCCAGGGGACATGGGTTCAAGCCTGGACACATTCCTTCTTCATAATAATGAGCTATTTTCTGCTCACATTGAAGATTGTAAAATAAATTCTAATATCATTGACATAAATCCTTGATGTTAGTCTTTTTTTTTTAAACAAAAAAAAAACATGTACAGATGATAAGATATGGAAAGAATGAATGAGGAAAGAAAGGTGAAAAAATTATATGTTAACGATGTAAATGGAACCAGAAATAGAGGAAGACCGAGGAAAACGTGGCACGATCAAATAAATCAAATATTGAATGTCGGCCATATGAGGAGTCAGATAAATCGACGCGCGTGCATGACACGATGTATGAATGTTGAGGAAGCGAGAGAAATATGTCAGGAAAGAAAAGTGTGGCAGTCCATTCTTTCTGCCTACACCTTCGGGAAGACGGCGTGATGGTTAGTTAGTTAGTGAGTTTTATGTACAGATGATTATTACATGTATGAACACTATTTAGTAACAAGATGAATAAAAATATAAAACAAAATATATCTAAAATCAACATTTACTTGGCACATTTTAATGCCATATGAAATAACAGTCTTACAATTGAGGTTTGTCTTATAAACTTTTTTTTTTTAATATTTCGGAACTTCTTTTACTTAAAAATATAATTAAACGTATTCATGGCAAATAAACTAATATAAGCCAAAGATATGAGTCTGAAATTAAAGTCTTGAAATTTAAAAAAAGCTAAGATGTCAGGGCAAAATGGTGTTCTTGTGCCGACCTTTATGTATGGAAGTGAAGCATGGAACTGTCAAAATAAGGACGAAAGTAGAATAAATGCAGTAGAAATGAGTCTGAAATTTAAGTCTTGAAATTTAAAAAAAAGCTAAGATGTCAGGGCATAATGGTGTTCTTGTGCCGACCTTTATGTATGGAAGTGAAGCATGGAACTGTCAAAATAAGGACGAAATTAGAATAAATGTAGTAGAAATGAGATCTTTAAGGCGAATGTGTGGTAAACCTGTATATGATAGAGTGTCAAATGCAAGTATAAGAAGTGAATGCGATGCGAATGAAAGTGTTATGAACAAAATAATGAAAAGGTCGTTGAATGGTTTAGGCACATGGAAAGAATAAGTGAAGATAGGATAGTGAAGAAGGTATATGTAAACGACGTGAACGGACCGAGAAAAAGAAGAAGGCCGAGAAAAACGTGGCACGATCAAATCAATCAAATATTAAATGTCGGTCACGTGAGAAATCGGAGAAATTGACGTGCGTGGATGACGTGCGTGGCTGAGTGGTAAGAGCTCCGACTTCCATTCTCAAGGTCCCGGGTTCGATTCCCGGCGATGGCAGTGTGATTGTCACACTGTCATTGGTCTGGTGTAGAATTCTCGTGACAATAAAATGGCGATAGATTGGCTACCTATCACATGTCATGAGAATCAATATAGCTAAAATAAATTGTATACAGTAATTGGGTTCAAACGACCTGTTGTATACAAGGAGAAAAAAAATTTATTATTAAATATGTTTACAAAATAAAAAACTTTTTTTTGTACGAAGCCATTCCGATGCACAGCTTGATATATTTAAAAATATAATAAAATTACAGTCAAGTTTATGTACAGTTCTTGAAGCTTTGTACAAAGTGAAACCGGTTGGCGCTACTAACTCAAATAAAGTGGTTTAAGTGAAAAAGTGTAGGCATATTTTTATTTTTATAACTTTTATATTTACATCTGAGGATGAAAGAGTTCATCTACAAACATATTATGTATAAAAAAATATTCTGTAAAAATATTTAATAAAAAAAAGTGATGCAGTAGTAATAATTCTGTTGTAAATTATTTAGAAATTTATTGCGAGAACAGAATTTTGTAAAAAGTCACAATATATAAAAATGATGAAAAAAAAACGCCATTGTTTAAAATTGTTAACATGGTAGATATGCGATTATAAGTTTACAAAGTATCGTATGAGATATTTATCCATAAGTTATAGGTGGTACATATCTCCAATCCCCATACTATCTGGAGAGGAAACTTGAACAGCGCCCGGGGCTAGAGATACTGAAGTTTCTCACATCTCCCAAAAGCGTGTTAGTATTGATTCTCTGGAGAAGACGGAACGAACATTCTGAAGAACTTCTAAGATAATGGCACAATTAAATCTGATTCATCATTAGAAGGTTGATACATTTGTTCGAATATTAGGCCGCGCCGAGATAAGCTTATTACAACTCCGTTCCGAAACTTCTCGTCTATGGCATATGTTATTGAATCTTGTATACGTGGTACTGCTCTATATTTATCTATGGCGTATTTATGTTTAAAGATGATTCCGCCTCATAATTTGTATGTTAATTTCACTGTTTGCTTTGGCTTTGTTCGTTTCAGATTAGTTTAGTTTGGAAGTAATTGGTCTTTTGATCGTCATAATATAAGCAATATTCAAGTGCGCCTGCATTGAAACATGTTATTAATTGAACATTATCAATTTGTTAAAATAAGCTAAGTTTAATTGGTCATTTGAGGGACATATTGCCAGATTGGTAGACGATAGATGGACCAAAAGGATGTTGGAGTGGAGACCCCGCGAAGATAAAAGAAACAGGGGTTGACCCCCCACACGATGGTCCGACGACATTCGAAAAATTGCTGGCGATTGGATGCGAAAGGAACAAGACAGGAAAAAGTATGGGTGAGGCCTATGTACATCAGCGGACGACAACGGCTTTCTGAGTAAGTAAGTAATGTGTTAAATCTTCTAAAAATGTATTTCATATATTTGCTTATAAACAGTGAAAAGTTCCATGTCATATCTGTAAACAGTTTTGATACAGGTTGTGTCCATTTTCAAGGCATAGTCAACTAAACACGCCCTAAAAACTTTATTAAGAAGCACTTAATTTGTTGTGTGGCATTATATTTAAAAACACTTTCGTATTTTGTTTTCACACCACTTTATTTTTTCGAACCAGCTGGTTTCGATCCCACCAGAGATTCTTCAGTGTTACAGAAACTTTTTAATTTATTGATAATCACAAAATGTGTTCAAGTTGACTTTTTGGCAATGATGACAAACTATCACACAGCGATAATTACCAAAATGTCCACTTGAGCATATTTTTTTAATGTAAATTACAAAGTTTATGTAGCCCTGACAAAGACCAGTTGGTTCGTTAAAACATATTAAGTAGTGTATAATAAAATATAAAAGTGTTTTTAACTTATTTTTACATTCATAAAGCTCGTTTCTTTTTGAGAAAGTGTACCGTGTAGTAAATAATAATAATTTCATATTACGATACATAAAATAAGATCAAAATAATTCATGTAATTTATGTATAAAAATTAATGTTATTAAAACAGAACAAAATAAGTACCTACTCAATTAAAACTAATCAATAATCTGATACAACAACTAATCACACCCTTAAAATCGTTTTATTCGCAATTTACACTACTCAATAATTATATAAATTTTATAAAACATTGTTATTTGAATTGACTATAACTTAAGTGATAATTCTGATAAAAAACATCAATAGCATTGAAACCGATCATTGGCATTAAAAAAATATAGTGGAAATCACGTGGAAGTTAAGATGGTGGAATATTTTGAAAAGGAAAAACTACCATTTGCAGTTGAGTGTATGCCATAATGAAGAAGATTTAGACATACTCGTACTCTATTCTGCTTTGTTCGTTTTTTTTTCTCAATGTTTTACTTACTGAGATTCTAATTATGTTAAGACAAGAAGACGTTCAATTCTAAATCTGCGCTGTCAGAAGAAATAAAACCGTTTTTCTTACATTCCCCATTTTGTCAGTAAAAAAAGCTTAGAAGACTCCTCTCATTTCGTAGGACAAAACGATTCTCATTCTTTAACTAATAAGAAAATCATCCAATTTTCTTGTTAGGACTTTGCAAAATTTGCATGATCAGTATTGCGTAAGTGCGCGCGGGGCGTCTCGCTATCAAAAGATAAAGCCATGAAAATTCGAGGCAATATCACTTTGATCGTATTCATATAGAGGAGTCAATCTTTCAATACGGCTCTCGTAAAATTCTACGTGCCGGCATCCCATATTCCCGCTCGGTAGGTGTCCCTTATCTCCGATGGGATGATATTCCTGGGGAGATTTTCCAGAACTCCGAAGCCGCGGGTGACACACGATTAGTGCTTAACCCCAAATCACATATCCCGAATAAGTGAGTCGGGCGGAGGAGTGTCTCCTCTGAGGTTATCTGGATTTTAATTAAAACGTTTTAAACAGGGATAATACTCCAGCATGAATTTCCTCTTTAATGTATTGTTCCAAATGCAGGCTAGCACAATCTGAATGACTTGTAAAATATACGATTATGATTGTGAAAAAAGTATTCACATAATTTAAAAAAAGTTTTTTTTGTTTAGCTTGAGGCATTAACATTTTATGTAATATTATTGTAATTAACCTATAAGCTATTTTCTCTATTTTTCTTTTCCGAAAGAGTATTATATATTATATTGTATATAATTCAATATTACTATAATTTATGTTTGTTAATTTAACCAGTTCAATCATGTTATTTTAGAATTTATTATTTTACTGTTTGTATGTAAAAATGTAACAATAAATTTATTACTACTTGTATGACACGGAACACTCCATAGTGAATAAACATTTTTTTTTACTAACTAACTAACTAACCATCATGCCGTCTCCCCGAAGGGGCAGGCAGAAAGAATGGACTGCCACACTTTTCTTTCCTGACATATTTCTCTCGCTTCTTCAACATTCATACATCGTGTCATGCACGCGCGTCGACTCCTCACATGGACTCCGACATTCAATATTTGATTTATTTGGTCGTGCCACGTTTTCCTCGGTCATCCTCTATTTCTGGTTCCATTTACATCATTTACATATAATTTTTTTACCATTATTTCTTCATTCATTCTTTCCATATGTCCAAAACTAAAAAAACTAACCATCACGCCGTCTCTCCGAAAGGGTAGGCAGAAAGAATGGACTGTCACACTTTAACCGATGCGACACTCCATCCTTCTCTTTTCGCCCCGCGGGAGACGCGGTGTGATGGGTTGCGAACCGCATCGCCACAAACCATCTTAATTATCCTTTCATTATTTTGTTCACGACACCATCATTCGCACTGCATTCACTTCTTATATTTTCATTCGACACTCTATCAAACACAGAGTATCCACACATTCGTCTAAGAGATCTCATTTCTACTGCATTTATTCTACATTTATCCTTCTTTTGCCAGTTCCATGCTTAGCTCCATACATAAGGGTCGGTAGAAGAACACCATTGTGAACACCATTTTTTTTTTAATGTGAAATATTTATGAATCGAAATGACATTTGATATTGTTAAAAATGTCTGTTAACTACATGTGTTTTATGAGTGATAAGTTTCGCTTTGATAGAGCATTATCAAATGGTAAAGAGAATTTGATATTTTTTAGTAAGGTGAAGCATGTCACAACAAAAAAAAATATCTTCTAGATTTTATTAAGATTTTATTTTATATCAATACTGAATATTTATTATAGAGACACATTGCTACACATTTACACATTGCTACAAACAATGTTCAATTCAACAACATTTTGAATGTATACAAATTCTTGTAGACAAATACTGGATTTCACCCATTGCGGATAAATCATTTTTTATTTTACAAAGATTAATTGTATCTCAATAGAGACGAAGATGCAAGTTGTTTTCTGGGAACAGAAGGTGGTGGCCGAAGCGCTTACAGGACTTATGACCTGTCATTGGTTGGGTTGAGCGATCGCTTCACGTTTAACAACATTCCCCATTCCGCCGTTATGACCACCACGTCTGACAAAGTTTGTCAGACGTGGTGGTCATAACGGCGGAATGGGGAATGTTGTTAAACGTGAAGCGATCGCTCAACCCAACCAATGACAGGTCATAAGTCCTGTAAGCGTCTCGGCCACCACCTTCTGTTCCCAGAAAACAACTTGCATCTTCGTCTCTATTGAGATACAATTAATCCTTGTAAAATAAAAAATGTTCAATTCAATTCAACAAATTTTTCGAAAAACATTTTTATCAATTAAAATTTATATGTTGAAAAATACTGTAAAACTTCATATCAATTATTTAATATTGACCGAAATTTCTATTATATTTTATTTTTATTAACTTATATGGACTATAGTTGATATAGTTGACATACCTGGGCAAACTTCGTCTTCTGCTTTTTCATCTTATTCGGTCCATTCCTAGACAAAGTCCTCCTCCATTCGCTTTCATGCCATTCTGTCTTGTGCAGACTGCATCCAGGTTATGACGACGTGTCGGTTCAGGTCACCTTACCCCCGTATTTGCAGTCGCCCTGCACTTCTCTTTGTGGTCCATGGCCTCCAAGTCAGCAGTCTTTTTGTCAATTTTAGTCCGAGATTCTGGTTACGTATCCCGCCCATAGCCATTTAAGAACCGCTACACGGTGGATGATGTCATTACCTGGGCAAAATCAAATACAAATGATAATGACTTAATGATTTTTTTTCAATGACTAATACCAAGGACTTAAATCAATGATATTGGAATTTATTTTTACAATCTTCAATGTGAGCAGAAAATAGCTCATTATTATGAAGAAGGAATCTGGTCGTGTCCAGGCTTGAACTCAAGTCCCCTGGATCAGGAGCCAAGCGTTCTATCCCCTAGACTAGACCACCACCCAATTAAAAACATATAGCCCCAAAAATATCATCAAACTTTAAAAAAAACATATGTTATCGTCAATATTAAAATAAAGTTTCCGCATTCTGTGGAAAAAACAACAAAAAGAAAGGAAATTAAATGTTTTTTTTATTGTATTTTAATAAGAAAAATGGGTTTATTTATAAAAAGGATTCGGAATGATTTGATGATTGTTTCTCGAGTTTCAGGCCTAAAATTGAATGTAAGAAGCCACATTTATTAGTACGGGGAATTGAGTTATTCTTGCTTTCATCAAGAGAAAGGAGGAAGATTTTGTTTGGTTTCTGAGTCAAATTATTCAAATAATATCTCCGGGGGAGAAATCGCGTCCCCAGCTTCCTATGCGTCAAACTTCGTTATTCGCGTACACGTAAATCGAGTTTAAAACTATAAAATCGCATATGTAGAGGATCCCGTATCCGACCGTGCCCTGGAGCACATGGTTTAATAAGTTCCCCCCATAAGCAATAATAATAAAATCGAAATACCCAAATTACACGGCCTCTTTAATGTCTACGCGTGTCTCCGCGGTATCGGAAGATTCATTCCCCAGATAGCTCGTATTTATGATTTCTGCTCAAACATGTTTCAAAACAATTTTATTTCTCAGAATTGCCAATGAATTATGATTGAAATACTCGGGAAATTCCTATTTTAGTATCAATAATATTATTATCGTAGAATGTACATACGTTGTTTGTATTTAGCTTTTCAAATTCAAAAAAATATGTAATAGATATTATTTAACATTTGTGAGATTTAAAATCAAGTATTATAGCTAAGACTTACTCTAAAAATAAGTATTGCAAATGTAAAAGGATATATGTTCTATTTAAAGAATGGAAGTGAAGCTTGAAGCCTCATGTACGTAAGTGAAGCTTGGAACTGGCAAAAGAAGGATGAAAGCAGGATAAACGCCGTAGAAATGAGATCACTAAGAAGAATGTGCGGGAAACTGTTGTATGATAAAATACCGAACGATGAAATAAAAAAGAAATGTAAGGCATATGACTGCATCATGGATAAAATTAAAAAAAGGATCCATGAGATGGTTTGGACATACGGAACGAATGAATGAGAGTAGAATGGTTAAAAAGTTGTACACAAGCAGCGTGAGTAAAAAAAGAAACCGAGGACAGCCGAGAAAAACATGACATAACCAAATTAATCAATGACTAAAAGGCGGTCACATTCGAAGTCGGAATAATCGACATGCGTGCATGGTTCGATGTATGAATGTAGAGGAAGCCCGAGAGGTATGCCAGGACAGAGCATTGTATCTCTGCCTACCCCTCCGTGGAAATAGCGTGATATTTAGTTAGATAGTTAATTAGTTTAAAGAATATTTTTGCAAAATAAAAGAGAGCTACTTACAGATTTTACACCGACATGAATTCGGTTATAAGGGATATTTGGAATAACTCTTTGAAAATTTCGTGATCGATTTGGTTCTCCTGAATTTCGTATTATTTATTTTGATGATGAACGCTTTGTTTATATAGAATTAAAAATTATTTGCCAGAGCTCAAAAGGCGCTCCGTGAATGGTAAATAAAATTATCGTTAAAATTCGATCAAATACATACTGCTATTTGTACTGCGGCCTATCTATATTATTCGATCCATTTCGTATTTCCGAATAATCATGTTTGCCTTTAAAAGCGTATCTTTTCCCCATTACGATGATATATTTTTAACAAACCGAAGAAATATGCCATTAGGCCAATGTGACTCCCATTAATGTCCACCTTTATGGAGCGCCCTAGAACAGACCCCGGCCGGCGCCGCAATCGCGGACAATAGTACTAACTAATGGAGCCCAAAGATAACGCAATACATCTACGAGGTCGGGAATAAGCGTTATCGGTTTACCGGTAATAGGGTTGTGCCCAATTGTGTTTTTTACCCGACTGCCGCGCGATCGGGATCTAACCCATTTGCATAAAGCGCTCATCTGTCACACGGCTTTTAAAAATTATAAAGGCCAAAGAGGTGATACGGGTATTGATTCTTGTAGCAAATATTTAAATAAATGTATCTCTAAATGTGAAATATTTTTTCATTATTATTTACCTTTGAAATATGGGGGATTTTCTTGCTACATTCAGATATAGCAATTGTATCGGACGTATGCAAATAGATTATTATTTTATTTCATTATTTACAACTATGTTCATTTTATTTAATTAATGTTAGTAATTTTATGTTGATTTAAGTTTTAATTTGTTTCTGTCATTTGTAAAAATAAATAAGGCGGTCGGTAAGGAGTGGAAGCGCATATAATGGCCGAGCCATAGAGGGCTCCCTCCGCTTACCCGAAGCTGTTATAGGCGCAGCGGCGCCTTTCGTCAGCTTCACTCGTGCACTCCCTAGGCCCGTCCCCCGTCCATGCGGGACTTACGTTAAAAAATATATATATATATTTGAAACCAAGGGGGACCCAGACCACATTTAAGCTACGCTACCCTCCCTCGATGTCCCGCCGTACACACATAGCAATACAACAGCATAAGCAAATACACAATTTTCCTTTATAATAGTGGAAGCGAATAGTAACGAAGATGCGTGCAGTGGCTCTGACAAAATAAATCGAAGTATTCTCGGAAAACAGTGGCCGTTGGTCGCGCCATTGTTAACAGCCAAGCAGAGCGCCGTGGCAACTGCACTGAAATTCTCAGAAACGGAAAACCGTTACCAACGCTATCGCTAGTTGTTTGAGGCCGCGGAGGCTATATAAGCCGGTCGTGTTTGGAATCGGCCCTCTCTTTTCTCACTTTCACACACGCATTCACACGCTGCGCGTCAGGAGGCTTTGCGCTCCTAGCTAGGTGAAAACCAGTCCTTGTAAGGGATTTGAGCTACTGCCACAACTCTCTTCGCTTTAACTCCTGCACCGAACGCTGCACTATAATAAAACTTGGTTTTATTACACACAAACATCATCACGCCATATTCTCTGCTTCCACCATCTACAATACATCGGAGACGAGCAGCAGTCAGCGGCCTAAATAAAAATTAATAGTACGGGGGGAGCAATCTGTCCCGTACAGCAATTGTAACATAATAGCGAGCCCACCCCTATTTGTAATATGAAATTTAAAGACTTTACTATACAATATCAATTTCTAATATCTCTGATATCATGTTAATTTACAAAGTTTAAATTCAACTATCTTCTAAACAATATATAATAATGAAAATAAAAAAAATTATTAAGAATTTTATTTTATTTTCATTATTTACAATGAACTTCTACCACGAAATTTCAATCAACAACATAAATATATAATAACATTTCATTGTATAATATATCACGCCGTTACATCATTTTATATGTTATTTTATTTTTTTAATTCACGAACATTACAGATGCGTCAATCCAAGTCATCTGCAACAACATAACTACACAATAAGAATTGTTTTCAAAAAATATGAATACAAAAAACAAAGGTTACATATTACTAAGAGCAATCAAATCACCGATATCGCATTTCCTATGCATTAATTTTATCAAATAACTTTTATTTATAAAGTGAAACTATAATCAAAAGCACACTATAAATATGTGAAAATTATTTCACATACGTAGCAATTGTACATTTATTTTATATTTCTTAATGAATTATACATAATTTAATATTATACGTATGTGTGGTAGAACGATATACGACAGAATCTCAAATGCTGATATAGGAAAAAATGTAGAGCGGAAGAAGGTATTATGAACAAAATTATGAAAGGATCGCTGCGTTGCTTCGGACATATGGAGCGCATGGATGGAGAAATAATGGTTAAGAAAGTGTACGTTAATGATATAAATGGAGTACGGAGTCGAGGCAGACCGAGGAAAACATGGCATGACCAAATTAATTAAATTTTAAAGGTTGGTTATGTTAGAAGTCGGAAGAATCGACGTGCGTGTATGACTCGCTGTATGAATGTGGAGGAAGCTAGAGAGGTATGCCAGGATAGAATAGTGTGGTGGTCCATTCTATCTGCCTGTTTGTTGTTGTTGTTATTGTTAATATTATACACATATTTAAAAATTAATACGAATGAAAAGTCTGTTTTATAGAAGTGTTATTATAATTTGTGGGAATGACATGTTTGGCCTTTCTAAGACATTGTCAAATGTGTACCAAATTTCTAGAAATCTGACGTTTTCATTCGTGTTTATTATTTAATATGGAGTTTGACATCATTGTTCACATGTAATTGGATTACGGATGATTAGTTGAGCCGAAGCGTTGCCCCAGTACAAATTTCGGGGATCGAGCGTTCGTGGTAGCCGGTCCATCAGCTTGGAACAATCTTCCTTCACACCTCAGATGCACAAATGATCCGACAGATTTCAGATCTGAATTACAAACCCATCTTTTTCATATTTCATACCCAATTTAAACATTTTTACTTTGTTCTACTATACTTTTTAACCGATCGGTCACATTTAGATTTTTAGATTTAAAACACGTCTTAATTCGCCCTTGAGGTGATTACATCACAAAAACGGCGCTTTAAAAGTTAGCATTATATTATTATTATTTATTATTATTATTGTTCAAGAAATAATAAATATTCTATAATAGTTCTATCATGTCAGAGCTTTAGATGCTACGTGTCACGTATTACGTGTATAAACAAAGTATTGTGTCTGAGTACATGTTTAATTGAACGGATTTACATTGACAAAATCCAATCAAGCACGTATTGTGGCCGAGTCATCTCCGGCGGTTCTAGAATTCAAATTTCTACAAAACTATTGTTTACTTTAATCAATTCCAATACAGGTACTTAATCAATAATTGGAGAGCTCCGGTACCTACGGACACGGCGGGCGGCGTGGCCATAATAGCCCCCCGGGGGCGCCAATAGAGAACCCACTTTGATAATCCCCCGGATTTAGACATAAGGTTATCTCCGCTCCGTGGCGTTATTCAAGGCACGGGCGGTTAACTGTTATGAATGTAAGGGGATGCGAGGGTAAGTTCCAGGCTGGGTGAGACAGACTTGGGTAATCACCTGTATTTACTCAATATAGGGAGCGTATCCTTTGCCACTATTTTTCACGCCAACACTGTTGTCATGTTTACATAATATTACAATTTGTCAAAGTAAATAAGTTAATTTAAAACATTTTATATACTAATAGATACAGCAAATATAACTTTTACCTACGTATGAAGCACTTAATATGTGATATGACATTTTTGGATTGATATCCATAAGTGATATTTTTTTTTAATTGTCCATGTTTTGGCCGAAACACTATGATACTTCAACATTTTTAATGTTAAAATTAAAAACGCTGTTATAATATCACAATTTCTTTTTATTCACTGAGAGTGTCGCAACAGCTGTTTCGCCAACCAATGTTGACATCATCAGTGTTTATTTTTTTTTTCTATCATTGTAAATGTTGTTACAAAGATAGAAAAAAAATTATAATAAATTTAAAATTACAAACTTGTTTCGTCTTACCGAAGCCCTTCATCGGTGTAGTTAAAAATATAATATATACAAAACAAATATTTAAAACCAATAAGAACTTTAAATATTATTTTAGATTATTTCCAAATATTTGCAACATCATATGTATAGACGTTCGAAAATATGATTTTAAGATCTGTCAAAACTGACAACATTCAAGATAAAATTTGTTTTGTATATATTATATTTTTAACTACACTGATGAAGGGCTTCTGTGTCCCGAAACAGGTTTGTAATTTTTTATTTCATAATTATGTAAAAATATATTGTTACAATAGTATTGTTGCAACGAAAGAAAATTGTATGTGTAACTATGAATCCGCAACACCCGACGCAACACAAGACGACCTTCGTGGCCGAGTGGTAAGTGCATTGACTGCCACCCCGAAAGTTCCGGGTTCGATTCCCGGCGAGGGCAGTGTGATTGTCACACTGTCTTTGGTCTGGTGTAGAATTCACGTGACAATAAAATGGCGATAGATTAGCACCTATCACATGTCACGAGAATCACTATGATAGCTATAAATACCCTTTACATCGATTTGGCTCATGCTGTCATGATGTAAAGATCGATTCAACAAAATAATAAAAATAAAATAAATCACAAAGTAATGGTGAATATACATAGAAGAAAGAATAAATTTAGCCTTACAATTAAAATAAGTATTCATAAAAATGATTACAGTAGTTAAAACCCGAGGTTAAAGAATAAGCAAGTACGTACATATGTACGGCGGAATAGGTAGATTTACAGTACTTAATACTCTTTTTGCAAGCTCGCCCCACCCGGGCCTCGCTCCCCGGCTCTCGATACCCAGACGATGGATCCTCTAGATTGGATAGACGGAAGGATCTCGTTTCACACAGGGCTTCACTACGCGACGATTGAAGGCGCCTTTGTTCCCGAACGTTTTTTTATTGAATTCCGTGAAGGGCGGGTGAGTAGTGGTGTGATCAATTTCCCGTAGGCCGGCGGGCGGGGTAATAGACAAGAATTTAAGGGTTAGTTAGTGCCTTGAAACTTGCGAATATTTATTTTCGATTCACAATATTTTTGGTGAAAAAAATATTTAATATCATAACAATTGACATCGTATTTTAAATGCATGTTAAATGTCCATTTACACTGGACAGTTATCAGCCGATACCGACACGTCACGCGTTTGCGTTGAGCAAATAATCGTTTTGTTTCGTTTGATGGTGTCTTGTTACCTTTAATTAATGCCGATCCCGTTCATATTATCTTAAAATACCCGAGATAATCGCCTTCTTCACGGCGAATTTAAATGGTAATAAAAACGGTATTTTGTAAAAAAGAATTATATACTGTAGGAAACACATCCTGAAAAACATTGATCATTTTTATTAAGTGTCAATTTTATGTAGGTAGGTGCATTCTTCGGCAATCCCCGACGGCGATTTTATTATAGCATTTGAGATAACGAGTCGGTGAGATTCAAGGCTATTTTTATCGTGACGTGTCGGTATCAGCTGATGACTGTCCAGTGTAAATGGACCTTAATTCGTCATGTATACTTATTTTAAAATGTTTTGACAACAATTAATCAGTTTTTGAATGTCAAAAAACTAATTTATTGTTTTTTTTAACAATGACGTAAAACTTTATATTATATCATGAATGCGAAAGAAATTGTCTATTTTCTAGAAGTTTTATTAAATTTATTGGGAATGATATGTTTCGCCTTGCTAAGGCATAATGAAATGTTTTATCAACATTCCATCGATCTATTTAAATTAGACTTTTGGGTATAATTTAAATTTGTCAATTTATTTCTTGAAGAATGAAGTAAAACTCCATATTAAATAATGAATACGCATGAAAATACCTGTTTTCTAGATATATTATTATATTTTTGTCGCCAAATTATTATCAAATGCTTTATCAACATTAAATAAATCCTTAGCAAGGCAAAAACATATCATTCCCATAAAATATTACAAAACTTCTAGGAAATAGACGTTTTCAATCGTATTAATTATTGTTACAGAAACAAATATACAAATATATGATGTATCATCAATATTATATTAAACGAATTAAATTTTAGTGTTTATGAAATTTTAAATATATAAATTGAATTGAATTGAAATTTGCATTGTAACAAATATCGTTTACATAAACCTATACGTAATATATTGTTCCCAGATAAATTGCTTGTACTTAATAATGATCTATTGAATCCTAAATGAAATAATAAAAAATGCGGAAATACGAGAAGTAAAGAAATTATGTATATGCTAACGATGTAAACGGAGCTAGAAATAGAGGAAGATCGAAGAAAACGTGTCGCGATCAAATAAATCGAATATTAAATGTCGCCCACGTAAGAAGTCGGAGAAATCGACGCGAGTGCGTTACACGATGAATGAATGTTAAGGAAGCAAGAGATCAGAGTGACAGTCCATTATTTTTCCCCGCCCCTTTGGCGACATGGCATGATGGTTAGTTAGTATTACCAACAATGTAATACTCATACATTTCTGCTGAATATGTTTCTGAGAGTTTTCTTTTTGTATATATTATTAAAATAATCCTTCAGTATGGTTGAGTCAAATTTGAGGAAAAATAATCACCCAGGTTCGAAAAGGTTAAATTGTTTTCAAATTTTTCGCTGTATATGTCACTTTGATCATGATAAACGGCACACAACACAAATCTCATCAGTGTATAACAAAATAAGTAAATTCACAAAAAGGAAATGTTTTTATAACGAGTAAACGAAATATACTATCGAAGGCGAACACCTGGGAGGCGAACACCTGGGAAGAAGCATTTAGGAAGGCAAACAAAGGACTCAAACTTGTGAAATACTGGCTGGACAATAATCTTTTGACTTTAAATACAAACAAAACGACTTATTTAACTTCAACTATTGACAATAGACGACAACCATTAGGAAAAAATAATCTCATTATACATACTCGTACATGTAATAATAGTAACTGCAATTGCCTGCCGCTGACTAAAGTTACTTCTACCAAATACTTAGGAATACATTTAGACGATCATCTTAGATGGACAGACCAAATTGAAGCTGTCTCCAAGAGAATTAGAAGCCTTATTTACACTTTTAAAAATATTAGAAATATATTACCGTTAACCACACTTAAAACAGTATATTATGCATTCGTCCAATCCATCCTAAACTACGGTTTAATAGGATGTGGAGGAACTACAATAACTACATTAAACCCAGTCATTGTAGCCCAAAAGACAATAATTAGAGTCATCAACAAAAAACCATATCGATTCCCCTCAGACCAACTTTACGATGAATTTCAAGTACCGGACATAATACAACTATATATAAGAAATTTAGTCGTGCACTACCACAAGGACACCGACAGACACTTAAAAGCACAACAAACGTACAACACACGCAACAAACATAACCATTTTGTACCAAAAACTAAAACTTCTTATGCGCAAAGACATTTCTACTATCTTGGACCCAAACTCTATAACATAATTAACAAAACTATAAACGACCCACAAAAAATGACAATGCACAATTACAAAAAACATGTAACTACGGAGACATTAAAAAAAGGACGGCTTGAATGTAGTATAATTTTAAAAAATAAGTAAATAGTTTAAATAGTGTTATATAAGACAATATAGTGTTTAAATAGTGTTATATAATATATAAGTCAATTAATTTTAAGTTATACACTTTAGGATATGTGTTGCTTCCTTTAACTGCTCCCTAAATTTGTAAATTATATTATATATTGAAATTATATAGAGTACTAGGAATGCCTCCCTAGAACGGGTTACCCCAGTTGGGAGGTATTAAAACCATGTACTTGGTAAATGATCAATAAATAAATAAATAAATAAAGAATCCGATATATAATACAAAAACACGCATTCGAACAAATCGATGTTTTATTTTATTTTATTGTTTTCGAAATATCAAAACATGATTCACATGGTTAATCTGTAAACTGGTTAATCCGTTCCCGAATAATCGAGAGTCACAATTATTCGGGATCTTGATATTGAAAGAGATATTCTCTATCAAGGCCATTAGCGAAATCGTATCAAATAAATTATAAATGTTCTAATTATAATACATTATTCAAAATCAGGATAACCGCAAACAAATACTCGTAGATAGGTACAGGCAAATGAAACTCTCTAAGTGCTCTTCAGAATAAGATACATTATAACATTATTCGTCTAAATATAAGCCTTCATATTTAGACGAATATGAAATTTTTGGCTGGTGTACGATAATTTATGTTAGCGAACCACATTCAACACACAAGAGTAATAGACTTTGATATATAACATATACTTATGGTAATTCCATATAAAAACACTTATGGTATTATAATTTTATTTGATATATGATATTATTTTGACGTTAGCTTTATTTATAAATTGGTTTGTATTATGGTATATCCCAACCCTAATGTTTGGAAGTGAAGCATGGAACTGGCAGAAAAAGGATGAGAGTAGAATAAATACGGTTGTATGTTATAGTTTTGAAATATTATATAGTTTGTCATCCGTTATAGTTTTGAAAAAAATACTGTATTGTTCGCGGGTGATAGGGATACCGCAAGGAATATCTATCGGGTGACCACAATCTGTTTCTCTCTTGATCGTTCGTACGAGCTAATAAGCAAGATGCACTATTTATCACACAGAAATTACTTTCAATCGAGCATTTATGAGTCATATTTTTAACAACGCATTTACCCATGCTTTGTGGTTTTGCGAACAATGTCAAATGTAGTTTAGCACATTAACACGTTAGATCTACGTCATCTTTATACCCAAACTGTGAAAATTTACAATTAATTCACATTCAAACTAAATTTATTGTATTATATTGCTAAGTATTTTCAAACATTTTTAATTCTTTATACAGTAAAAAATAAACTTCTTGAAGAAATAAACATTGCGTCATATGTTTAAAGGTGTACTTTAACCACATTTTTTTTTGTAAAAACAGTAGATTTCTTAGCTAAAATATTGTACTAAAAGTACATGTACATGTTATTTTTAAAAAGGTATTTTTTTAGACTTCTTCTTCTCCTTCTTATTGTCTTGTCACATCTCCGTGGTGCACAGGGCCTCAAGGAGCCTTCTCCACCCGACTCTATCGCATGCCTGATGCCTAACATCATCCCAAGTGAGGTCTGCTGCTTTGACCTCGTCCTGTAGGGCTCTTCTCCAGGTGGCTCTAGGTCTGCCTGGCTTCCTCTTTCCCCCCATAAGGGACCAGTCTAGTGCGCCCTGAACGATGCAGGCTGGGTTCCGTCTCAGAGTGTGACCAATCCACAGCCATCTGCGTCTAGCGACTTGTTCTCTGATTGGCTTTTCACCTGCCATGGTCTAGAGAACGGCATTTGACACCGGTCGGGGCCAATAGATCTTGCGTATTGAGCGAAGGCACCTATTTATAAACACCTGAAGTTTTTCAATATAGATTTCCAAGTCTCACATCTGTACAGCAGTACGCTTTGGAGCGTGAGCTTTCTCAAAATGATACTGGAACACCATACAGAGCGAAGCATTTGAGTAGGTACATAATGTATTATTATAAATGAATTGTTTTTCTTTGAATGAATCACAAGTAATACGACTTTACTGGGGAAGTGTTCTGAGACGTATAAAATTCTCGTAAATACGAGATGCCCCAAAAATAGACAAACGTAGACTTCATTCTCAGAAGACTAATCTTTGATGTATTCTATCAAAGACGACAACCTTATTATGAAACTTTTTTTATTTATTTATTATTTTAATGTATAATTAATTTACATTCAATCATACTGTTACTTCATTAAAGACTTGTAAGAACTGAGCGTATTTTTACAAACAAAAGTAAGAATCTATTGAGGTAAAATATAAAGGTTAACTAAATAATCAATTTACAAATTAAAGTTGCAAAACGGGTCATGGAAAGATCCATGTTGGTATCTCGTTTAGACACCATATACACAACGTGGAGATTAGAAGACGCGAGATTAGAAGGGTCACCGATTTAGAGAAACCTACGCATTGCGAGGATGAAGTGGTAATGGGTTGGACATGTGTGCCGACAGGATGATGTAAGATGTAGCTAGAGGGTTATCGAATGGAGGCCAAGGTTGTGCCGAAGAAGTGTCGGAAGACAGCCTACCAGGTGGAGCAATGATATTGTGCGCACGGGAAGGACCTGGAGAACACTGACGAGAAACCGATGGCGTAGGAGTGGTGAGGTTTACCTCTAGCAGTGGATGAAGACAGAAACATATGGCAGCGTCGTGTAGTTTCGTGGAGTATTCTGACTTAACGGCTAGGCATCTATAATATATAGGGTGCCCTCTGATGTTTTTACATTGCTCCGAGTCAATCTGTTCTTGAACGGGGATTATCTGGGGAAGTGGAACACAAGCTATCCATCTTTTCTAGGTCTTTCTGACATCGATGTCCCATAGGTATGTTGTGAGCAACCACGTGGGGAATTATTGGATCACCCATCCTATCTACGTGTTCTCTCCGGTACCACCATCTTTTCCTAGCAAATCTCCCAACGACTTCCGTCTGACAGGTATCTCTTTTTCAGATTTAATAATCAAATACTTGAGTCCTCCCTGCTATAAACGACGCTCTAATATACTGTACAAAACATCATATGAGCGAACTAGTTCAATCAAATTCTTAGACATCGTTGCCTGCGAAATGTACACGCGAGTTCCACCATCGTCCTAACGCAGATCGAAATCTAGCGATTGCCGTCACGATACAGAGCGTTGCGACACACGGTTCCGTAGTATTGTGATTCTGACCATACAGATTGTATGGTTCTGATACATTTGTGATGCTTTACGACATTACATGACACATTATTATGTTTCTGCCTTAAAGCTTTACATCCTTATTCAATTATTGTCAAACGTGCGATTCTTGAAAGGCTTTAGTTTCAAAATATTAATGTTGTTAATTGAAATTTCGTGGTAGAAAAATTAAAATAAATCGAATAATAAAAATTCCTATATAGTATATACAGATATTTAGTTTCATTCCGCTTGATTTTTACCTTCGACCGGTTTAGAAGCTTAAAACAAAATGAAATAAAACTAAATAAATAATCCATTGTTTTGGCCGAAACACTATAATACTTTAACATTACTTAAAAAAAACTTCACTAATCACCACGCCGTCTATTCGAAGGGGTAGTCAGAAATAATGGACTGCCACACTTTTCTTTCCTGACATATTTCTCTCGCTTCCTCAACATTCACACATCGTGTCATGCACGCGACATCTCCGATGTTCTTAGTAGACCCTCGGTTCGCCCAGTGTCGGCCCGCGTCTCCACAGCGTACGTCATGATAAATTATTATGTGTAAAAAAATCTGATCTTGCTGTCGATACGCATGCGCTTGTTCTTCCAGACCAGATTCTTCAGACACCCTGACATGAAAGAGGCTTGATGATCAACCGTTTAAATTTTATTAATTTAGTCATGCCATGTTTTTCTCGGTTTGCCTTGACTCCGTACTACATTTATATCGTTAGCGTATACTTTCTTAATCGTTATTTATCCATCCATGCGCTCCATATGTCCGAACCAACGCAGCGATCCTTTCATAATTTTGTTCATAATACCTTATTACGCTCTACATTACTTTTTTTATATCAGCATTTTAGAGGTTCTACCGTACATCGTTCTACCACAAATATGTCTTATTAACTTCATATCTACCGCATTTATTCTGCTTTCATCCTTCTTCTACCAGTTTTATACTTTGCTTCCATATATAAGGGTTGGAACCAGAATCTCTAATGCAGTTTCAAATATACCTACACATTGTTTACGCATTAAAAATAGACTGTAATATACATTATATACAAATGATACCCGTATAAATGATATTAACTTCGACATTCTATATATGTTTTGATAACTTAAATTACAATAGAACAAGAAATGCTTTTATTTGTTATGACTAGAAACACAGAAAAATTCCCCTAGTCATTTTTATAACGACTTCAAACTGGAACTATAAATGTATTTGATTTGGCTTATTCCGTTCTTCCACATATTGAATCCATTCTATCGAATTATTTCATATGTTATTAAATCAACGATTCCTAATAATATTATGATTACTGACATGACATTTAGACGATTCTCCGGTTTCAAATAATACTTTACGTATATGGTGACCCAGATACAAAACGAGGACATAAATGTGGATTGGAAATCTATAGACATTCCCTGAAATTACCTTCAGCTGATTGGAGTCCCACAGACGACATGGTTTCTGCTTACTCGCTGTAAAATATTAATGCTTTTCTCTGTGCCGCACCTCCCGTCGTTTCATTTGCTGGCGCTTCATTACATTCTGATGTTAATTAGTGCACACCTATCACCTCAAACATCGTAGCACACTTCATCGCTATGACGAAGCACAATAGTCAAAACAAAAGTAACGATTTCTTCTATGTTCGCCATACTTTGTGATTTAGATGTTCTATTTGTCTTTTTCTTTTTTATATACTTTGTATATACAACGCTAATTCCTTTATATACTTTGTACATAAAGTTAGTGTTGTATATACAAAGTATATAAAAAAGAAAAAGACAAATAAAAGTAACAACATTAAAAAAACATCGCTTTTAATAAGTAACGTTTCGAAAATCGCACCAACTAAAACTATATGTTTTCATATGAAGCACTCACTTTGTGGTTAGACATTAAAAAAAAAATAATAATAATAATAATTGTATTTAACCACGGTTACTAAAATTTGATGCCAACTAGTTTTTCTTAGACCCAAGCTTCATCAGGGCAGTATAACAACTTGTTATACTGCCCAAGTTGTTATACTGCCCTGATGAAGCTTAAGTCCAAGCGGAACTAGTTTTCATCAAATATAATAACCATACCGTGGTTAAATAAAAAATAAAAAATTTAACTATATATTAGGTCCTTTCATATGAAATTGGCGTTTTGTATGGGAGGAACATAAAGTTGATTTTTTTTAAATATAATATATTTATTTAAACAAAGTATGTACCATTGCTATCTATGCACTTTTGCCATCTTATAGGTAGTTCATCGATCCCTTTACTAAAAAAAACATTCGGACGGGAATCAATAAAATCTTTGAAGTCGGTTTGGACTGCCCCATCGGAGTTGAATTTTTTCCCTTGCAAGAAGTTATCCAAATTTCGAAAAAAATAGTAATCTGCTGGGGCAAGGTCCGGAGAGTACGGTGGATGTCTTAGACATTCCAATTGAAGTTCTTCTAATTTGGTAGCCGTCTGTTGTGCAGTGTGTGGTCTAGCGTTATCATGAAGCAGCAGTGGCCTAGAGCGATTAACCAGCCTCGGTTGTTTAGCAGCTAGCTTTTCCATCATGGTTTGCAGTTGCTGACAATAGACGTCTGCCGTAATCGTCTTGCCAGATTTAAGAAAGCTGTAGTGAACGACACCAGCACTAGTCCACCAAACGCTCACAAGTAACTTTTTTGGAATCAATTTTCGCTTGGGGCATGGTTTGGCTGGTTCGGCAGGGTTCAGCCATTGCGATGGTTGAGTAATGCATATACGTCGTCTGTTCAAAAAGTTTCGCGAATTTTATATTTTTTCAAAAAGTATTTATTTATTCATGAATATCTATTTTGTCTTCTTTAAAGTAATTCCCCTCGGATATAATACATTTATGCCAACGTTTTTTCCAATCCTCGAAGCACTTAAAAAAATCATTTTTTGTGATCTTGTTCAGCTCCTCCTTCGATGCCGTCTTTATCTCCTCAATCGTGGCGTAGCGTCGTCCTTTCATGGGCCTCTTCAGTTTTGGAAACAGGAAAAAGTCACAGGGGGCCAGGTCTGGGGAATACGGTGGCTGCGGCACCATTACTGTGTTGTTTTTGGCCAAATATTCGCGCACAAGCAACGATGTGTGAGCAGGGGCGTTATCATGGTGCAAAAGCCAGTTTTTGTTCTTCCACAAATCCGGGCGTTTCTGGCGGATTGCTTCGCGCAAATTGCGCATAACTTGCAGGTAATATTCCTTATTGACCGTACTACCCTGTGGCAAGAACTCATGATGCACCACGCCCCTGCAATCGAAGAAAACTGTGAGCAAAACCTTCACGTTCGACCGAACTTGGCGCGCTTTTTTTGGTCTTGGCTCATGCGGTAGCTTCCATTGGGATGATTGAGCTTTGGTTTCCACGTCATAACCATAAACCCATGATTCGTCACCAGTTATGACGCTCTGGAGCACATTTGGGTCGTCACGGACCGAGTCCAACATCTCCTGAGCAATGTTAAAGCGATGCTGTTTTTGGTCGAAATTGAGCAATTTTGGCACGAATTTCGCGGCGACCCGACTCATGCCCAAATCATTGGTTAAAATCGAATGGCACGAGCCAATCGATATGTTTAGGTCCTCAGCAACTTCTCTAACGGTGATTCGACGATTGGATAATACTATTTTCTTCACTTTATCAATGTTTTTGTCTGTTGTTGACGTGCTCGGGCGTCCGGCACGCTCTTCGTCGTTCATATCTTCTCGGCCCTCTGAGAACATTTTGTACCACCGATAAACGTTGCTTTGGTCCAAGGTAGCTTCACCATATGCCACAGTCAACATTCGAAATGCGTCCGCGCACTTTATTTTGTTTTTCACACAAAATTTGATACAGATTCTTTGATCCATTTTTTGGAATAGGCAAAAATCGAAGACGAGCCAAAACACATCCAAGCAAAACAGCTGTCAAAAATTAACTAAACATTCAAAATGGCTGACCTTGTCAGCATAAGTAAGGGGCATAAGTACCAACATAACGCTACAAAAAAATCAAAAATCAAATATACGTAGCCAGCGGAAATTCAAAATTCGCGATACGTTTTGAACAGACCTCGTATATGCATATATATATATATATATATATATATATATATATATATATATATATATATATATATATATATATATATATATATATATATATATATATATATATATATATATATATATATATATATATATATATATATATATATATATATATATATATATATATATATATATATATTTATATTCTGCAAACTTCGGAAAGAGTCGCTAATTTGGAAGCGATTTGTACGTATTAAATACACATATTGTTAAGATGAGTCATTGAGATCACAACTAAAATGTGCTGCCAATACGACCATCAGCTGGGCTGGGGAGACTTAGCGACATCCCAGGGGACATAATTGGCCATTAGGGCGTTCAGTCCGGGGTGCGGAAGGACACACAGTGACCCGAAAGGTAACGTTTGGTCATTCGGACTTCATGCATCATAATGTCAGTGGAGTTAAATAACTTGGAGAATTTTAGTAATAGCTATTTGTAATAAATGTGTATTATATACAATTATAAAACATTTTTTTGTTATTTACAGAAATTACTTCATAGAAATTTATTTTAAATGATCGTTAGATAAAACGATACTTTTTAAGAACTTCTTACAATTTCGACTGTGACCGGTTTCGCTAGCCTCACTGTAGAAATAAAGCCAAAAGTGGAAATAGTTCTTATAAAACTTTGTTTAATTTTATTATTATTTGAAAAATTACTTTGATTTTTTTATCGCATTTATTCCCCCCTCTATTATTTTATTATTCTGAACTTATTAACCCCTTTTTCAATTTTTTAAATTAATTATATTAATATAATAATGTTGATATCTACGGTAGTTCACCGTATCAAAACATTAATAAGAACCAATAAAAATGATAAAAACATATATATTTGTACAATCATGGCAGATATGAGATCGATACCGCCTGAGAAAAATATTTTAAATACCTTTAATCAACACATTATTTTAATAATAATATTGGACTTGGACTTGGACTTGGATCTTCTGGCTTATAGAGGTTCAGCTAACTAAATAACCATCTAACCATCACGCCATTTCTCCGGAAGGATAGACAGAGATGATGGATCGCAACAATGTTTTTTAAAACACTGTTTTTTCCACTTTTTAGTTTAGTTTTATCGACATGTTTCGAAGGCTTACACCTTCATCATCGGGAGAACGATATCGTTCTCCCGATGATGAAGGTGTAAGCCTTCGAAACACGTAAAGAAAAATAAACTCAAAAGTGGAAAAAAAGTGTTTGAATTCATAAAAAAATGTATATTAATAAAGACCAGAAGTCCACTGGGACTAAGGGCCTCAATGCACGGGCACAGGCCGATCCAGCGGAACGGCTACTCAACCCATAATGGCCCGTGAAATGATGGCCACTAGCGCCATTTACACGGGACACATTACTTGTGCATCACGATAAAAATGGTTTACTGCCAAAACGGAAATACAACGTGTTGAATCCGTTCTGCGAGGGGTAATTTAACTCTAATTATCAGAGTACAGGCGATCTTTTATCGGACGAAACACGTGTGAATTTAATGATAATTGTTATTGTATATGTTGCCATGGATAACAAAATAAAACCTTTCGTACAATATTAAATCCATACATTTGAAGACACGCAGAAATACATTAGAAGTCATTAATATAAATTTAAAAATACATTTATAGTTTTTTTGTTTGCTACGCATTGCATGAAACAACTGTGATCTTAATTATGTAGAACTGATGCTAAGATATGGTTTGATTATTGATATGTTTTTTATAGTATGTAATCAAATCAAATCAGTTACAAACATTACATTAAAGGCATTACAAACACGTTAACAGTTTAAGGACAATAATGAAAATTAATAAAAATTATTAAGAATTTTTTTATTTTCATTATTAACAATGAACTTCTACCAAGAAATTTCAATCAACAACATCAATAGTTTAAGGACAAGTAAAATATCAGGAATACATGAGAGATGTAATAATCTATATCGATAATCTCTAAAGTCAAGAGTATCTGTCTCCTGAACGTACTTTCACGTAATATAAAAGTTTGATTGTTCTCTCCCTCGGCATCAACAGAGGCAGGTTGGTTCTGTATATTGAGGAATGTCCGAGACATGTGGGGCATGTTCTGCACGAAGAGAAATCAAGGTATGATCCTGAGTCCCAGGCGACCCTTGTTTAGGGTGCTCAGAATCTCGGGACAGAGATGCCTATTTTCAAGTGATAGTAAACGTCGAGGGGAGCTAATATGAGGCTGAGAGAATAAGAGGATAATTAAATTAAAGCTTAAAATAAATAAGTATCTTAGTGATGTGCATTTAATAAAATGAGAACATTATTTCGCAACGATAATCTTAACTTGAAACTCCGACAAAGAATGATTAAATGTTATATATGGTCTGTTCTACTATATGGCTGCAAAACCTGGACTCTGAAAGTGAATGTAATGAATAATCGTTGAAAGCGTTCGAGATGTGGATATACCGCAGAATGCTCCGTATACCGTGGACCGATAGGGTCAGTAATGCAGACGTACTGCAGAGAGTCAAAGCCAATAGAGAGCTTTTGTCAAGTGTGAAAATTAGAAAGGTTTCATATTTGGGTCATGTGCTAAGGGGAGAAAAATATCACCTCATTCGACTGATATTAATGGGTAAAGTGGAAGGACGTCGGGGAGTTGGTAGAAGGTAGCTATCCTGGCTGCAGAACATCAAAGAGTGGACAGGAATAACAATAGTTCAGAATCTGTTCAAAGTGGCGCAGGATAGAGATGCCTTTGCTGTATTGATCGCCAACGTTGGGGGGACCTGACACGGCACCGAAAGAAGAAGAAGTGATTTGTATATTCAAACTAAAAGTTATTTATAAATTAATACAAAAATGTGAAGTTATGTGGTATATAGTTTCAGTGATAGCATTTCGTCGTGGGCTTGTGTCTTTGTAATATAAACCCTTATTACGCATAGAGTTCAAAGTCAAGTTAATCTTGAAAACATTACTTTAGGGATCTGCTTCAGACATGAAATACGTAAAAAAAACTTTAAATTTTGTTGTGCAATATAATTAGTTAAGAATATATTTACTGACAAACTGGAAGCCGATAGTGGTTAATTCACAACTATTTGTAACTATTGCATTCAATGCTTATTTGTTAATTTATGCCTTATTTCCAATCGTATAACAAAATAAAATACATATTTTATATTGACGAAAAATTCGTTATTGTTCCAAGCTTTCTATCGGAAAAAACAATCGTATTTTAAATACTACGAAATATATTTTTTTTAAATTTGCTTATCATAAAATTGAACAAAATATTCATAAAATTACATATACCGGCTAGTGATCTAGGTAAAATAACGATTGGCTCCTGATATATGGAATTTGGGCTTAAACTTGGACACCACCCGATTCCTTCATCATAAAGAGATATTTTCTTTTTTATTGTATCTCAATAGAGACGAAGAAACAAACTGGAAACTGAATATGGATGATCAAGGTGTTTACAGGACTTATGACCTGTCATTGGTTGGGTTAAGCGCACGCTTTATATAATTACAACATTCCCCATTCCACCATTGTTATTATGATCATGTATGATACATTTTTTGGAAGTTGTATATATACTCCAAATCCATACATATTTTCACGTGGCAGTTCCAGTTAGCCATCTATGTAGATTTGATTGTACTAATTAATTTTTTAAGATTAATCTATACAATCCATCCACTAACGCCATCTATGAAGAATGATTGTTTAGCATTTAGCAAACTACTTTATTAACACAATGCGAAGAGGCTACCGCCTCCTATCGCACTGTTAGAAGTCGCCTGGAGTATCCACTCCTATTTTTTACGCCAACTGTCTATATTGGAGATTTTATTATATAACAAATTATTAATAGAATTAAAATTCTCATAGACTATAATAGGAGTAGATAAAATATGGCCTGGGTACCTCTTGATTTCTTACATATATTTTTTTCTAACGTTAGTCCCGCAAAGACAAGGGACGAGCCTAGGGATTGAATGAGCGAAGCTAACGAAAGGCGCCGTTCGCCTATAACAGCTTCGGGTAAGCTGTGGGAATCCTCTATGTATAACAAATTCTCAAACCATTTACATCCATTAAAAAGTACTCCGTCTAAAAAAACGGATGAAAAAGTACATGTAATATTCTTATAGAAGCGTGAGTTATGCTTTACCAAAGTTCTTACCAAAATATGACGTTTTAATATCTTAATCATACGAATAATTTAGTATACTTTTTGTGTTAATTTCAAAAGCATGTTTAATAACGAAGTATCTTAAAGTAATCCGTCCTTTTCCCTCTTCCAGCCTTCTAATTTGTTGTATCTCGTTACTCTGTAAACTCCTTGGCATCTGTAATGAATCTTTATATTATTTAATGCTCAGTATTTGCTTAGTTGGAACAACAGCCCCGCCATGTCTCGAACAACGATCGGGTAAGCTGTTTACAGGACTTGTTTGTTTAAATGAAGGCAGCTTTTGATTGATGCGGTTCTGTGAAGGCGTACGACTCGCACGGTATACGGAATGCTGTGAAGATATCACATGTTTGTTGGTGAAAGGAATACAAACTGAAATTTCCTTCCTAAGTTTGAAAGTACACCAACTGCAGGCTGCAGGATGTTATAACACGCTGTTGTTCGTAAACAATCTCTCAGATAGTTTCCTCGCTTCTTCGTACATCTCATATTATTTTAATATCTGTCTCAGTTATATAAACGTTTCCGACTTGCTTCCGATATGAACATTTTGGTCTCTCGACTAAGAAAACCGCTCTATTTGAAGATTAAACATTGCATTGAAAGAAATCTACGAGCTTTTCGCCGGTTTCTGAGATTAAATTGTGTTATTAAAATTCGTTCAGAGTTCACGTAAAAGCTATCAAATTCTCCCTTCTTTATGTTTCGGTGGAGCGATTTTCTTAACCTCGGTAATCGGATGTCTTCGAGCGATAACACTTCGAGAAGTTAAATTGAAACAATTTTTCACTGTTTCGGTGTTGATTTTGGAAAATTAAAGTTCTATTTAAACAAGCGATGGCTCTAAGGAGAGAATTTATCACAGGCGATCGCTCGTGTGCCGTGCAAACATTAATTACTCAAAATAAGTGGCGTGTCAGCGGCGCAAATAAGTATTTAAGGTTTGCCTGAAAAACAAATGGTGGACGGAGATTAATATTTTTCCCGAAAGGTCCTTCCATCGTTGGGGCTCGCAAATTTGTCAGTTTTATCATCATTACCCAAGTGTCGCGTGCTCTCTCTCCGCCATAATATTAGGCATCTCCTGGGGGAAGAAAGAGAGGAATGCCTCTAAAACACGATGATGGCCCTTTTCGTCGTCTCATTAAATAAATTGTGTCAAATGCCAGCACTTTTTCCGGCTATCACAAAAGACTACTCTCATTTAACATTATTGTGAAAAAGTTTACTTCTTTATTATGATGTATGTTAATAACATATACTTTTGTATATAAAATCTTCTATATTAAAAAACCTTCACTTTTTGAGTTAAGATTACTTAATAAATAATACAATTATTTTACAAGAAAGAAATATGTTTTATGTACTAATAATATTAAACTTTAAAAAATATAATATCGTATACATATTTGTTTAAATAAATCAGCAATTAATAAATATAGTAAATTTAGAAGTTAAACAAATTTTCAGATCAAAAAAATATTTATTTCTATCCTCAATGAAAATAAATCTGGTCGTAATCAATTATTTTTAATTCACATTTAACCATTTTTGTATACATAATATATTAAGTATAATGATTTATTTTATAATTCTAGGTCCTGCGTAGGACATATATAAAATTTATCAATATTCAATAACACATTTAAATAATTATAAGAAAGCATGTAGATTCTACCAGCAAACTATTCGCAATTACAAAAGTAATCATTTTATTGTATTTGATTAATAAAGATCTTGTTTGTTTTTTAATGTATAATCTTAATATGTGGTGCTAGTGTAGATTGAACTAAAAAATGTAAAGTGTTTCTCAACATAGTAGCATATACACACATCTTTCAAAAATTTGTCAGACGTGGTGATCGTAAGAAGGGCGGAATGGGGAATGTTGTATTACATAAAGCGATCGCTTAACCCAACCAACGACAGGTCATAAGTCCTGTAAACGCCTCGACCACTATATTCTGTTTCCAAAAAAAAACAATTTATATCTTCGTCTCTAATGAGATACAATTAATCCTTAATAAAGTTCTATTTATTTAATAAAAGAACCTTGAAACGGAGTTATACGACAAACGTATATTATTTTCACATACTCTCACGGCGGCGGCCTTTAGCCATGCCGCAATATGATGACCTTCTCCACAACACGACAGGCTTTCCTAATTAGATAAACCACATAATTCAGAGACGCTTTTCGAAGAAGCAATTATTATCCTAGACCATGTTCCATGGACCCAAATCACCATAATCTTGTTGATAACCCTAAGAGCGGATTCCTCGGCCCGCCTTAGGAATATATTAAATCATCTTGTCCCTTAACCGACCACAAATATTTCAATGCCCCAACGAAATAGTTAAGGGATACCCACTTAATTTAATGTTTACTCCAATGGTGTACACAATCTTGAGGGTTGGAATATTCGCCGCTGTATTTCAGCTGTTGCACTAATAAGGTACTAGATTGTTTTGAGTCTATATATTGTAAAGAAGCTTCTTCTTCTTCTCTTTGTTCCTCTCTTAACGGAGGATATAGAACATCATGGATATTTGAAGTTTTGATACGGCAGATCTAATCGGGGATGCTTTGTGGCAACTAATCCAATCTCGAAGGTTTTAAAGCTAGAATTTTTCGTCTACTCTCGACACTTCGTTTTTCGTTCATTTTACCTATTATTATTCTTCATAGTCCATTATTTTGGCAGAAACACTATGATACTTCAACATTATTACTGTTAAAATTTATAACACTGTTATAATATCACAATTTCTATTTATTCACTGAGAGTGTCGCGACAGCTGTTTCGCCAATCGGTGTTGGCATTAACAGGTGTTACAATAAACTATACTATGTATTTATACTATATGTTTATTGTAACACCTGATGATGCCAACATCGGTAGGCGAAACAGCTGTCGCGACACTCAGTGAATAAAAAGAAATTGTGATATTATAATTGTCATTTAAATTTTAACAGTAATATTATAATTCTGTTGAATCGCTCTTGACATCATTACAGCGTGAGCCAAATCGATGTAAAGAGTAAAGCTATAATATTGATTCTCGTGACAAGTGATAGGTAGCTAATCTATCGCCATTTTATTGTCACGTGAATCCTACACTAGACCAAAGACAGTGTGACAATCACACTGTGATCGCCGGGAATCGAATTCAGGACCTTCAGTGTGGCTGTTAAAGCACTTACCACTCGGCCACGAAGGCAATGTCAGTTGCATCAGTTGCTGATATGGTTATCTATTTTTCTTTCTTCATTCACTGCAGTAGTTCCTCGTTGGTGACTCTTTCTGTCAATGCTATTTTTCACACACGCTTCCTTCACATTCATACATCGTGTCATGCACGCAAGTCGATTTCTCCAACTCTTGACATTTTAATATTTTATTGATATGAGATCTTGCACCGCTTCCCAGCCTTCCTCTATTTCTAATTCCGTTTACGTCGTTTACATATACATACTATATTTACCATTATTTCTTCATTAATTATTTCCATATGTCCAAACCATATTATTGATCCTTTCATTATTTTGTTCATAACAATTTCAATTGAACTGCATTCACTTCTAATATTTGCATTAAAAAGTAGATTAATATTCAAGGCGTTCGAACTATCAGTAGGGTCGCAGCGAGTCACATCTTGCTGCAGGGTGTGATTCGATAAAATGGTGCGAGATGGTCAGTTGCATTTCACCGGCAATATAACTGACTAGTCCAATTCGTTAGCGTCCTTATTGCAAACCCCAGGTAATGGGATCACACTCATAACCGTGTGATCACTACAGATAACGAGGGTATGAATGGTGAGCTTTTGGCGCCTCCAAACCAGATCCAAACAGCTAAGGGAAGGTAACCCCGACAGAAAAATCCACCAGACAAGGCAACGGGAAACCATTCACACCAACAGAGATGGTTTTGCTGCAGTGATCGCTAAAGTTGGAAGGACCTGATACGGCACCGAAAGAAGAAGAACTAAATAACTAACTAACCATCACGCCGTCTCCTCGGAGGGGTAGGCAGAAAGAATGGACTACCACACTTTTCTTTCCTGACATATTTCTCTCGCTTCCTCAACATTCATACATCGTGTCATGCACGCGCGTCGATTTCTCTGACTCCTCACATGGCCGACTTTCAATATTTGATTTATTTGATCGTGCCACGTTTTCCTCGGTCTTCCTCTATTTCTGGTTCCATTTACATCGTTAACACATATTTTTTTTACCATTCATTCTTTCCATATGTCCAAACCACAAGAAAAATATTCAAAATAAGTTGTTTTTTTTCAGATTAGAGGATTCTCCGCGTCGATTGGGTTAATAATAAATTTATGGATAAAATCATCATTGTACATATCGTGTATAACAAAATTAATAACCGCGGTCAAGTATATTAATTTATAACTTGTTTATGATCACATTTAGAATTTACTGTTATTTAGATTCTCGGATATAACGCGACATTTTTTATCCGAAAGGGAACGATATGTATTTTCCTACGCGGCGTTTCACACGCGTCACGATATTTCGCCATTTATTTTACGAGTATTTAAAGCACACCAAATCAAACAAAGGAAATCTTTACAAAGGAAGCGCCTATAGCGTGAATTTACCCAAAAAGCGTATAAATATACTCGATATCCGATATTTATATTCACTTACATGAATGTATGGCCTGGTGTATTTTGGAAATCGGTAACATTGAAGCCTATCAGGGGGATATTTGATCAAACATAACGTTTTGCTATACGATCCAAAATAAATTTTAAGTATTATTAAATTTAAGGCATAAACACTAAAGATTTATGTGTATTGTTTCATGAACAATGGTGTAAAACTCCATACGAATGAAAACATCTATTTTCTAGTAGTTTCAAAATATATATTATGAGAATTAAATGTTTCGCCTTTCTAAGGCAATATCCAATATGATAACGAGATAGAATATTTGATAGTGCCTTAGACAAACAAAACATGTCAATCACATAAAAGCTTTATTTTCACTTGAACAATGATGTAAAACTCCATATTAAATAATGAACATGAATGAAAACGTCAGTTTTCTAGAAGTTTTATTATATTTTATGGGAATGACATGTTTTGCCCTTCTAATGACATTTGATAACGCCTCAGATGGGCCAAACATATCATTCTCATAAAATATAATAAAACTTTTAGAAAACTGACGTTTTCTTTCGTATTAATCACAAAAAATACTATAAAATTTCTAGAAAACAGACGTTTCGAATCGTATTAATTACTGTAGAATTCCGTAATTTTATCACTTGGAAAACTGCATTTACCATTAATATGATTATACCAATGACAAAAGTATAGTAATACGAATATAGTATACAAAAGTAACCTTAGACGTAGAAAAACATTTTTTTCTTTTAGATTTAGTAATTTTAATTATATCATCATATTGCGATTACCAATGTTAGCATAAGATTATTAACAACCGCCATTTACTAACAAACCGCCATTTTACTAACAATTCTACTTACATCCTATTTTATGTAGTTGTCACGATACAGGCCATGCCTAGTGTGACAACACAGTCCATAATTTTTTTTTGGCAAATTATTGTTATAACATGTAAAATAAATAAATAAATAAAGTGGAGGAATGTACTTCCGGTAGCGTAAGACCTTTTGCAGAAGGCGTGGAAAACTTCGGGAATACCTGGTATCGCATATGAGGAAGGAGCCTACAAATCACAAGTGTGAGAAGCACGCTGTCATTGCCGGGAATCGAAGCCGGAACCTTTGGTGTGGCAGTCATAGCTGGTACCACTCTGCGACAAAGGTCGCCTACTATATACTTTCGTTTGTACCTATGTTTCATCAGGACAGTATAATAACTATTAAATATTAATTTCAAAGCAACACTATTCCCAGTGCTCCTTCATATGTGTGAAAATATGTCGATAAAGTTAACAATATACCATTTTATCCATGAATTTGAATAAAACGTGACGATACATACATATCTCTCACATATAAATACGTGTAAGAAATGCGAAAATAATACAATTGTGCGAAAGGATATACGTTTAAATCGTAAAAACGTTTTCACCGGAAACATTTCTGAATTATTTTTCCTACAATTTAACCCTTAATTCTGTTTGTGTTTTCCTGTTTTACCCATTAGCTCGGTAAACAAATAAACACGAAGCCCACTCACGGCCGTACATTTTGATGTATCGGGATGATTTTTGAAGCATAATAGGCCACTGTTAACGAATGGTTTACCCTTTGGGCTCCGGACCTTTGTTGTGGTAATTAACTAACTCCGTCAGCTGAGTACACCAGTAAGAGATCAACCGCTGAAACGGAATTCGGAAAGTCACTATTGGCAGTTTAATCAAAAGGCGAAATCAACCGTACCATTAATTTTAAGTTTGTTATATAGAACACTCTCTCCTTTAGAGTTTTGGCGATCTCGTTGCGCTACTGAGTTAGTCAAAATACGACGCGATAGGGACGGATTGTGTAAGGGAGGCAAAACCCTGGCAGGGCGTGGGAAGCTGTATAAGTATATTTATAATGACGTAAGTCCTAGTAACATATTAAAGATACAAATCGAAGCTATCAAATTTAATTGTTATTATCTATTGAACTGAAATAACTCGGCAAACATAACCTACTTTGGTATAACCCGAAAATATAATATTTTTAAACTAAACGTTTGTATCAATTTTATTTTATTTTACCACTTTACATTTGATAGTACTCTTTTTGTTATTCTTAACATTTGTGTTTTTTCTTTTCTTTTGTTAGATCTTATTATGTAATTGCAACTAATCTGGAATAGTAAGACTGTAATGTTTGTGTTTTTCTTAAATAAATGAAAAGTAAAAAAAAAATCATATTACACACATAAAATACGAGGGTTGTCGTAAAATAAGTTTCGTGCGATCCGGCAACACTCGATCGTAGCTTGGTCTTCCCCCTACACATCCCCACCCAGCCGAATTCGCTGCGACGCGCAGTGTCGGTTTGGCAGCCGTAAAAAATGGAGCTCCCGATCGCATTGCCCTCGTACAATCAAAAATCTTAAAAATGAACGTTTTAATCAATATGAAATTGTCAATATTATCTTCTTCTTCAGTTTATTTATTATCATTATAATTGTTATTATTATTATTTTGTTGAATCGCTCTTTTCATCATTACAATCACACTGCCATCGCCAGGGATTGAACCTGAGACCTTCGATGTGGCAGTCAAAGCACTAACCACGCAGCCAGGAAGGTCGTCAATTTATGTAGATCTTGCGATTTATTAAGACAGGATATCAAATTTTGTCCTGTGATGAAGACGTTCATGTTTTTCTCCATCTCTTTGGTGGTCGTCCTGGTTATCGACAATCCTCTGAATACTAGTGCATCACGATCTCTGGCATTCGAAGATAAGCTTTTTTATTAGTCTGTTCTTTAAATTCATTATAAAGATTATCTGTTTGTTCCATGGGTTTAACAATAAAAGCAATTCAATTGCGGAAAACATTATCTTAATATGTAAATATTCACAAGGACATATAATAATATGTATCGTTTTACAAGGAATTTGTCACGAGCTATTTTTATAATATTTATTTTGATTAAATACCTGCACATAACTAACTAACTAACCATCACGCCGTCTCCCTGAAGGGGTAGGCAGAAAGAATGGACTGCCACAATTTTCTTTCCTTGCATATTTCTCTCGATTCCTCAACATTCATACATCGTGTTATGCACGCGCGTCGATTTCTCTGACTCCTCACATGGCTGACATTCAATATTTCATTTATTTGATCGTGCCACGTTTTCCTCGGTCTTCCTCTATTTCTGGTTCCATTAACATCATTAACATATACTTTATTTACCATTCTTTCTTTATTCATTCTTTCCATGTGTCCAAAACATCTAAATGATCCTTTCATTATTTTGTTCATAACACCATCATTCGCACCGCATTCTTTTCTTATATTTTCATTCGACACTCTATCATACACAGAGTATCCCCACTTTAATTTCTACTGCATTTATTCTTTAATTTCTACTGCATTTATTCTACTTTCATCTTTCTATTGCCAGTTCCATGCTTCGCTTCCATACGGGTTGGGTCGGTAGAACACTGTTCACTGCCATTCTAGATATTTTGGATAGGTTGCACATCGTTTATTTATTAACGAATTAAAGATAAATTCATCAAAATATTTCTTCAGTTCTTTTATCTTCAAAACTAAACAAAAAACATATATTTCCAATACGGACTGTTTGTCATAAGGCACATCCATTTCGGAAAGGTAAGATTTTTTATACGTGCTATTTTCTATAACTTCATGGGTCGATCACGAACAATCATATTTTGATTTGATCCTTTGGATTCGTACGTGCGCGCGTATCAGTATCATTGGAAAAGAACATTATCCGCGTGTGCGTATGAAACTTTCCTTTTGACCTTTCGTTAAACTCGTGCGGATCCAAAAGGGCCGACCGTCCCGAGTTGAAGGACCGCACGGTGGACTTTGGAGTGGAAAGGTCTAAGGGATAAACACTATCAGCTCCAGGACACCAGTTAATATGGACGGGGGATGACTTAGTTACCCAGACAATAAAACCCAACCGCTCGTATTAAGTTGACGGCCTTATTAGCGGCGCCGTGTTTTATTTCGATAATAAACAACACCGAGATGTTACAAGTTTTGATATGTGACCCTATTTACGTGTACCGTTGAACAGCCGAGCACATTTATGCGAAGGGCGGTCAAACTGAGACCTACTTCGCCTGTCAAATGAGATTAGACAATTGTACGCAAGCGTAAAATAAGTAATTCAACTATCAAACGAAATAATTATTTTCTTAATTAGGTTAAGACTTAATTTCAAACAGTGTGTTAAAACTAGCCACCCGCACTATAAGGGTTAATTGATTTTTATGAATTCTGTTGAGCATAATGGAGTATTCTCATGTTTTTGTTACACACGTGTTGTAGTATTCTTAAAAAATTACATTACCTCAGCTCCATTTATTACCTGAAAATGGCAAAATAATGTGTTATATTATTTATATTTTTTTATTTTATTTTATATCATTGTATTTTGTATTATTTGTTTTAGATTTATTTTGTGGATGTTGGACGATCTAAGAGTGCCCGGGAGATGCCTATTGGTGGCGATGAGGTTCGCGACCCATCACACGCGTCTCCCGCGGGGGCGAAAAGAGGACGATGGAGTGCCGCATCTGTTAAAGTGTAGCAATCCATGCTTTTTGCCTACCCCTTCGGGGAGACGGCGTGATGGTTAGTTAGTTAGTTAGTTTTGACTTTAACTAAATGAAAGTGATTCAAGAGTCGTAAATATAATAGATGTTTCATTTATTTACTTTATTGTGTATGACGATTGGTAAGTTACACAGTTTCACTTCGTGGCAGAGTGGTAAGAGCTTTGACTGTCATACCGAAGGTCCTGGATTCTATTTCCGACGAAGGCAGTATGATTGTTACACTGTCATTGGTTTGGTATAGAATTCACGTGACAATAAAATGGCAATAGATTAGCTACATTTTACCTGTCATGAGAATCAATATAATAACTAAAAACAAATTGTATATAGTAAGTGGGTTTAAACGACCTGTTATATACAAAAAAATAAAAAGATTGTGTCGAAAAAAAAACGATTTGGTTTAACTTCGCTTCGTAACGGCTTACCCATATGAGATATGAAAAGCATGTACATCAATTAAAAGTTATGTTATTCTTGTAATTTTACCTTATCTCGCTAAACTAAAGCCCCAAAAAAGTTGATAAAAAAAACATACATATTTGTTACAAGAGTAGGTTTAAATTTCATAACATACTGATGTTTGGGAACTGCAATACATATTTTCCGATTTTATTTAAAATGTGATTAATTATTATTAATAAAGGGGGCAAGGAAAATGGTGTTGCTATAACTATTACACCCGATGCCCTTGGAAACGACACAAAGTCGGACAAACTTTCCACCACAGTGGCAAGAGAAGATGAGAGATACGGTTCTATTTAGGGCCATCCCTAAATACTGTTGCTGTATAGTGACACGACGAAGAAGAAGAATAAAACAAAACACCTTATTTCGCTATAATATAGCTTTGAGAATACGGTTGCTTAATAGTGTCTCCTAAATTATATATATATTTGGAAATAGCTCGAGAAACTTTAGAACAAAATAAGAAAAAAAATTGTTAAGAACAATAATTAGGCTTAAAAATATTTTGGGTTATTATTATTAAGATAGGGTCACTAAGATGGTTTGGACATATTAAACGAATGGATAGAGAGAGAATGATTAAAAAAAAATATGCACGTAGTGTGAATGGAAAAATAAGTCGAGGAAAGCCAAGGAAGATACGGCATGACCAAATTAATCAATTACTGGAAGACGACCATGTTCGAAGTAGGAACAATCGACAAGCGTGCGTGTCACGATGTGTGAATGTAAAAGAGGCGCAAGAGTTATTTTGGATTATTATGTACGAATTTATATCAAGTTTGTCACTTACAGATTCAAGCCAATGTCTAATGAATTAAAAATCAAATACCAATCACTTTTCTTATAAATAAACAATCAATATGTTAATTTAAACTCAAATAAACATCAAACAACGTTAAACCAACATATTTAAAATTAAAATTAAAACACCAAAGTACTTTTTTTTTGTTTTATATAACTAACCGGTTTTGTTCCTGGTGGAACTTCGTCAAGGTTACAAAAATCAAACTGACGGAACTTCGACGGGACCAAAACCGTTTTGGTTCGAAAAACAAAACACAAGTGTTCAAATTACTTTAATTAATTCCACATGCTTCATTTGAAAGTATTTGAATTAGCGACGAGACAATAAGAATTTAGATGTTTGAAAATTCACCGTAAAATTGTAATCCATATTTGAACGGACACATTAGATGTAAAAAAAAATCACAAAAGGTTTTCTTTTTAAATTGCATGTAAGTGTTCACCTTTTAAGGTAAATACGAATAAAAATATGGAATATGGGCAAACTATATTAAACTATGTCATACATACTTTACGTCAAAGCACTCGGGTTATTTTCCACCTTTAGGTACAATCAGCTATTCACATGTTTTATGCAAACTGGCATGAAGACTGAATACAAGAGGTCTATAATAATATTCAAAATATTTACCTGAAAATAGGTACGCAATTACCATATTAGGATCGTTCTATATGGGCTATCGTATTACATTATTGCTTGTCTTACTAGAACCTTTTTTAGTGAATTTGTGTAAATAAATAAAATGAAATGGGTCTTACCTAAATGCATTATGAGTAATCTTTCCCGCCCTCCATCTGTTTCCATGCCACTCTGCTTTGCGCAGACTACATCCAGGTTACACCGACATGCTGATTCAGGTAATCCTTCCACCGTAGTTGCGGTCACCTGCACTTATATTTGCGGTCCACGGTCTTCAAGTCAGCAGACTTTTTGTGAATTTTTCGTCCGAGCTGTGACGTGACCTGCCCATTGCCATTTTAGGTACGAGTACCTACGCTAAAAACAAAGCGCAACTTAATTTAAGTTTTTTGCAAATTATATCCATTCCATTTATTATGAGTCCTTTATATTAAATTCTTTACATTTCATTATTATCTATTGTGTTGTTTTTTACATATATACTATCAACTATTCTTTAATTTTAATTTAGTAATAAATAGTTACACCTGAAGATGAAGTAGATCTTTGAAACGTGTTGTGCTAATTTATTTTATAACAATATGAATATGCCATTGTTTTGGCCGAAACACTATGATCCTTCAACATTATTACTGTTAAAATTTAAAATACTGTTATAATATCACAATTTATCGCGACAGCTGTTTCTTCAGTTTATTATAACACCTGATGATGCCAACATCAATTGGCGAAACAGCTGTCGCGACATCCTCAGTGCATAAAAAGAAATTGTGATATTACAACAGTGCTTTAAATTTTAACAGTAATAATAAGAATATGGTTTTACAAAGTTTTAAAATTTAATAAAATATACGATAGTTTTTTAAAACAGAATTTTCGAATCACTTTTTTGGATATTTCACAAACATATTTCGGACCACAGACGCCCGTCTTGAGAGTAGAATTTTTTACCTCGTTTAATTGTTAAAATGTCTACACTGAAGAATGACACTTATTGCCCGAAACATGTTTGTGAAAGTGCAAAAAAAAGTTATAAAAATACAGCGTTTTCAAAAAATTATCCTAATGTGAATTCACAACACAAAGTGATTACGAATATAGAATTAAATATAAAACTTAAAGAAAACTAACGTTTTTTATCAATATAAAATAACAAATTTTCTGTTAGTATGATTAGAATGGGATGAGAACCGAACTTATATTAATTACTTTAGAACCGAAGAGTTTTATCCCATTGACTACCGACCCTTATGTATGGAAGCGAATCATGGAACTGGAAACAAAAGAAGGATGGAAGTAGAATAAATGCAGTAGAAATGAGATCTCTTAGACGAATGTGTGCGTACTCTGTGTATGATAGAGTATCGAATGAAAATATAAGAAGTGAATGCGGTGCGAATGATGGTGTTATGAACAAAATAATGAAAGGATCATTAAGATCGTTAGGACATATGGAAAGAATGAATGAAGAAAGAATGGTAAAAAAATTATTTGTTAACGATTTAAATGGAACCAGAAATAGAGGAAGACCGAGGAAAACGTGGCACGATCAAATAAATCAAATATTGAATGTCGGCCATGTGAGGAGTCTGAGATATCGACGCGCGTGCATGACACGATGTATGAATGTTGAGGAAGCGAGAGAAATATGGCAGGAAAGAAAAAAATGGCAGTCAATTCTTTCTGCTTACCCCTTCGGGGAGACGGCGTGATGGTAAGTTAGTTAGTTAGTTAGACTAGTATCTGTATGTTATTTTCAAATTGATTAAGATCGAAATAAATAAAAAATCGCGTAATTAAAAACCTTGGTTCAGAGCTTTTACAAAAATATTCTTGCCTTTCTCTTGAGGGTATCTAGTTGTTTTAGTTTGTTAATTTTGTGCCTTGTGATATATTAATCCATTGTTACGGAATAGCAATCCAAATGTAGAGTTAAATAAGTTAGCGAAGTCCGCTAACACATAAAGCAAATGTAAACATTTGGAACTCATAAAGCAAAGGCGCGAACAATGAGAGATATAAAGGATTTCCTTAATCCCGAACACCTGGTTGTGCTGTTAACATGACCAAATTCGGAATCAGCTCATTATTCATTCTGGCTCTAATTTTAGGCCGCCAGCCAAGGGATTGTCTTCCAAAACTCGCTATAAAATTTATGTCCTTAATGCCAGATAATAGGGAAACGCCTCGTATGGTGACACTTAACTTTTTTCATAAACGAATGAACTTTTGTTGATTGCATATTGTTATGCAATTTTAAAACATGACATTGGACTATATATGAAAACTCAATAGTTCATAAAGAGTTTTAAGTATTTTTGTACCGACCCTTACGAATGGAAGCAAAGCATGAAACTGGCAAAAGAAGGATGAAAGTAGAATAAATGAGATATCTTAAACGAATATGTGGAGACTCTGTGTATGATAGTGTCAAATGAAAATATAAAAAGTGAATGCGGAGAAAATGATGGTGTTATGAACAAAATAATGAAAGGATCATTAAGATGGTTTAGTCACATGGAAAGAATGAATGAAGAAAGAATGGTAAAAAAAATGTGTAAAAAGTTAACGATGTAAATGGAACTAGAAATAGAGGAATAACGTGGCACGATCAAATAAATCAAATATTGATTGTCGGCCACGTGAGGAGTCAGAGAAATCGACGCGCGTGCATGACAGACAAGTGAAATATGTCAGGAAAGAAAAGTGTGGCAGTGCATTATTTCTGTCTACCCCTTTGGGGAGACGGCGTGATAGATAGTTAGTTAGTTATTTAAGCTTTTGAAAACCGACATTTTTAACCCATATCAAATATTGGCAAAAGAAGGATCAAAGTAGGATAAATGCCGTAGAAATGAGTTTACAAAAAAGAATTTAGCGGGAAAACGATATATACCGGACGACTAAATAAGGAAGAAATGTATGGTAGATGATTTGATCATAAGTAAAATAGAAAATGGATCCCTGAGATGGTTTGGACATATGGAGTGAATGGACGAGAGAAGAATGGTTATATTGTTATATACAAGCAGTGAGAGTGAAAAGATAAGCCGTGAGAGACAAAGGAAAGAACTAGAACTGACTGAACTGAACTAGAGGAGTATGCCAGGACAGAGCAGTATGGCGATCTCTGCCTACCCCTCCATTGAAAGGGCGTGATAGTTATTTAGTTTGTTTAATCTTTATAATGGAGTTTCAAAACATTATTTAAGACCCTAAAAAATAAACATTCTAGAATTTTTTATTTTTTATTCGTTAAGATTACACAACTGATCAAGTATCTAGGCATAGACCTGGTGGGAGGAGCTGATCTGCGGGAAGAAATACAAGCCTAAGTAAGCAAGGCAGCTGCAATCTCTGGCGCTCTAAAATCCACAATATGGAAAAACAAAGACATGGCAATTAAGAGAATATATAAAGCATGCGTAAGACCAATAATAACATATGGCGTCGAAGCAAGGGCAGACACAGTAAGGACCAAACAAGTTTTAAGGACTTCCGAGATGAAGACACTGAGGACGATAGCAGGCAAGACGCCGAAAGATCGCGTGAGAAACACCAGAATAAGAGAGATATATGAGGTTGAGGATATTATAAAATGGAGCAGACAGCGAAAAAGGAACTGGTAAGGGCATGTTCAAAGAATGGACACTACGAGACTTACCAATATTGCGTTGCATAATCAGCATTATGGGACTCGTCCTCGTGAAAAACCTCTTAAAAAATGAAGGACAGCTGGGAGTCTACCTCACAGGAGGAGCAACACTCTGGAGAACAGACCGCATAGGTCTACAACAAGGAAGAAGATACAAATGATTCAACATATAAATGAATGATTGAAGTAAAATAGGCACTAAATACCAACCAAAAAAAGTAAGTATGCAATTTTGTTCTTTATGACATATAGAACGAAACTGCAAACTTAGATTTTTTTTTTGTATTTTATTTTTGGTACTCGGTGCATATTTTACTTCAACTATTCAAATGTTTTAAACTTAATTTTATATATCGTGAATATTTCATAGAAAATAAAAGCAGATGACTAAAAGTAAATAAACTAATTAAATTCAATTATTCTAATTAACTTACGGAATCCATAATACTAAACGATTAACTTTTGAACACTAAATTGTGTAAAGTGGCAAACTTTTCCATTAAACCGTCATGAAAAAGCTGTTGACTATTATATACAGTTTGGGTCGCGAATCCAACCCGCCCTTGAGAAAGGCCGTACTTTGACCCTCACGAATCATTAAATTCTATAACCGCAACGTCTCCAGCAATACAAACAATGGCCAGAGTAAATTGCATTAGCCTATTTCTGAAGGGGGCACACCGATGGGCAACGTAGTACGATGAGGTTAAGAAATGAATAGACGAAACTAGGGAAACTCCAACAAATATGGTTTCGTAAATAATAATATCTTTCAAATCAAATCAGTTTATTAACTCAAAAGACATTATAAATCGCAAATTTTTTAAGGCATCTATTGAGTACAGGTAAAATATTATAAAAATACAACATAATACCAGGAACGCATTAGAGATGGTTCGACATTAGGAAAACAAGATACTTTCTAAAGTCAAGAGTATTTGTCCCCTGAACGTACACCAGAGGCAGATTGGTTCTGGTGGCCGGTAGGTAACAATCCGTGCTGTCACTGTCGGAGAAATCTATCAGGGACAAAAAGACCAACACCCTCTAGCACGGCCGAGTTCTCGAAATATCCTCTGACTAATTTTAAAAAAATGGGTTATGACATGCCCATCTCTTCGAAACTGTAAAGAATTGGTTCCGAGCATTCCTGAAAGAAATGCTGTGGGATAGAGCCACGGATAACTACCATACTTCCTCATGTAGGGATACCTCAGAATTTTTTTCTGGACTCTCTCCAGCATAACGGAATATCTCGCCTCGTGAGGACTCCATATCACAGAACCACTTTCGAGTCTGCTCCGAACCAACGCGTTATATAGGACTCTTAATACATATATTGTAAGTAAACTCATAATAATCTTAATATATTCTAAGTAAACTGATAATACGGCTTTGTACCATACCTCACAATCAAGAACCAACCAATTCACTCAAGCAAAATCATCGTCAGGACAATAAAACAACTAAAAAACACAGATAACGTCACTTATAATATATATGGTGTAATACTTGAATTCAGAAATCACAGATAAAGTCAAGTAAATAGATAGTGGACTACTCAAATTTAGAAAACAAGCAATTCAAACATGTCGGTGCGTACAATTTAAATACTTTAGCCAAGAGTTTTGACATCTACCCACGTTAATATTTAGTGTTGATATATTCGTTATATTATTGTTATAATTTAACAAAAGACAAAATAATATTATAAACACTATGTAAGTTAAAATTTTGTCGAAATCTCTAAAGGGGTACAAGACGTGATTTTAACTCTGGAAAGAATGAAAATTTAAAGTCTTTATCACAACATTTCATTATATTCCACGTGGTCTTCTTCTGTTACCGACGGGTTTGAGTAGCTAGCTTCAATCTTCTGGTAAAACTAATGTAGACTAAGAAGTAGAGTCGAGATTAGAGTTGTATGTCGTAATATTTTCTTCTTCTTCTTATTTTTCTTTTTCTTCTTCTTCTTATTTTTCTTTTTCTTCTTCTTCTTCTTCTTATTTTTATTCTTCTTCTTCTTCTCTTTTATGTAGATCTTGCGATCTGTTAAGACATGATTTGTTTTAAGGATGTAGTTTAATGTGTAATATTTTCTTCTTCTTCTTCTTTTTCTTTTTCTTCTTCTTCTTCTTCTTATTTTTATTCTTCTTCTTCTTCTCTTTTATGTAGATCTTGCGATCTGTTAAGACATGATTGGTTTTAAGGATGTAGTTTAAATTAAATTACTTTTGGAATACATAACATTTTTTCATCACCATAATGCGCTTTTTACAGAAATGTTCCGTTTTCTTTTTTTCTTATTAGTTTTCATTATGAATTTATTTTTATAATGTATTTAACAAAATGTCTAAAAAAAATATTTCACACCGTTATCGCCGAGAATTGAACCAGGAACTTTCGGTGTGGCAGTCATAGCTGTTGCCACTCAGCCACGAAGGCCTTATATATAGCATTATATATATATATATATATATATATATATATATATATATATATATATATATATATATATATATATATATATATATATATATATATATATATATATATATATATATATATATATATATATATATATATATATATATATACGCTATATAAAGATGTAATTATTCGGATACTGATACAAAAATTAATCACTTTTGATGCATACTCTCGGAACTATTTATTGATTAGTTGACCCCAAACCCTCACAGAATCCCGCCGGACCGTCTCATTAACCTGTCCCGCAATAACAGCTCCTGTGCTACACGATTTGCGGAGATAGTGAACTTACACAATTCAAATCTTATTCAACACAGTACGAGGCAGAGAATACTCTTCTTCTTCTATTCAGCCAATTTCACTCCACTGGTGGATATACAATATCTTCGTCAGCGTGTGTCCATCCACCGCTGGACGTAAGCCTCTCCATTCCCACGTCATCCCTCTCGGTCGATCGCTAGTGTTCTCCATGGCCTTCCCGCCGTCCGCACAATATCATCGCTCCATCTGGTAGTCTGTTTCCCTACTCTTTTCCGGCCCATCCTTCTGGCTCCACTTTCCATAATCCCGTCGGCACACATGACCAGCCCATTGCCACTTCATCCTCGCAATGCATATATACAATGCATATATATTGGTGACCCTGGGGTTTCTTCTGATCTCCACGTTGGGTATATGGTCTCTAAGCGAGTATCCAACATGGATCTTTCCATGGCCCGTTGTGCAACTTTAATTGTGTATACTCGTATTGCTTCTTTAGTTAGCGCCCATGTCTCGCATCCATAGGCATCACAGGATATGTGCCTCTTCTAAACTCTTCCAATATTTTCTATATTTGGCTATATGTTGCCACCTACGACCCGCAAGTTGGATAATACACGGTATACGACAGGACAACACAATCTCTCAAAAACTCTTCATATTAACCTTGGAAGATGTTTTTAAAACAATCGACTGGAAAAAACGGTATAAAAATAAATGTTACATATCTAAATGTAATAAATTTTGTTCAATCAAATCAAATCAGTTTATTTCATCAACAGACATTACAAAATTAAATTTAGGCATCTATTGAGAACAGATAAAATAATATATTGTGTATAGTATACATCATTGAGAGATGGTTCAACATTGGGAAGACAAGATACTATCCAGAGTATTTGCCTTCTGGACGTACTCTCACTAATATGAAAGACGTCGATCTCCTAGCAGACTGCGTTCGTTTTACAACAAACATTTAACTTTACATCTTCTTCTTCTTCAGCCTATTCCCCTCCACTCCTGTACAATGGCCTCCTCCATTTGCTTCCACGTAACTCTGTCTTATCCAGGTTATTCCGACATGTCTGTTCAGGTCATCCTTTCACCGTAGTTGCGGTCGCTCTATACTTTTCTTTGCCGTCCACAGTCTCCAAAGTATTAAAGCGAAACCTCTAGTCGTCATCCGTTTTATCTTTTCTATCCTAATTTGCTTATTTACCAATTTCTTATTTTATTGTATAATGATATGAAAATTCCACATAAAACTTTAAAAATAAAAATTGTTAAATCTTTTAGAAAATGCTTATTTTTTTATAAATCAGCAGAAAATTAATTAAAACAGCAATTATTGAACAATTTTGTAACAGTATTTTTTTAGAGTTATAAAAATATCTGATTAACGTAACGAATCTCAAAAAATAAAAACAAATCTCAAAATAGATCTTACGAGTAAGTCTTGTAAAAACTCGTATAAAAAAGGACACAGAACTTCGTATAAAACAAATAATTCGTATTTTTGAGGACCGAGTTTCCAAGTTAAACAGTTTTATTATGTAAATACAAACCTTTGTGAAATAAGGGCTTAACGAAACCTCCCCTCATTCCAAGCAAGCATAATTGTTAATTATTGGATGAAGTCCGGGAAAACGGGCATAATTTCATTTTTTAATTGTTTCATGTCGACGGAGTAATGTACCAAATGCTGAAATTATGAAAAACCGTACATAATTTCTTAGCCATGCGTACTTTATTGCTCAAATAAATACTTGTACTATCCCAAATCCTGAGCATGAAAATTCGGGGCCGTACACACTGACATAATTTCCGTAATAAAAATAATTAAATCTTCTTATTTTTGATTCACAATACAAAGGTTTTAAGTTATATTTTTTATACATTCGATTGATCTGCCGTATCAGGATGACTGAAGAATCTGGTCTGGAAAAACAAGCACATGCGTATCGACAGCAAGATCAGAATTTATAAAGCATGCGTGCGACCTATCATGACATACGCTGTAGAGACGCGGGCCGACAATGTGCGAACCAAGAGACTACTAAGAATATCGGAGATGAAGGTCCTAAGATCAATTACTGGAAAAACTCTCCGAGATCGTGTCCTCAACGTAGTCATAAGAAAAACTTGCGAAATAGAGGATATCGTTCAGTAGAGTAGATCCAGAAGAAGATCCTGGAGGAACAATGTAGCCCGAATCGATGGTGACAGACTTCCACATACAGCCGCTTATGAAATTCCCTCCGGACACCGCCCACCTGGAAGACCCAGCTGGACTTTATCATCCGACGAGACATGATTTCTGTGTCACATATCGTCAGATCTATTAAAAGAAGAAGAAGAAGAAAAATAGAAGATGGATCTTTAAATAGAACGCTTAATAAAGTGATGTTCACTCCAAGTATATCCAACTTTAAAGGGCTGCCATTAATTACCCATAACTCTTGACTGAACTCCACCCTTTAATTTAGTACATATGAAATGATTTATATCGCTAAGATTTTAAAACTAACCAAAGACCCCGCAGCCTGAATTGGTTTGCGAATCAATACCCAAAAGATGAAGTGGATAAGTGTTTCCAGGAAGAATAATTATCTAACTAACACCAAGCTACGTATTCTAACACCATATTCAAGCCAGTGGCGACATCCTGTAAGATTCCGAGTCATGTGAGATGATTTTTAAAGTACAATAAAGCATCTGCTGATTAGAGCAATTAAGAGATTTGTAAAATGAATGATGACAGGATAGCATGGATTGGTCAGGTATGCCGAACCGAAGAGACCAGAACATTCAAAACCCTGTCCGCGTCAAGACCAGCTGGAGTTAGACCTCTATTAAAGCCTAGATACCGGTTGCTTTGGTAACAACCGTTGCTTTGGAAACAACGATTTTATCACGCATTCATTCGCCTTACATTCCTTTCTTACTTCATCATTAGATATTATATCATACACTGTTTGGCCGCACATTCTTCTTAGTGACCTCTTTTCTGCGGCATTTACCTTACTTTCATCCTTCTTCTGCCAACTCCAAGCTTCACTTCCATACATAAGGGAGATAGAACTCCATTGTACACTGCCATCTTTGCTTCTTATTTATATTTGCGGAAATGACTTTGAGTGCACCGTTTATTTTGTTTCCAGCTCCAACTCTTCTTCCGATATCTTTCTCCATTCCTCCATCTCTTGTAAACATGCTTCCTAGATAAACAAATTCGGTAACTTGCTCTAATTTCTCACCGTTCGCACTTATGTCACAATCCGTCATACGTGCGGAAAAACAGTGTATGATAGAATATCTAATGATGAAGTAAGAAAGGAATGTAAGGCGGATGAATGCGTGATAAATAAAATAAGGAAAGGGTCACTAAGATGGTTTGAGCATACGGAACGAATGGATGAGGGAATAATGGTTAAAAATATAAATACAAGTAGTGTGAATGGGAAAAGAAGTCGCGGAAAGCCAAAGAAGACATGGCATGACCAAATTAATCGATTACTGAAAGGCTGCCATTTTCGAAGTAGGAACAGCATGTCACGATGTACGAATGTAGAAGAGGCGAGAGATATGCCAGGATAGAATAATGTGGCAATCCATTCTCTCTGCCTACCCCTCCGTGGAAACGGCGTGATGGTTAGTTAGTTAGTATATTGTTAAACTAATCAGTAAATTGAATGTGTACATATGACACAAATTTACAATCTTTGTAATTATGATAGGATAGATACAAAGTTTTTCTATCCTTTTTATGTGGTAAATCCGGCTCTGGGGACTCAGTTTTATTTCATGAATGTGTTGTTTTTATGTAAAGATGTATTTTATGAACATTACTTAAATGTTCTTTTTATGTAGGTATAAAAATAATTTTAGAGAGATACACAGTCTCAAACAATATTATACGTGAATCCAGTAAAAACCCACAAATGTAAGTGAATTATGCCGAAACTATGGCAATAATGCCGATTTTTATATTGTTATTGTTACAAAGTGAATAACTACTTAAACCACAATTAAAATTTTTAAATAAAATTTCAAAACCATTCACAATCGTTATATCCTACGTAGAACTGGTCACCCCATTTGGGACCTACTAAAACCACGTACTTGGTATATGAAGAATAAATAAGTATTATAAATAAAACAAAATTGTGTGTAAATGGGAAGTTATTAGAGACATACAGATAATTATCCTAAATTAAATAGTTTTTTTTTTAAATGTACTCGTAGATGAAGTGAAAAATAAGTCAAAACTCTGAAAGGCAATTAAGATATTAAAAACAATTGTTTCTATAAGACTTATTTTATTTTATTACTAGCTGACCCGGCAACGCTTCGCTATTGCTATATTAGAGTATATAAATACACCCAATATATATTAAAGAAATACAATTAAAGTTCAATATCAATGATTTTATTGGATAAAATGACATGTGTATAGGTGTAAGAATGTGTGTATCCTAATTCAGTTCATATCTTTAAAACATTTGTTTAATCCAAGCAAACTTGCTGTGAACTTGAATAATACTAATGTGAATTGAACAATTGAAGGCTGGGCATTACCAAGGTGGCAAGTTTACAAAAAGTCTGAAATGAGTTTTTGATGCCAATTGGTCTTAAACATAGCTGTGCAAAAGCGCGTTATGATTTAATAATATAGTGTAGTTAAAACGTTACCCTAAAGATGCCACCCAAAAAAAAGTTAATATTTATCTTTTTCAGCTTTATTTTTAAACCATTTTTGTAACGTCCAGTCTTAATTTTTTCCTTAATATTTTAAGTGAAATTAAAAAAACAAATAAATATACTATATCACATTTGCATAAAACATTCATACATATACCATTCAAGGTCATAATAATGCTCTTAGAAATACAATGTTTAGAGAAACAAAACTCTTGATTTTGATGTCCATTAGATGAAGCTAATAATGCACATTCACTTAACCAATGACGAAATTTGTAAATTTGTGTGATGTCTGGAAATATACATTGAATCAATTCTCCTTTGGAGTGTGATTCTACAGAAATCAGTTGATAATTTAAAGCATTCATTCCATACAATGAACTTTCATTGTTGCAGAATTTTACCCATTCAGAAATATTTAAAATGTTGCATGTAGGTGTTTCAATGTTTTGTATCATCATCATCATGAGTCTATATCCGTTCACTCCTGGGCGTAGGCCTCCTCCATCTGATTCAATGTCTGTCGATCCTGGGCAACACGCATCCAATGTCGTCCCTCCATCGAAGTTGAGGACGTCCTGGGTTTCGGGTTACAGTACATCTATCATCAGGGCTGCGAGCGGCATGCCATTTAGCGCTGCCACTCTTCCGATGATGTCCGACACTCCTGTTCTGCCTCTAATAGTGGAATTAAACCAATTAATCCAACCTGTACATACCATTTCAAAATTAGTTCATAAATATAACAATCTGTCTTGCACATATCAAGGTGTGGGATCCATACATGCCAGTATCTTAGTATCTTGCGTTGCGTGCCCCATCTCACGACATCTTCCACCTTGGAGATATCGTGGATAGCCGTGTTCCTCACCCTATCTCAAAGAGTCTTTCCTGGTATCATCCTTAGCGTCGGCATCTCTGCAAAAATCAAATAATTATATTAAAATGAGCAGTATATTAAAAAAAAAACACTGGCGTGGGAACGTCAGAACATTTGGAAATGTTATATTACTGGATTTTTCCAACTGAGGCAGCTAATGCTGTATGTAAGGATATGTTTACCTATCACAGCATTTTTTTTTTCAGAGAAAAACTAAAACAGCTGAAGTAAATTGTCTAATCCAAAAGATATAGGTTATCGCCCTGCCAGAACAATTTTACATTAAAATAACATTATTAAAATAGATTATACCAATTCATAGAATTGTGAGGTGTGGGATCCATACATGCCAGTATCTTGCGTTGCGTGCCCCATCTCACGACATCTTCCACCTTGGAGATATCGTGGATAGGCGTGTTCCTCACCCTATCTCAAAGAGTCTTTCCTGGTATCATCCTTAGCGTCGGCATCTCTGCAAAAATCAAATAATTATATTAAAATGAGCAGTATATTAAAAAAAAAACACTGGCGTGGGAACGTCAGAACATTTGGAAATGTTATATTACTGGATTTTTTCCAACTGAGGCAGCTAATGCTGTACGTAAGAATATGTTTACCTATCACAGCATAACAGAGAAAAACTAAAACAGCTGAAGTAAATCGTCTAATCCAAAAGATATTATAGGTTATCGCCCTGCCAGAACAATTTTACATTAAAATAACATTATTAAAATAGATTCTACCAATTCATAGAATTGTGAGGTGTGGGATCCATACATGCCAGTATCTTGCGTTGCGTGCCCCATCTCACGACATCTTCCACCTTGGAGATATCGTGGATAGCCGTGGTCCTCACCCTATCTCAAAGAGTCTTTCCTGGTATCATCCTTAGCGTCGGCATCTCTGCAAAAATCAAATAATTATATTAAAATGAGCAGTATATTTAAAAAAAAACACTGGCGTGGGAACGTCAGACCATTTGGAAATGTTATATTACTGGATTTTTCCAACTGAGGCAGCTAATGCTGTACGTAAGAATATGTTTACCTATCACAGCATAACAGAGAAAAACTAAAAAAGCTGAAGTAAATCGTCTAATCCAAAAGATATTATAGGTTATCGCCCTGCCAGAACAATTTTACATTAAAATAACATTATTAAAATAGATTATACCAATTCATAGAATTGTGAGGTGTGGGATCCATACATGCCAGTATCTTGCGTTGCGTGCCCCATCTCACAACATCTTCCACCTTGGAGATATCGTGGATAGCCGTGTTCCTCACCCTATCTCAAAGAGTCTTTCCTGGTATCATCCTTAGCGTCGGCATCTCTGCAAAAATCAAATAATTATATTAAAATGAGCAGTATATTAAAAAAAAAACACTGGCGTGGGAACGTCAGAACATTTGGAAATGTTATATTAGTGGATTTTTCCAGCTGAGGCAGCTAATGCTGTATGTAAGGATATGTTTACCTATCACAGCATAACAGAGAAAAACTAAAACAGCTGAAGTAAATCGTCTAATCCAAAAGATATAGGTTATCGCCCTGCCAGAACAATTTTACATTAAAATAACATTATTAAAATAGATTATACCAATTCATAGAATTGTGAGGTGTGGGATCCATACATGCCAGCATCTTGCGTTGCGTGCCCCATCTCACGACATCTTCCACCTTGGAGATATCGTGGATAGCCGTGTTCCTCACCCTATCTCAAAGAGTCTTTCCTGGTATCATCCTTAGCGTCGGCATCTCTGCAAAAATCAAATAATTATATTAAAATGAGCAGTATATTAAAAAAAAAACACTGGCGTGGGAACGTCAGAACATTTGGAAATGTTATATTACTGGATTTTTCCAACTGAGGCAGCTAATGCTGTATGTAAGGATATGTTTACCTATCACAGCATTTTTTTTTTCAGAGAAAAACTAAAACAGCTGAAGTAAATTGTCTAATCCAAAAGATATAGGTTATCGCCCTGCCAGAACAATTTTACATTAAAATAACATTATTAAAATAGATTATACCAATTCATAGAATTGTGAGGTGTGGGATCCATACATGCCAGTATCTTGCGTTGCGTGCCCCATCTCACGACATCTTCCACCTTGGAGATATCGTGGATAGCCGTGTTCCTCACCCTATCTCAAAGAGTCTTTCCTGGTATCATCCTTAGCGTCGGCATCTCTGCAAAAATCAAATAATTATATTAAAATGAGCAGTATATTAAAAAAAAAACACTGGCGTGGGAACGTCAGACCATTTGGAAATGTTATATTACTGGATTTTTCCAACTGAGGCAGCTAATGCTGTACGTAAGAATATGTTTACCTATCACAGCATAACAGAGAAAAACTAAAACAGCTGAAGTAAATCGTCTAATCCAAAAGATATTATAGGTTATCGCCCTGCCAGAACAATTTTACATTAAAATAACATTATTAAAATAGATTATACCAATTCATAGAATTGTTACTTAGAATTTAACGTTTTTCCATGTAGATTCATAACATAACCTAAAATAATACGTAAGTAAAACGATATGTAACTTCATTTCTATTCGATATACCTAATTTAGAACTAAAACTTTGAAACATGTAATGCGGAAATATAATCTGTATTCATTTCAACGGCAAAATAGAATAAACTGAAGATATATATGAATTAGAAATATAAATATTTTACTTACGAAACTAACACGCAATTCAAATTTGACATTTCAGAGATAGGGATGGGCAATCCGCTCACGAGTCGACTCAAAGATTCGAATCTTTTTGGTGAGCGGGTGAGCGATGATCCATAAAAAAAAGAGCGGCAGCTCAATGATCCGCTAGGTCAGGGGGGTCGGCAAAATTATTAGCCAAAGAGCCAAATGCGTACTTTACAACGATTTAAAAAAAAATTGAGAGCCAAATATGTTTATTGATTTAGATAACCTTTATTATAATTTTTGCACTTCATTCAATTACGGGTACACTGAATAAAACATTATTTCATACTTCTTCCTGTGATGAAGGCGACCAGCCTTCTCTCCATCTCTTTGGTGGTCATCCTGGTGGTCGACGGCCCTCTGGAGTCTCTTGTATCACGATATTAGGAATTCTTGCTGGATCCATTCTCTCGATGTCTCTGCCTACTCCATCTCACTATGTCTTCAATGTTGCAGGATTTGCGAATTTATTCGTTGGGTATCCTATCTCTAACGGTTCTCCCCACAATAGGTCGCAGTCTGGTTCTGACAGTGTCTGCTCTTGCTTTGATTCCGTATGTTATTATGGACCTGATGCATGTTTGTTTGTTGTTATTCTTAATTTTAGGCACAATTCCATGTTCTCATCAATAAGACGACTTCGTAGTTTACTCTTGTTAAAATTCATGCTTGAATAAAATTGTCCGCATGAATATGTAGAAGCGAAAAGCGAAAGATCAGCAAGAGTCAGTAATACTATTTCAGGCGTTGAAGATGATGACTAAAAATCTTTGAATTGGCGATGATGATTAAGAGTTTTAGCTAAACCGGAATTGATAATCGTAATCACCAATTCCATAACTTTACAAATTTCTTCTGGAAATGTCTGCGGACAGAGCGTTCTTGATGAATGATGCGATGGTAAGCAAGTATCTCGCGATTATTTTTCCTTTCAACAAACCCCTTCGGCTCCGGAGCCGCATTTTGCCGACCTCTGCGCTAGGTGAATCATATATTATTGCAAAAGAGTCGACGAACGGTTCCGCTCAGTAAAGTGAGCCGATTCTTCTTGATAATTATCGAGCGGCTCCGGAGCCGCATTTTGCCGACCTCTGCGCTCGGTGAATCGTATATTATTGCAAAAGAGTCGACTATTTTTAGTGATCTCTTTAAGGGATCTGAGCTGAATGGTTCCGCTCAGTAAAGTGAGCCGATTCTTCTTGATAATTATCGAGTCGTTTTGTCGTTGTGAATTTTTTTTTTAGCTCATCGACAAAAAATTTATCCTGGTGAATTTTTTTTTTTTACCGGAATCAACTTTTTTGGTCGAGGAGCAAAAAAAAAGGTCACTAAAATAATTTCAAACTTTGAACGACTCAAAATGGTGAACCGTGGATCGTTAAAAAGAGTCGGCTCACTTTGCTGAGCGGAACCGTTCAGATCAGATCCCTGAGATGAGTCGTTTTGCCCATCCCTAAACGTGCGTATATTTTTCAGTTCAAAGGAGCGACTAATTTCATATCTGACCACGCAAAGAGTCAAAAAAGCCACTAATTTGCATCTTATCACGCCAAGCGAATATAGACTCTAAAGATCGATACTCAGGTGATACGAACATGAAGGTCTATACTCGCTCGCACTACGAAAATTTATAAATTTCCAAAGTTAATTAGAGCTCGATTAATAACAAAAATATGCCTATGCCCACCTATGTCTATCTATTAAGGAAGTGTATCAATATGAAAACGATCTGCTTAGGAATAACCCCGGAATTAGTCCGCACACACCGGAAGCTGGCCTTTTATTTATATAGATATGTGCAAAGTGCAATCACACTCTCAGAAATAGAGAAGACAGAGGAAAACGTGGCACGATCAAATAAATCAAATATTGAATGTCGGCCACGCACAGAGGTCCCAAATTCAAATCTGACGGGAAATTTCTCAAATATGTAATAAAATGGTAATTAATGGTTCAAAAAAATTTTTAACACAAAAACTGCAATATTTGTTGTATGAAATACTTGTTTTATTAAAGAAATGTGAATACATAATATATTTCAACTTATATTAGAAATATCAAAATTCAGTAAATCATCGAAATTATTATGTAGATAAATCTACTAATTATTGTTAGAAAATGCATTTATCTAAGACGAAATTAAACTATTGATATACCGTAAAATACATATGTACAAGTAATTCTTGTTCGAAGGTATAAGTAGTAAAAATATTATTAAAAAAACGTGAAGTAAGATAAGGACAAAAATGAAAATTAAGTAGAATCATAATAACCACGTTATCTCAGATAGATTATCTGTAGTATCTGGTGGTTGCGGATTTTGTAGCAATTTTATAACCTCTGGATTAAAACTACCCTTAGGCCTTTGAGAGTTACTTCTGTAGGAAGTTATTAAAGGGTCAGAGGAAATGAGGAGCATGTGAGCATTCCATTATATGGTCCAATATCTTTTGTAAATTTACTTCTGCACAATTTTAAGTTATTTTAACTGAATTGACTGGATATCACTTTTTTTGCTTCCAAAATATGTTTGTAAGATGGGTAAATATTAGCACCTAGAGCTTTAGCTTCTGATTGAATGAGCATATTTAGTAAGTTTTGCATCAACAAACAAAGCTAGTGCTTTTTCACGTGAGTACATTTTAGCCGACCTAGGAGACTTTCTATATATTTTTTTTTATTCTAGAATAAAAAGCAACTAGTTGCTCTCTTTGGAGAAAACGTAATCTCCTCATTTTGCAGCATCTCTTCTTCCCGCAGATCTTGAACTAATTTGTGCAGCGTACATTAACTCGTCGCCAGACGCCAACTCAAGTATAGGCTATTTTTCGCTACGTTTTTTCGTAAAATTACCAAAAGATTTCTTCCTGCTGGTATTTCCAGAAGTAGATGGTACCTCTGGTATATCTTGAATCTCTTTGGAAGTCGATTCAGGAAAAGATATTTCAGCATCCAACCACTTAGAAATTTTTTTCATAAATATTTTTGTGTTCTGTTACTTTCGACCCATTTCGATCTTAATGTGCCACTAAAACGCATTTTTTTGTTTGTTTATAGGCATAATAATCTCTTTATTAAACATTTCTAGTTGAAATTTCTGAGAAATATATATTTTACTTTAGTTTTATTATTTCCCCTTCGCCAAATGTCAAACAAGATTCTTCGAGAAATTGAGCCATCTGAAATAAAAAGTAACATACATTCTAAATAGGCAATTTCCGGCAGCTAATTTCTTATGGATTTTATAACATATATATCATTACACAAAATAAAATAATAAAATTGATCGGGTGTCTCGGGGATTTTTTTGTAGGCCTTCACAAACTTAAATGATAAACTTTTATAATCCGATAATTCATTGTTTGGTTATTTCCCCTCAAACACATGAAATAAAAAAGCTTAATAATATAATAAAGTGAATTATTAAGAACATACCTTCAATCAAAATATTCATAATGTAAAACCAAGCAATAATGCTAACACTTTGCTAAAAATGTGTCATCAACTTGGGAATGCAAACGCTACTAAAACAATGAGAAATGTTTGGTGCGTTACTTATCAACTTTGGGAACCTCGCATCGTGTTAACACCATTGCCATGTGGTTAATTGACTTGGTTTATGATGCTCCATTTATGTTTTAAGATATTATGTAAGAAATAATTGGAATTAAAAATAGTGAATAAATACCCAATTTCCCGCTAGAATTGACTTTGGTACCTCAGTGCCACGTGAGGAGTCAGAGAAATCGACTTGCGTGCATGACACGATGTATGAATGTTGAGGAAGTGAGAAAAATGTATCAGGAAAGAAAAGTGTGGCAGTCCATTATTTTTGCCTACCCCTTCGGGGAGACGGCGTGATGGTAAGTTAGTTAGCTAGCAATCACAGTCGGAAAAGAATCACATTTAAAAAACTTTTGTTTTATACTCAATACATTTGGAATAAAATCTTATATATTTTTTCCACGTTTTTAGTCACATGAGTTATTCTTACTTTGAAGTGAATATGAATTTATTAAAAACTATACAAACTATCTTTATTATATTTATACACAAAATTTTCATTTTAATGTAATAAAAAAAAATACGAAAATTTTCATGGTAAGTATAGCTAGTTTCATACTGCCGAAAGATGGAGACTGCAACGATCTCCGAAATGTTAGTTGAAATGGATAAAAGAAATACTAGAATTTTCTATTATCTTTATATCTACTTTATTTTGTTTTATTTAAATATATAAGTTTTTACACCAGGTAGCATGCAGATAAATACCACTTGGATAAAACAGTTTATTAGCAATAAAGAAGCAGAGATCTTAAATTCATCTCCATAGTGGATTAAAGTACAATTAAGACAAAAACAGTTTATATTATTTAAAAAGCAAAACTTAACTAAATTTTACCTACTAACAAGCTTACAGTTAACAAATTGGCGTTGTAACGAGTCTCGTTGTACAAACAGGATGGTTGATACAATTACGAATAAATTCTCGTAATGCAGAATAAAAATGTCTCTGGAAACAGGATCCTCGTTTAAAAAAACAAAATAATATTTCAATCCTACTCGGTTTTGATAAAATTAATTAAATTAATAATCTACTATTTTTACACGATTATTAATAATGATATAAAAAATATGTAAATGTTTTATTTTTAAAATTAAAATTAAAATAATAATATTTGCTATTCTAGTTTCTGACTCTAAAGTGAATGTAATGAACCGATTGGAAGCATACGAGATGTAGATATACCGTTGAATGCTCCGTATATCGTGGACCGATAGGGTCAGTAATGCAGACGTACTACAGAGAGCCAGAGCCAATAGAGAGCTTTTGTTGAGTGTGAAAATTAGAAATTATTTGGGTCATGTGCTATGGGGAGAAAAATACTAGCTCCTTCGACTGATATTAATGGATAAAGTGGAGGGACGTCGAGGAGTTGGTAGAAGGCAGCTGTCCTGGCTGCGGAACATCAAAGAGTGGACAGGAATAACAAGAGTTCAGAACCTGTTCCAAGTGGCGCAGGTGGTCGTGATCGCCAACGTTGGGGGGACCTGACACGACGCTGAAAGAAGAAGAAGATTCTAGTTTCGATCAGTTTTGCTAGCACCGGTCGAAGCTATAACAATTATTTAAATATGAAAAATATATATTAAATATATAATGTATATATATTCTTTACTATAAACTTCTGCCAAGAAATAAAAAATCGTTACATTAATACATTTTATTGATTTTCGACAACAAAAAAAAATGGTTTAAACTATTGTTAAAACTCACAGTTCGCTATTTTTAGTAAGTTTTTCCAAAGTATTTATACTGAGAAAAAACTAATAGTAAGTCTAAAGCGTTATAAAATGTTATACAAAACTTAAACCTGGAGAAAATTCGCCAATTAGATAAAACAAAATAACGAGAATATCTGATATTTATTGTCATACATAACTTGTTGAAACTCGTTTTCAGATTATAAACAATTCGATTTTAAGGTTGTAATTTTCGTGTTATTTTTTTTTGTTCAATTTCAAGTTAGGTTCATTCATTATAAATACACAATCTAATTATTATTATTATTATTTTGATGGATAACTCATTAGAGCCGGAGGTAAATTGATTTAAAGGGTATAGCTATTATATTGATATTCATGACATGTGATAGGGAGCTTATCTATCGCCAACTTATTGTTCAAAACAGTGTAAAAATCACACTATTATCGCAAGAAACAAACCCGAAACCTTCGGTGTGGCAGAAATAGCTGTTCCACTCTGCTACGAAGGTCATCAATATTAAACCAATCGACCGATTTTTAAGAAATTGTTCTAATAATAGTTCAATAAAACATATATTCCTTTGTTACGCCTTAATGAAAGATCAGTACTGTAACTAAATTGAACTTTTTGGCAATCAAAATTATGAATTAACAAAATAGGTTATTTGTGTGTGTGTTATCCGCTGCTCGTATCAATAATTCAAGTATCGACCATCCTGTATGCGCCCGTACGCACAGCAGCCCGAATAGATCCCAGTATGTGACATTGATGAGGGTCAACATTTGTATGCCGCAAATTGTTATGTAGATTATGATAATCCGGGTCTGGTTCAATTCAGCCAGCACTTGCCAGATCAGGTGATCCTAAACTTCACGGCTTTTAGCGAATTCTAAAGGAAATACCCTCCTTGAAAAGGAAAACTATTTTTGAATTGCTCATCAATACGTTTTCATTTCGAAAATGACTATGATAAAATCCTTGTCGGCAAATTTTTATCAGCCCTATTTTATTTTTAACCTCTTGAGACCTGACATTTAAATAATAAGAAAAAAATTGTTTTTTTTTTTTTTTTACGGAATTTCTGATATTGCGTAATACACATGATGTAAATGGAGTACGGAGTTGAGGTAGACCGAGGAAAACATTGCATAACCAAATTAATCAAATTTTAAAGGTTGGTCGTGTTAGATGTCTGAAGAATCTTCGTGCGTGTATGACTCGTTGTATAAATGTGGAGGAATCTAGATAGGTGTGTCAGGATTGAGTAAGGTGGCGATCCATTCTATCTGCCTACCCCTGCGGGGAAACGGCATGAAGGTTTGTTGTTGTTGTGTAATAATAATAATAACTAACTAACTAACTAACCATCACGCCGTCTCCCCGAAAGGGTAGGCAGAAAGAATGGACTGTCACACTTTTACTGATGTGGCAATCCATCCTTCTCTTTTCGCTCCGCGGGAGACGCGGTGTGATGGGTTGCGAACCTCATCGCCACCAATAGGCATCTCCCGCGCACACTTCGATCGTCCAACACCCACAAAATAAATCCAAAACAAATAATATAAAATACAATGATATAAAATAAAATAACAAAATAATAATAATATAACACAAAATGTTCTTTTTAGATGGTGCACATATTGTCTATTTAATTTATGTTCCACGAATCCACAGAATAATAATAATAATAATAATAATAATAATAATAATAATAATAATATGCTAACTTTTAAAGCGCCGTTTTTGTGATGTAATCACCTCAAGGGCGCATTAAGACGCGTTTTAAATCTAAATGTGCACGCTGCATCTGATTGATATTCGCGATCGATTAGAAAGTATAATAGAACAAAATATGCAGGTTTTAAATTGGGTATGAAATATGAAAAATATGGGTTTTCAGCTTAGATCTGAAGTCTGTCGGATCATTTATGCATTTGAGGTGTAAAGGAAGATTGTTCCAAGCTGATGGACCGGCTACCGCAATATATATAATTCTTAAAGAAATATATCACAGATTATTTTACACTGCTACTGATAAAAAATGTACTTCCCATAGAAGTTTGTAGTTAATTGTTCATCGTAATCTCACTCATATCAACAATTTATTGTTATGTTAATTATGGTATAATTAAGTGTGATGAACAACAAATTATTATTGATATAACACCTTGTGATGTCAACATCGGTTGGCGAAATACCTGTCGCGACAATTTTGATATTTATATACAATTTTACAATTTTACAATTGTTCAAAAAAAATTTGAACAATTGTAAAAGGTATAATAAATAAATAAAATATGATATACAGGTGTTTTACAATAACAGTGTTTCAAATTAAACAGTTAATAATGTTGAAGTATCGTAATGTGTACGTCAAAACATTGGAATACCTATAAACATTACGCTTATTTGCTTTTGAAGCGTTACATTATATTGTACATATGATGAAGAATTTATACTCAAAGTAAATAGTATGCTTGGGCTGTATATTAATTATGTGTATAATATACACATAATTAATATACAGCCCATTTATATTATAAAATCGTTATTTTCTTGGAGTGTTTTATCCAATAATACACGTCAGAAACACATGGTGAAAATCCGCACTCTGTTAACAGATGCTCCGAAGAGATTTCAAAAGTTTACCCGAAGCTCTACTTCAAGTTCTCAAGTCAGATTTTCCTTCTGCCACGAGCTCGTCATCTGCACACTTTTCTTTATGCGAAGCGGCTAATGTACGAGTATTATAAGTTCACGGCCAAAATAATTTTATGTCTTAATTACTTTAACTGAAATAATATTGTACATAAAATAAAAATCGTATCGCTATGTTTTGAGAAACATTTGGTTGTAAGAACGGTTTGTTTTAATGATTCTGTTTTATATACATCCGCATACCCGCAATCCGTGTCGGGTAATTAAGGAGAAAAAGCGGGCGATGTGATTTAGTCAAATTAATTCTCAACCTCGGTTCCAAATGGATCAATGCGAAGGTCAGAGCTTAAAGCCTATTAATTGTTGGGTATTATACATTTAAATCACGAGGGTCCGTAAAATATTCGACTATGAAGAATTCAAAGATATTTTAAACAATTAGGCATACGCGATTCGATTTATTAAGTTGGCTATCCCCAAAGTGAAGTATTTTCAAACATTTCACTTTTAATATTTATGCCAAAGCTTTTTGGATGATTGTTATTTGACCTTTCTTTAAAATATTTAATTATAACTCAATCAATTGTTAATTATATAGAAGGGAGAATTCGTTTATAAAAAAATTGCTTCAAACGAACTGAATAATGGATTCTCTGATTTTTTTTTAAATTCAGTTCAGTATAATTTAATATAACGGAAAAGCACTTTTTAATATCACAACACTTTATAAGCGAAAGCGATTGTAGAAGAAAATAAAAACTACCTGGTTAGGTGTTTGTAATAATAAAATATCTTTTGAAATGTTATCAAGTTTAGCTTCTAAGTAAATTTGCTACAAACCCATTTTTTACCAATATAAGTTTATATATAAAACTACAAAACTTTTTTTTTTTTCAATTTGTTTCCCATATTCAATTTCGAAAAAGAAAACTAAAATTAGTGGGTTATTTTTAAAACTAAAAAAAAATCATTCCGTTAAGGGTGAATTGGAATATTTATAGTGTAAAGGTCATAAGTTCAAAGAGCAATTATTGTGGCTATTCCTCTTACGTCTGATGGGAATATTGTTGAAAAGTTGATTTGGTAGGTTGTTGGTTTATGCGGGGGCATGATTTGTGTGGCCCGAAGTATTCCCCTGAAGGAGGATTGATTTTGGGCGATTGTGGCGACTAGTGGTGTTTGGATCGTAATTTGAAAAGTATTTTATTGTGTGGTTAGGATGTAAAGGGAGCCCTTTGTAAAAACGTTCGAAAAGATTCAGGATGAATTCTTCTATTATCGAGATTCCCGATTCTAAATGTAGTTGTGTGATCCTGGTCCATGAAGACGCACCATGCGATAAACGGATTGCCTTATTTTGCAGGATTTTGAGTTTTCGTATGTGACTCGAAGCTGCATAGCCCCAGATTGGGGCTGCGTAAGAGATGCACTTCGAGGGCGCTTTTTGTCGAAAAAGCTCCTCTTAAAAAGGAAAGTTTTAATAGAGCTTCTGAGCACTCCTTCGTTTTCTTGAATTCAGATATTCTAAGGAAGCCTGTTCCACGAAGCCCGGCCCGCGATATCAAAAGCACCATCCGCGAAATTGCCAAGAAATTTCAATTACAAACAATTATATTAAATTATCTTCACATACAAATATTTATATTTTAATATTCTCTCACCGTGAAGATATCGTTTTGGGGCACCTAATAAATATAACATCAGTTTGTCCACAACATTACAAAAGAGACATTTATTTTCAACCATCATAATATTGTGCACCGGAAAATGGAGTAACATTTTTGAAGAAGATATCTTTGATGAGCTCCGTCAACAGTCTCCTTCTTACTATTTCCCCGGAGAGTAGAGTTAGATATTTTCTTTATGTGTACGAAAAACTTTGCACTCGTTCTACCTCTCAGCGGATATCTCACAAACAGTTTTGTTAACATTCGAAAACGAAGTTGATAGTGCTCTATGTTTCTATACAAGTTTTCAGGTTATGACGCAGTATAAAATTTAAAAAATCAATGAAGAAAGAATGGTAAAAAATATATATGTTAACGATGTAAATGGAACTAGAAATAGAGGAAGACCGAGGAAAACGTGGCAAGATCAAATAAATCAAATATTGAATGTCGGCCTCGTGAGGAGTCAGAGAGATCTACGCCCGTGCATGGACACGATGTATGAATGTTGAGAAAGCGAGAGAAATATGTCAGAAAAGTAAAGTGTGGCAGTCCATTCTTTCTGCCCTCTTCGGGGAGACGGCATGATGGTTAGTTAGTTAGTTATATAAAAAAACAAAAAAAAAAGTTTTTTATCCGAATTGGTGTTAAACATAAAGGCCAATAACTGTGCCAATAATACATTGTAATTCAAATGTTACCCTAAATATACCACACGTAGTACATGACATATACAACAATAAACATGTAAATTTTATTTTTATTTATTTTTTGCTTAAACCACATGGCGATTATGTAATAAACAGCGTTAGATTCTTGGTAATTATTTTAGAACTAACTAACTAACCATCACGCCGTCTCCCCGAACCTACCCTAGGCAGAAAGAATGGACTGTCACACTTTAACCGATGCGGCACTCCATCCTTCTCTTTTCGCCCCGCGGGAGACGCGGTGTGATGGGTTGCGAACCTCATCGCCACCAATAGGCATCTCCCGCGTACACTTCAATCGTTCAACGCCCACATAATAAATTTTTGATATTTTTTTGTAACTGGCCTAAAAGAACAAAAAATAATAATAAATGTTTTTTCATATATTATTTTTAATGTGGTTCGTTCCGCGAAAGTTTGCCGGAAATGCTAGAATAATATTATAGAAAATTCACCTCAAATTCCAAGTATGCTTAATCAGAGCGAATGGACAATTTGGGGTCCTAGGGGCGCGGAATCCGGGGAAGGGCCGACCTCCGCCCCCGGTATCAGTAGTGGCCTTAAATCGCGCCATACGCCGCCCTTCCGCCATCTCGGCTACGCTTGTTAGGCGGGACTCTTGCCGCCCAAGCTGTACTACTTTAATCTGCCGGATTATCCTGGCTTCCTTTATTTTCGGCAGCTGTTTTGCTTCCCAAACCAAAATGAGACAGGAATTCCCGGGATTTTCGGGACGGGCGGCGCGGGATCGCGCGGCTCAATTTATTTATATTCCATAATGTGAATATCAATTTTAATTGTGTGATCAATACAAGACGGCCGACGTTTCGAGACATATTACAAATAGAAAAAACGTTTCATTAAACAACAGTTCATTAGCATTAAAGTTCCGATCGTAGTGATTGGTTTGCAGTAAGTCTGACATCTTTGCTGGTTCTTGGAATGCCACATGGGCACTGGGAATCGAATCCGGGACCTTATTTTTATTATTGTTGTTATTACCATTATTATCATTATTATTAAGTACTAACAAAATAGCTAACCATTATGCCGTTTCCCCGGAGGGGTAGGCAGAGAAGATGGATCTCCACATTATTCTATCCTGACATAGCTCTTGCGTCTCTTCTATATTCACACATCGTGGCATGCACGCTCGTCGGTTGTTCCTACTTCGAATATGACCGTCTTATAGTAATTGATTAATTTGGTCATGCCATGTCTTCTTTGCCCTTCCTCGACTTCTTTTTCCATTCACACTACTTGTATATATCTTTGTAACCACACTGTTCTTATTATTATTATTATTATATTATTTTGTTAACACCTCTTGGCATCTCTACAGCGCGAGCCTAATCGATGTAATGGGTAAATCTATTAGATACATTAATTCTCATGACATGTGATAGCTAGGTAATCTATCGGCATTTTATTGTCACGTGAATTCTACACCAGACCAAAAACTGTGTGAGAATCACACTGTCATCACCGAGAATCGATCCCGGGAACTTTGGCGTGGCAGTCATAACCACTACCACTCTGGCACGAAGGTCGTCATTAAGGGTATAGGGCCATCTTTACGAGACAACTTCCCATTGACACGTTGAAATAGAAAAAGAAGAATAATAACTAATAATTTTACGGATTTACTGTATCTCAATAGAGACGAAGATGCAAATTGGAAACAGAATATGGTGATCGAGGTGTTTACAGGACTTATGACCTGTCATTGGTTGGGTTGAGCGCACGCTTTATGTAAGACAACATTCCCCATTCCACCCTTCTTACGACCATAATATCTGACAAATTGTTGGAAGTTGTATATATGGTAATATGTAACACCACACTTCACATGTTATATTTCAATCTACACACTAACGCCATCTATGAAGATTGGATTTAAGCACTAAGCAGAAGATCTTTTTATTAACGCAATGTGAAAGGCTATCGCCATTAACGTATTGCTAGATAACCCCTGGAGATGTCACTCCAATTTATATGCTATACAATAATAAATATAAAATAAATCTATAATATAAACCGTAATATTTCGAAGCATCTCGAGCCCCACTATACATTTCAGTATTTTTTGTTAGGATTTCACCACTAACATCCGAAGAAACTGTGAATCGTGAAATCGTTCAGGGGATTATACAAAAGCGTATCGCGCATTGACTAACGCTATTTAGTGTGAGATTTATACTCAAAATTATCATAATGAATGACCCTAATACAGTGGTGCCACTGTCTTACTCCGTTTCAGTTGCACCGCTTGGTATTGTATAATGCCATCACTGTTACTCGCTAATCTCTCCCGCATGCCCGCAATCTGTTGTCCCGACAGGCCATTCCAGTGGGCGAAGCGAGCTGTGACTATTATTGAATTATCTTATTAATGTTCTGATCTAATATTCTACAGGTAATACGTTTCAATATGCTTTTGTCTGAAGATATTTAAATTCATCTTAAATACTTCTTCTTTCGGTGCCGTGTCAGGTCCCCCCAACGTTGGAGATCACTGCAGCAAAGGCATATCTATCCTGCGTGACTTAGAACAGGTTCTGAACTCTTGTTATTCCTGTCCACTCTTTGATGTTCCGCAGCCAGAACAGCTGCCTTCTACCAACTCACGGACATCCCTCCACTTTACCCATTAATATCAGTCGAAGGAGGTGGTATTTTTCTCCCCTTAGCACATGACCCAAATATAAGAACTTAAATACTAATAAACTTATTTCTCTTCTTCCCCATGACCATCTCTCCATGATCATCATCATCATCAGCCTATTTTCGTCCACTTCTGGACGTAGGCCTCCTCCATCTACTTCCATGTCCGTTGATCCTGGGAAATACGCATCCATGTCGTACCGTTGGTCTCTTTAATGTCATCCCTCCATCGAAGTTGGGGACGTCCTGGGTTTCGGGTCACAGTTCTAGGACACCAGCAAATGAGGCGTTTTGTTCATCTGTCGTCAGAGCTGCGAGCGACATGGTGTGCCCAACCCCATTTTAGAGCTTCTACTCATCCGATGATCTTCGATACTCATATTCTGGATCTAAAGGTCTATTTACACTGGACTGTCATCAGCCGATACCGACACGTCACGCATTTGAGTTGAGCAAATAATCGTTTTGTTTGTTTTGATGGTGTATTGTTACTTTTAATTAATGCCGATTCCGTTCATATTATATTTAAATTCCGAGATAATCGCTATCTCCACGGCGAAATTAAATGGTAGTAAAAATAGTATTCTGTAAAAAAGAATTATATACTGTAGAATCATTCCTGAAAAATATTGATCATTTTTAATAAGTGTCAATTTTATGTAGGTAGGTGCTTTCTTCGGCAACCCCCAACGGCGATTTTATTATAGCATTTGAGATAACGAGTCGTTGAGATTCAAGGCTATTTTTATCGTGACGTGTCGGTATCGGCTGATGACTGTCCAGTGTAAACGGACCTTAACAGTGGTGTTTCTCATCCTGTCCGTTTTACTGACTCAAAACATTGCTATTTCCATAGCTCTTGGAACAATTGTCAATTTATTTACGCTTTTCTGAAATAATGTTATAGTTTCAAACCCATAAGATAAAACCGGTAGCGACCTGTGCGACTCTTATCCATCTAACTCAATAACTTAGTGGCAACAATACACTGATTAACCGTTTCTCCGGAGAATTAGGCAGAGAGGATGGACCGCCACACTTCTCTTAATTAACAATAAGGGGTAAAAATACACTAACATACTAACTTGTTACGGTCTTCCAAAATGAAAATGCACGATCGACTGGATCTCGATGATTTATTATAAATATATACTCGTACAGTATGTGTGTTACAAGCTTCGTGTCCAAAATTAATGTGTGTGACAAGTACAGTAAATGCTCTATTTATAAGCAGGAGTAAACAAATACATTAAGATAATATCCCGGACTTGCACTCAAAGTGCATAAGTTCCGTCAAGCTTTCAAGTACAAATTCACAGCATGTTTACATAATATTGTTTTTCGATAGATTAGGGGGACAGAAAGTCCACACCAGATAAAGATATGCTTAATTACAATTTTGTTGCTGTGTTCCAGTAGGTATAATATAACAAACTAAGGCCATCTCACCGTGTTAGGTATAGAGGAAGAACCGCCACACCGCTCTATCCTGATCCTGACATACATCTTGAGATTCCCCTATATTCATACATCGTAAGACGCACGCTCGTCGATTTTTCCGGCTTCTAATGTGACCGTCTTAGTATTTGATTAATTTGGTCTTGCCATGTTTGCCTCAGCCTTCCTCGGCGTCTTTTCCATTCACACTCCTTGTATACAACTTAAATCTTCTTCTTTATAACCATTATTTTCTCATCCATTCGTTCCATATGCCTTTTTCAATTTAACTTAGGATGCAATCATCTACCTTACGTGCCCTTTTTATTTATTTTGATAATACACTTATTTATTAGTATAAACATCAAGGGCATTTAATAAAGAGGTTGGTACAATCAGATGCAGAACAATATTAGGAACAAAGCAAATGAAACAAAATATTATAAACGAAGAATCGATTTCGGAATAGGCCAATCCCTCTTGAGAAATAGGTCACAAAGCCTACATTAAGAACGGTAAGTGGATGATGCTAATAAGCATTTGATTAGCTGTGTTCCTGAATTGTTACTGAATTTTCAGAAATCAAAACATCGTTTTTTTCCACTGAAATGAATAGAAATATTGGTGATATATATCACCAATATTTCTACACTCGTTGATAGTTTAGACACATCATTTATATTCCGTGTTCTCAGTTGACAATATTTCAAATTTGAAATGAGGTTCTATATTTCATCATGATTTGACAGTGAAATTCCTTCATGATAAAGATATAAGCTTTAAGTATGTATAATACATTATATGCTCGTATTATAATAGTGAATACCGTGCGAATGAATGTGTTATGAACAAAACAATGAAAGGGTTTATTCTATATTCGCCAAAAATTTGTGTTGTGGATTCACATTTGAATAACTTTTTGATAACATTGTATTATCACAACACTTTTTTTGCACTTTTTACAAACATGTTTCGGGACACAAACTTCCCTTCTGCAATATAAAAATTCATACACTGAAGAAGGGAAGTTTGTGTCCCGAAACATGTTTGTAAAAAGTGCAAAAACGTGTTGTGATAATACAATGTTACCAAAAATTAATTTAAAGGTCATTAATATAGTTTGGACACATGGAAAGAATGACTGAAGAAAAAATGACACGGAAAGTTTATATAAACGACGTTAATGAAATAAAAATACAGGAAGACAGAGGAAAACGTGGCACAATCAAATATTAAATATTGGCCAAGCTAGAGCCGAAGAAATTACATGCGTGCATGATACGATGTATTTACTATATATGTATAATTGACTTATTGAAAGTTAAGGCATTAACACTTTGGAATTCCATAGTATATAATTCTTTGTCCACATTTAATCTCCCAAGCTCCCATTCCCAATCAAATGCAAATTAATCGTTTATTAATTTCTATATAAATGATCTCTTTTCAAATGTATGTTTTTTCTAAATTAAATTTTTTTCTAAATTATATTATCTTCATGTATTATTATTTATTATTATTTCGTACTGTTAAAAAATAATTGTTAGTACCCACTTATAACAAATAGTCCATGTTAATTTTTAAACTAACTAACTAACTAACCATCAGGCCGTCTCCCCGAAGGGGTAGGCAGAGAGAATGGACTGCCACACTTTTCTTTCTTGAGATATTTCTCTCGCTTCCTCAACATTCATACATCGTGTCATGCACGCGCGTCGATTTCTCTGACTCCTCACATGGCCGACATTCAATATTTGATTTATTTGATCGTTTGCGATGACAACTTTAAGTACATCATTCACTTTGTTGCCTGCCCCAACCCTTCTTTCAATATCCCTCTCCACTCGTCCATCTCTTGTAAACATACTACCTAAATACACGAACTAAACTACTTGCTCCAAATTTTCACCACTCACGCTAATGTTGCAGACTGTCGTGGTTTCTTCCTTTTCAAAAATCATTACCTTGGACTTATTAAGATTCATCATCAGATCATTTCGCATGCATACCTCATACATACAATTCACCAGGACTTGTTGTTCATGCTCGTTGTCTGCAAGTAGGACAGCGTCATCCGCATACAAGAGACAGCTTACTGACACTCCGCTCATTTTGGCACCTACATCCAACCCTTTCAGCTCTTTCATACATTTGTCCATATACAGATTAAATAACCACGGGGACATAACGCAACCCTGTTTGACACCTTTATTGATATCAAACCAGGCTGTAAGATCTCCATTTACTCTGACACTAGCAGTGCTTTCCGTATACGAGTATGACGACTTAATTGTCGTGATCAGTTTTGTACTTACGAGTATATGTTAATTTTTAAATTTGAATTATTGTATCGAACTTTAATTGCGTTTTATTTTTTTTTCATTTTTTACACCTGAAGATGGAGGTATCTTCCGAAACATGTCGTGTATTTTAATATTTTTTATTAAAAAAAGTGGATTAAACAAAGTTCTCTAATTTCCAAAGTATATGTATAATTGATGAAGTGAGAGAAACATGTCAGAAAATAACAGTGGCAGCCCATTCTTTGAGACGGCTTGATGGTTAGTTAGTTGTTTTACTTGTTATTTTTACCTATGAGCAAATAAATCATTAAAAACAAGAATTTCTACGTAATTTCTTGTTGTCGTATTATTATTAATTGTGTAGTATGTATTGTATGATTATATTCCCGACTGACCCTGTTTATCCGGAACAAGGTAGGGACTAAGTTGCGCATTGTATGGTAGCATACTAGTACACGGCGCAGTAATTGCTCTAACTAAGAACTACTGTTAGACTACAGGTGGCTAATTTTCCATGTAGATAATTGTGAAAGCAAGTATGGTTTGGAACGACCCTTTTTATTGACACGCGACAATTTCTATAACGTTTGCCAGTCCTTTGAACATTGCACGTAATTTTCTTGCTTCGTGATGCAATAAATCAGAATTGACCTTTATGAATGTAAATTTACATATTTTTTTCGTTCTCGCAATATCCATTATGTAATTTACGATTAGTTAGTGCAATAAAGAATTAACCCACTTAGCTATTTTAATTTTTTACGATATATCGTGCATCTGTAACCCATAAAAATATAAATTTAAATTAGGTCATTATTACCAAATGTGTTTTTTAATAACTTTTTTCCATATAACAGGATAGGTAAATAATAATGGAAAGGTCAAACATGGCAAGTATAAACCTCTCCGTGCGTACCGCTCCAACCGTCGGGCCACTGAATATACGGTCAGATAGAGAATGGCCCCATGCTTGGGGCACATTTATAATTTCGTCACCTGAGAGTAAGAAGATTCCAACTGTCAAAAGTAAAAAGCTGAGAAAAATTAAGTCAAAGTTTTGCTGGTTTCGGGTGTGTATCTTGGAATAAAAGAAAAGAGCAGAGCAAATAGCATCTGAAGCAGATAAAACTCTTTTACCGAGAAGCGTGTAAATTTTCTCTTGCGACAGTTGGAATAATAAAGTTGTAAGTGTAAATGAATCCTTCTTTAGTGAATCGTGTGTTTTTAATGATCAGATGGAACTTGATTCTTTTCGTAACATCAAAATGACGATACTATTACATGTTTTTTTTAATTGTACGTATAGATAAGGTTAGTAAGAACCCTTTTCACGAAAAAAAGCCAAATGTGAAATTTTGTTAGTTGGACCCTCTTACTCTCAGGTGACGATTTCTCGAATATTCCCAGATAATGACAAAAATTCACTACCAGCGACATCTATTGGTCACAAAATTAAATAACCAATATTAGTTACATGTTTTACAAACTGAAAAATGATGTTTCGTGAATGTCATTAATATCTTACCACTTGAGAGGTTGATACATTCAAAACAGATATACGCTTAAACCAAATAAGAACTGATGAGTAGCTGGAAGTACGGTATCACCCTGATACAGCTTAAAATTCATTACCCAGATCACTTCTCCGGAAAATGAAGACTTCACCGCTGTCTCGTTCAGAAAAAAACACGAAAAATCAGTAAATAAAACTTCTTACGGTTCAAAATATTTTGTAAAGTACTAAAATGTTAAAAAAAAAAATTAATCCATTGTTTCGGCCGAATACTTCAAAATTATTAATTCATAAAAATTAAAAACACTGTTATGATATCATATTTTTTGTTATTCACTTGAGTGTCGTGACAGCTATTTCGCCAAACTATGTTGGCATCATCAGGTGTTACAAACAACTGATGTTTAACACCTGCTAAGTCGTTTTTAACACATGTCGTGACAATCAAGTGAATAATAAAAATTGTGATATCGTAACAGTGTTATAAATTTTATCAGTGTAAATAATAATATTAATCAAAAAACTTGTAACTTTAGGGGTTAGAGCAGTCTTTTGGAAAGTGAAACGGAGCAATCTCCAATTAAGCTTTTTGTTTGATAGTTGTTTTGGAGATTTCAGGAATATATTATGTTACTTGTGTGATTCTAAAAGATTTTTTTTTTTTATATATAAAATATAAATTTCGGAATGTTCAATGTTTTATGAGATTTAATTTAACATTTTATTTGTTTCACATGTTTGATAAAAATAAATAAACAAAATGCTAATGCGTTACTTTAACAATAATATTATATAAACACGAATGAATGAAGAATGAATGGCATATAAAGTATATGTTAACGACGTGAATGGAACGAGAAATAAGTTAGAATGAGGCCTAACATATAAATTCATCAAATATTACACGCGAGGAGTCGGAGAAATCGACGTGCGTGCATGACATGCTGTATGAATGTTGAGGATTCAAGAGAAATAAGTCAGGAAAGAATAATGTGGCAGTTCATTATATAATATTTGCCTACCCCTTCGGAGAGACGGCGTATTGTTTAGTTAATTAGTTAGTTATTATAATAACATAAAATAAGCCTTTGACTGTGTGAAACTAGTAAATTTTCTTCTTATTAAAACGATATCTAATAAAAACGTAATTAGCGATGTTTTGCTCGGGTGGGTAGGGCTTTTATTGAAGTATTTAAATAGAATTGTCCCCAACCGATTGTGAGGGGTCCGGCCTGGAACATCGATCGCGGACAGGGCCAAAGCAAGTTTTTCGAATCCGAAGTTCAGAAGCGGATTATAACGGGGCCCTAAATAAACATCATTACTCTTTAATGGATATTCAAAACAGCCAAACGATTAGAAAACAATCATTCAGATCCCAGCCCTCTAATAGATTTACGGCCGAACGTTTAGAACACGTCATTAATCGGTGGACTCACCATCATTAACTTTGCAAAATTAAACCCGGCTATAACTTCCGAAGTGATTAAGGCCTGGTTTATCAAATAATAGGGCCGTAAAACCGCTCGCTGCCATCTTCGGTCATACTTGTTTAACATTCCTAATAAGGGTATATCCATGTCGGGTGTTTACTTTGTACTTTTAGATAGAAATCTGAGGGGATTTTCTTCAATTTGATCTAAAATTTCAGCTTTGCCGGGGCATACGAGTTTTTGGAATTACCCTCGGATTTAAAAATACGGAAATCTCAAAAGATTATTCTCTCTCGAATATATATTTTTATGCGAAAGTAAAAGTCGGCCTGTGTGTACATAGCATTGTTTGTTCATGGTTGATTTAGGCCAAATCATCATTCTTTTGATCCTACCTGGACTTTTGCTAAAATTTATAAACACACATAGTACATACTGAAATAAGCAGCTTCGTTAAAGTATATATTGTATTATTTTTATGTTCACGCATTATTTTTAATAATAATCCAGTACTCGTTTAACAAAATCCTTTATATTTTAATACTGATGAAAACGTCTGTTTTCTAGTGGTTTTATTATATTTTATGGGAATGACATATTTTGACGTGCAGAGGCATTACCAAATAAATTTTTGATCACTGTTATAATATCATAATTGATTTAATTTCTATGAAATTGTTGCGACAGCTGTTTCACTAACCAATGTAAGCATCATCAGGTGTTACAATCAATGTTGTTGTTTGTTGAATTGATTGTAATACCTGATGATATAAACAGTGCAACAGCTTTCGCCACAATTTCATAGAAATAAGTCATTTGTGATATTATAACAGGTTTCAATTAAACAGTTAATAATTTTGAATATTAAAGTATTTCCGCCATAACAATGGATTGTTGAATTATTAATCTTTATTTAATATGGAGTTTTTAAAGAAGAAAAAATACTTACATATTATGTATTATTTCTTAATAGTTTTATATTAAGTATTATAAGTTAAATCTATTTCTTGGACAGGTTTTAATATCACCGCAGATTATTATTTTCATGTACGAGTATACTGGTTTTTATAATGTTTCCAAATCTTTTGTTTTCAATAAAAAACTAGTTTCATTGCCTGTGTTTTAATCAGGGCATAAAGCCATTTCAGGGTAAATACAATTTCGTCCTTAGAGGAAACGAAAGCTTAATTTGTACTATTTACCAGTAGCGATGGCATTTGTATCTTAATGGGTAGATGAGATTGTAGAGTGTTGGGTACAATAAGAATATCTATGAAATTAAAATATTGTATACGAATACTAGTAGATTTTTCGGTTTGTACCAAATTTGCTATACCATGTAATGAAGGGTTAAGTACATTAAGCATAAAACACCCGGATTTTTTATTTTTTATCGCTTAAACGATATATTTCTCTTAGTGAAATAAAATACAATTAATAAGGCACTACGACTGTGTCATATTTTGATTGTATATCTTCAGCGCCCTTGAGATGATTAATTCATAAAAATGGCGCTCTATAAATCACCCAATTTATTATTACCGCAAGATTAGTGTGACTGCATATTAGGAAAAAATAGAGGTATGTCAAGGATTTAAGAGGTCATAATGGAAAAACAAATGTTAAGTTTTAATGACATTATGCGAAGAAGGGCATAAATTTCGATATTTATTAGATATTCTGTAAAAAAATGACACTATGCAATATTTTTTTTCGTGATCTTAAGCATTAGCTTACAAACGATCTGTCTTTACAAAACTAAGTACTTCCTAGATAAATTTAGGTTTATTGAAGATTAACTTTTTTTTTGTTTTTGTTGAAAACAAATTTCAACATTTATTACCCCAATTTGTAATACATTACCGTGTTTATTTCTTCAAGCGCAAAAGTACAGCAGGCCTCTGGGATATACAGTATAATACCTATTTTTGCCTCTTCGATGATGTATCGTGCCTTCCGAATCTGCATAATCACTCATCGATCAATGAAAATAAAGTTTATTGAAAAACCACGCATCCGACGGGAACCTTATCGCGAGTCGCCGGGGGTGGTGAGACGGTCGGGGGTGAGATTTAAATTTAAATAGAAGTCGAGCACGCACAGAGTATAAAATAAAACGCCAATATAAAAACAAATTAGAGAGTCGATCGGTTTTTTTGCCCGCGGAGTCACGAAGTAACGAGGCGAGCGGGAATTGGAGGTCCCGGGGCGGCGCGGGAAGTCCCCCGCGCCGGGTGGCGTCTCACCCAATTCCATTATACCGATCACCGATGCCAAGGCGGTGGACTGCCGATATTGTCAGGAAAGTTAGCGGATAAACTACCTGTTTTACAGGAATAAGCTTTTGACCATAAATGATCACCTTGTGTCGCCTCTCCAATATAAAAATCAAAAAATAGTCCTAGGTTGCTACTTACATTGTGAAAGTGAAGAAATATTTTATACTTTCGTATAAAACACTTAATTTGTGGTTTGAAATTATTAAATTTATATTAATACATTTATAAATTTGTATATAAACCACTTTATTATTTTCTTTTTCTTTTTCTTCTTCGTCCTCAGCCTATTCCCGTCCACTCCTGGACAAAGGCCTCCTCCATTCGCTTCCATGTCACTCTGTTCTGTGCAGACTGCATCCAGGTTATTCTGACGTGTCTGTTCAGATCGTCCTTCCACCGTAGTTGCGGTCGCCCTGCACTTTTCTTTGCCATCCACGGTCTCCAAGTCCGCAGTCTTCTTGTCCATTTTTCATCTGAGCTTCTGGCTACGTGACCCACCCATTGCCATTTTAGAGTCACCACCCGGTGGATGATGTCAGTGACCTTTGTTTCTGACCGTCTCTGACTCTGTCTCTTAGGCTTATTCCTAACATGGCTCTTTCTATGGCTCTTTGGGTCACTCGTAGTTTCTCGGCACTTTGTTTGGACAATGTAACAGTTTCAATACCATATGTACCAACTGGCAGAACGCAGGCTTCATAGACTTTTCGTTTCAGGTTATATAACTTATGTTTCCGAAAGCTGCCCAGCTTAATCTAACTTTATTCTTAACAACAACCAACCGGTTTCGCTCCCAACAAGGCTTCGTCGGGGCTAAAAAGACACTAAATGTGTATGTTTTAGAGTTTGCACATTTAGTGTATTTTGAAACCCTGACCATACTGAATTAATATGTTTCATTGCTTTCTTGATACCAACTGACTATTAATATTATTTGTTAACTTTTTTCACTGTATTATCTTCATCAGAATAATTGACAAAGTAACGAAGATACAGTATAATCTAAACTAATCAGCAATATACGAAAAAAAATCGACTTTTAAAAATTTATTGTAATATTAATTTTAAAAATGAGCAGAAAAAATATCATGTTCACTTGTAAAATTTGTACATAAACTATTTTATTCGTTATAAACACCAACCGGTTTCGCTCCCGCCGGAGCTTCGTCACGTTTGACGAAGCTCCGGGGGGAGCCGGGAAACCGGTTGGTGTTTATAACGAATAAAGTGATTTAAATACAAATTCCACAAGTGTATTATTATTATATTTAATTATGAAGAAAGAATCGGTTAGGTCCATGCTGGAACCGAAGTAATCTAGATCAGAAGCCAAGCGTTCTGTCGCCTGGACCATCACCCAAATATTATTTTTTTATATAATTGTGCAGTTAAGTAAAAATATGCTATATCAAAGTGAATTATAGAAGAGCTTTTGATCGGAGTGGGGATTCGAATTCGTGTATTTCATTATTTGTTATAATGGGAATACCAGGAATCAATTAACTCTTTGAAGAACAATTTCCTGGGTTTCGTTATACACCAAATTGTTACTCGGAACATCAATTGTTTACATTTACTGTGGGTTGTTATTGTACGTTTTCTATATTGTCGTTTTTAATATAATAATTACGTGATTCAAAGGGCTTATAATCGGCTAAATATTCTCAAAGATGATTTTACAATATAAAACTCATCAAAACGACGCAATTACGTCAAAAACATGGTGTATAGAACACAATGTTTTTGTCGAAATGGTAGAAACGATTTTAACAAAATACTTTTAAATCTAATCGAAATAACATCAACAATCTTGCATTGTTTTTTTAGAATAGACAATATTTGAGTTATTATTCACATAGAGGTTAGAGGCATTTGAAATGTGGCTTCACCGAAGAATTTTCAGGATCCCATGGACAGACAGAGTGACGAACACAGAAGTCCTGAATCGTGCAGGAGTAAATAGAGAGCTGCTGACATTAATCAAAGTCCGCAAGATTGCATATCTGGGTCACGTTCTGCGAGGAGAGAAGTATCGCCTGCTGCATCTAATATTGAAGGGAAAAATAGAGGGCCGCAGGGGGGCAGGGAGAAGGCAGATATCCTGGCTGCGCAATGTGAGGGAATGGACGGGAATCACAACTGAGGAGGGGCTATTCCGGACAGCGCAGGATAGGGAAGAGTTTACCAGAGTGATCGCCAACGTCGGGGGGACCTGACAGGGCACTTTAAGAAGAAGAAGATTCACATGTTTTTCAAACATCTTAAATCACTGGTGCCTCACCGTTTGGTGCAATGTGAATTTTTTGAAAAATGGCATTCCTTTAAATAAAATTGTGCAAAGATTATTTTTATAATAAAGATTTCACGAGGAACACATAACTGTTCGAGGTGGTAACCAGTTCTACATTCACAAACTTTTACTGAGTTCATGTAATATGTTAACTGAAAGTATGAATAAAAGTTTAAGAAAGGCAACAATGTAGTGTTAATATCACTCGTTCAAAAGGTAAACTTGTATATTATATCAAAAGCTCCAGCTTACTTTGTTTTTACTGTATATTTCGTTGTTTAATTAATTATTATTATTTTTCCGTGGAAGGTTCTTGGAATGGAAAATGCCAAACCTCGTTAGAACTGTAAAACAAACATGTTGAATAAAACTTTATGGATACTCGTACATTTTTTTTTTAATTTAGTCCAATTAAACCAAACCAAGTTACTTACGCGATACGAGATTTGCGATACCCAACGAGATTTGTAAAAACCTGAGTTGTAAAAACGTGTCTTTATACTTAAAATACGTACTTGAGTTCTTAAGTACTATATTTATAATGGTATTATATTATTATCATATATTTTTGGAGTTTACTCCTTAAGAAGTAATGGGGCAAATGAAAAAGGCTGCGGTCATTTTAGGATGCTTGAAGAATTCAATTTGGAAAAACCCTGATATGAAGATCAGCAGAAAATTGAGAATCTATAAGACTTGAGTGCGACCAATCATGACATATGGAATCGAGTGCAGGGCGGACACCACAATCACAAAAAACGCGCTCAGAGTGTCAGAAATGAAGACGCTCAGATATATATCTGGCAAGAAACTGCAAGAGATGATAAGGATTGCACGGATAAGGGAGATATGCGAGGTCGAGGATGTAGTTAGGTGGGGAAGGCAAAGAGAGTATACTCGTATGCACACGTGAGGAGAATGGATCCATCCAGACTCCCCTTCATTGTGTTGCACGGCCAGCCCCAAGGTAGACGACCCCCGGGCAGACCACCAAAGAGATGGATCGACAGCTGGGAGTCGATTTCGCAGGAGGCCAATTCATCTTAAGAAACAGGCCATAAGGCCTACACTAAGAATAATAATAAGAAGAAGACTCCTTAAGAAACGAATATTCATAGCTCGCGGTACACAAATTAGATAGGGAGCGAAATGTAGTTATGTGATGCTTTTGGTATGTTTAAATAAAAACATTAAATGAAATTAAATTAGTTGAGTCGTAAAAAACCTTTACGTTTTATAGGTCTGTTGTGTTGGTAACTTTGTATCATATGATATAATGGAGCCTGAAGTGGTTCGAAATTGCCACTGAATGCAAGCTGGACAAGCGCATCCGCAGCATATCACATCGGTCGATGTCAATTGAATTGAATTTTTGATTGAGTGCTTTTAAAATGTTACCTTTCATGTGACCATGACAATACGCGCGTTTCCACTGGACAGGTTCCGTTATTAGTTCGTATGATTAACTCTAGTGAATTATTTACCGGCTATTACCGATACCGAATTAGTAACGATTGATGAACTCCTTGTTGAAGTTAAACAATGGGTAATTAAATTAATTAACCGAGGTTTGCCGCTGGTGAAATGGCGAAAATCAAAACGCAAATGATACCATATTTATTTGATACTGTTGGCAACCGTAACACAATATTTGACAACAATTCAACAAATTGTACGGTTTTACCAAGCCAATATTAAACAAAGATATACGTGGTATTTTAAATATACTGTTACAAGTTTACGCATTATATGCTTTGTATTAATTTAAAAGAGAAACTGTAGATGTCAGATATATTTTCCGTTATTTAAGTAAAATTATATGTCGACGTAAAATAATAATAACATATAAACCGTGCCAACTGATAGTGTTTATATTTGAAAAATATATTACACTCTGTGAGAGGATATCTAATGTCCCTTTACTTTAAATATCTCATTATCCAAATGGTAATCACAATATTATGATTATTAAATATATTATTTTAATTTTATTCGGTGGAATTTCATAATAGTATTTCTGTTTGAATATAAAAAATGTTTTCTTCCCATTCAATATTAAATAAAAAATAACATTCCAAAAAAAATATGTAAGTATCGCACCAACTACGCTCAAAGCGCGTCGATTTATCGAATATGTAGCAACTACAAATACTTTAGTATCATATACGTAGAAGCTCTTCATCTAAACGCAACTGATTTAAGGGAAATGTTTGGAAGATAAATTATTATGTTTACTGTAATATTGTATGGAAAAGAAAATAATCGTAAATAGAGAAGAGGATAAACAACTAAAAACGCAAAATTTGCAATTTTTGCAACTATATTTCAATTTAAAAAAATGCTAAATTAGATATAAGTATTTCAGAGGCATTAAACCTTCGTCATCGCTAGAACGTTAAAAACTTAAATCAGTTTATAGTATTCTACCGATGATGAGGGTGTCAAACCTTCGAAATGTGTCGAGAATAAGAATAAGAACTCAAAATTGAAATAAAACGCAGATTTGATTTTTTATTTAACTTTGGATTCGTAATAATTGTTATAATAACTATAGCTTTTGTTATAATGATTATTATTTATGGATAAGGAACAACACAAAGTTGGCCAAACCTGCCACCACAATGGCAAGAGAAGAGGAGAAACTTGATCATTTTTTGGACCATACCTACAAAACTAGCTTGCAATTGACACGATGAAGTATTATAGAAGATTATTTTTTACATTAATGTAATACATATATGGTAGCATTAGATCATATTTCTTTATTATATAAATATGTATATTTTCTAAAGTTTAAATCCTAGGGATAAGTTGACAGCAAAGTCTAATACAAGTATCATTGTTGGTTCTTGGGATGGCACTTGGGCCTTTAATGTGGTAGTTTTACATTGATTTCCAACTTATTCGAATCCATTAACTGTATACGCCTTTTAGCTTCTTATTCTAATGTCACGTTATATGTAGTAAGTCTGTCGCCATTTTTATTGTCACGTGAATTCTACCCGACCAAAGACAGCATTGTTTTTTTTTCACACTGTCATCGCCGGGAATCGACCTTCGGTGTAGCAGTCATAGCTGTTGCCACTCTGCCAGAAAGGCCGTTATTATATTAAGTGACCATATTTATCCTTAATAAATGAGTGCTTTGATCACGATATAATTATTATATTTTCATTTAAAAATAAAACGTAATTTGAATCATTTCTACCCGTCCAAATTAAGGAAGATTTCAAAGAGCTCCACCCAAACTATATCGTCTGTGTGACCTGCTAATCGGGAAAAAATTACCATCCTATTCGAATCACAGCCGCCCACCCCGCCCGTACCTATATAAATGGTAATATTCACATTTATCTACATATTACTGAGCGGAATATCCACTTTTATCTACATATACCGTAACGTGAGAGAATCCCGTTCAACGTAATTTTCCGGTTGTCTGGTTTCATGACATTCGGCGGTCCGAGCAGGCCCCGTCCCCCGTCCTAACGAGTATACTCGAGGAGATTAAGCCTAGTATTGGAGTCCTTCGCGGCTAGGACTCCGCTATGTTTAACCCTGGAACACTTTCATCCCTTCGCTAAAACACTTTTAACCCACGGCGCTTTTCATCGTAGAGTAAATTACGAATGTATTATAAAATTCTGGGTCCGTTTTATGTACTATTTTTGTAATGTACGACGCACGGGGCGGAACGGGGTTTGTTTGTTAATAGTTTTAGCTGAGTCAACTCTGACGCTGCTGCCGTTAAGAAAATAACGATGATAGTACTAAAGTCTGTAAGAGAATAGAGGCGTAGTGGGAGAACGTAAAAAAAACGTGGCGGCCATTACTATTAGTCCGCGTGAGGTGTGACGCGGGGGAAGAAAAGGTTTTTCCAGGAAACGGGATATAAAAAGAAGACTAAATCTTATGAGAGAAAAAAGAAACTAATAATCCGCCATGGCTATTGTGATAATTCACTTATAATATCTTTTGTGGCATTTTGATTAAGTTTGTGTCAAACGAATTTCCACAATTTGTAATTAATTTATTTATTTATTAAGGGTAACCTACAGCAATATCAATAACATATATACAATAAAACATTTAGAATAATTAAATTAAGGCCAATTACATGCTACCATAATTATAAAATAATAGTATACAATTAACAAATGATAGTGTGAAACGAGATTGAAGTTAAACTAAGACAAAATGAGGCCACCAGAGCAAGAGTGGTCTAACCCCAAATTTAGACAATGGAGATAAATGCGATTGAAAATTTGACGTTTTTTCCCCATTTTTTTTTTTAAAACTATATGGTTAGGGTCTTCTTTAGTGATAAACCTTGTCTGTTTGGTAAATGTCTTTAGAATTGAAATATTGGGAAATATAAAGTTTCAGGATATTTTTTGATGATAACTTAAAATAGATCACATTTGACTCCATTTAGATTTTTTGTCAGAGAAAAAGAAGTATTTATGGCGATATTTATGTTTCCACTTGGAAATGGTGGTTAGATTAATTTTTCTTTTATAGTAGGTCACATATAGGTGTGGGTTAGACCAGTAACTCAATTTTTCAAAAAAATGTTGGTTAGACCACTCTTGTCCTAGTGGCCTCAAATGAGGTATACATAAAATTTAAGAGTTAAAATACTTATAGTACTGGCAATAAAAAATAAAATTAAGCCTTGACTAGCTTAATGAATGTGGAAGAAGCTAGAGATGTTTGTCAGGATAGAGGAGCGCATTAGCATGATTTCCTATTTTTGAAGTTACACTTTGAGTTGTATCTTATTTTAAATGGTCTTTATATTTTAGTACAAAATACTCAGATCATCGTCATATTGGGGGAAAAGGTAGACCAGTAGTTGACTGCGTCAAATATTTTTTTGTTATAAACATTAATTAGAATCAATATATAACCGCTGTTTGGACCTTTATTATATATGCAATATTAATAATAAAGATAAACGTATTAATATTTGTTTTGATTGTTTGATCAGTATTCTTTATATTTTGAACTCGGTGTTTCTGTCTATTTCGTTACTTATTTATAGACAGCTAACAACTAACCGGATCTGTCTGACTGTTCTCTTATTATTTGCAGCCTGGAGACTGACGGGTGACAGGAGCGCATGGCGTGCCATGGTCAATGGTTTACAGGATGGACACGACCCTCAATCATGAGGAATACAATCGTTTCTGCGGAGGCCCAAACAGATAAAATGAATCGCCACAAAATTTAATCTTGACATTCTTCTTGAACTATGTAACTCAGTGTTTTTCAGAAGTAGCACATATCCAGTAACCTCAACTTTACAGGACGGACAAAAAACTGTCTGGTACAAAATTTTACTAGAATATGTATATTTTTTTCAATACACATTTGTATATTTTACTCCTTATGACAAATGTGTATTGAAAAAAAAAAATATATATATATTAGGGTGTCCCTTATATGGGCAAAAAAACTTTTTTTTGGATTATTGAAACGCATACCCCCTAATTATGTTTAATAGTCTATTAGTTACCCAAATACAGAATTTCAACTTCCTACGTTAATTCTAACCCGTGCCGACTTGCCCTCAAAGTTTTAGAAAATAGCCGCTTTAAGTGTCTCTTAAATATAGTTATAGATGATCACTTAAAACATTTTGTTAGATAAATATTGATGAAAACATGTATTTATATAAAGTTTTTCTTATAATTATCAAAAAAGATCCAAATTTATATTTATTTACTTGGATATTTCCTCTTTAAAGTCTCTTTTTTTACAGTCTGGGCAAATTTTTCTATGTTCTGGCACACAACATAATATGAACTGCTTATGTTCTTCATCTGCGGTAGCCAATCCATGATAGTATTTTATTATATTAACAGCTCTTTCAGCTGTGTCATTAACTGCTTTTAAGCTAGTAACCTTATTTTTAGCTTCCACAAACTTCGCGCTATCTTTCTATGATGATATAATTTCTTGAAGGAAACTACTATCAAGTTTCAGTCGTGAAAATAAATCTTTACTCTTGACAGAAACAAAATCACTCAAATATTTTCATAAGACAAGATAACAGATACTTGTAGTACCTATAAATAAAACAAATAAGTGCTAATTTAAATACCAGATTAAACACTACTTACGTACCATATAGAGAGACAGACATCTGTTCCTTTGATGGAATATATATCTTTCCCGAATCACCAAAACTTTCTTTTTGTAAGTTTTCTACAATGTTTCCTTAGGTCTGCTCATCAATGTTGTCATCAAACATTAAAAGGACAGCTATTTCTTCTGACAAGTACCACAAATGTTGACTGAACTTGTATAAAACCGCTTTTGAAATTGTCAACTTCTTCGTAATCTTTTAAAAACCAAAAATCTTGATTCGGAGCTTTTATTGCCAAACTACATTCAAGCCAAGACTTCACATGGCTTGAATGTAGTTTGGCAATGCCACAATAAATAAACAGATATCTCGTAAAGCTAGTTTGTCCTTAGCGCACATTATAAACTGGGACTGCAGCAAACGTATTTTTAAGGAGTAAATAGATCTTGCCATCCATCGTGCATTGGGCCAGCAAGTCTGATTTTTATTTTATTTTCATTGCCTCCACCCAGAAAAACAATAGCAAGCTCAATGAGTTCGCTATAATCATCTCGCACAATCGATTTCGCGATTCAAACGCACTTTTGAGCATCAGTTCATATATATGATGGCGGCAAGCAAAGAGTAACAAATCTCTTTCTAGTTTTTGCACACAAGCTCCGTTCAAGCATCCTGTATAAGATGCTGTCGTATCACAGCACATTTAAGAGCATCGGCTTGTGCGATATCGAATAAATTATCTAATTCAAGTTGAAAGTTCTCTTCGCGGCGCCTATGTAAGTCCTGCATCTTCTTGCTATTTTTTGCAGTTCTCGTCAGACCTGATAAAGTTCTACTAACTTCTTAACATAATTAAGAACAGCTCTGGTAGGTGTTCTAGCCTTTTTTCAGAATATATTGCACTCAAGAATGATAAGATTTGGGCTTTCATTAACAGTCAAATTAACTTCACATATATTGAAAAATAGAACCGCGAGAACTTGACGATTAGATGGTAGTTTACACCTGTTATTTGGTGATTTACTTCACCAACCAAGAAAATAGTGTTTTAATTGCTTCTTAGTTCCATTGACATCTTCGAAATATAAAACAATCCGTGCTACTACCCGACAAGCCTAGACTAAACGATAATAACAACGATAGCGCGCCGCTCCAGTGACACAATTTGTATGGGACATCTTTGCGCGCAAGTCGGCACGGGTTGCACTGTTCCGAGTAAGGAAAAAAATTGTTTTCGGATGTTTTAGGCCCAAATGAATAAAATAATAGCCTATGCATTATAAAATTAAAACTTTGAAAAATAAGGGACACCCTAATATATATATTGTAGGAAAATTTTGTACCAGACAGTTTTGTGTCCGTCCTGTAAAGTTGGGGTTACTGGATGTGTGCTACTTCTGAAAAACACGATTCCTATATTCATGCATCGTGACATGTACCAACCTCAATTTTACACTTTTTTTTTATAATTTATTGATATGTAGATTGCACATGAGTGAGATGTTTTCAACAAATGGGGTTACTTATTATACGACTTTTTTTCTGTTTTCGAAATATGTTATTTGAATTTAATGGGTAAGGTACTAATTACGTGTATTTGTACCTGATTCAAATTAAACAATCAATTAAATCGTAGACTCTGGAATAAGGTCATAAAATAAATTTGAGAGGCTCACCGTAAGCTCGCGTCCCGCCCGTTCCCTAAACTCAATCACCATTCTGTAGAACAGCCGGGTTAGAAGAGCGGAGCCCCGATAACCGAGTTCCAATTTCTGGCTCCTATATTTATATTCGTAAGCTTTTTCCGTTTTCAACCCTTAACCTTCCAAAGGGAGAACATCAATGATGAATGATCTGTTATTATAAAAAAAGCATTTTGTCCCTTTTCAGAACCATTATTCATCTGAAATATGCGCCATCATAATATTCCCGTTAGGAAAATTTACGTAAGATAGTCAAATCGATGAATTTCAATTATTGAAGGTGAGGCTACGGCGTATACCTTTTTTACTCTTCTTAGAACCATATTATTATCACCTGTAATAGACAAGTATTGGTAATATAAATATTTAAATATCGATATGCAGATAAACTAAAGGTAATCTGCGAAATTTTATGGCTAAGAATTAATGGTATATGAAAGAAAACTATGTTTTTTACTTGTAAGGTTATTTGAAAATCCAAAAAAGGTAAAATGGCAGTGCACAGCGGTGTTCTTGTACTGACCCTTATGTAAGTGAAGCATAGAAATGCCAAATAAGGATGAAAGAAAAATAAATGCAGTAGAATGAGATCACTAAGACAAGTGTCGAATGAAAATTTAAGTGGTGAATGCATTGCGAAAGTGTTTTGAACAAAATAACGAAAGGAACATTCAGGTGGTTTGAACACATGGAAAGTATATGTTAACGATTTAAACGGAACTAAAAATAGAAGAATACGGAGAAAAACGTGGCATGATCGAAGAAATCAAATATTAAATGTTGGCAAATATTAAATGAACAGTTTGGCTGTCCATTCTTTCTGCCTACCTCTTCGGAGAGACGGCGTGATGGTTAGTTAGTTAGTTAGTTATTTTATTTGACTTTATTATTACTTTTTTTACGGGGTGAAATTTTGTACTTTCATCCATTATTTTTCAGCTCCAAACTTCACTCTGTTGATGCCGGTGGAGAGAGCACCTAAACTGCCGAACATGATCGCTTCGGAGATCGACATTCTTCGTATTGATGAAACAATGTTCACAATGAAAATACTCCAAATATTGAAAAGTGTTCCGCCTCATTAGCATCATACTTGTTTATACGAGTATGTTACTACGTATGTGTATTATTCCAAATCGGCGACTTAAATGTATTTATATTGTAATGTCACCATTACGATTTCTTCGGCCGTTATATTTAAATAATTATTTATATATTCCGCGCTCAGTTCAACTTTATTCAAATCCGTAGTTCCTGGTTTTATTCCTAGAGTACTACCCTTCATATGACTTTTCTGTTCTCGCCTGCTTCGCGGATTTGCCGCTTACTTCCTCCGATCTGCGCACGCCCCCTGCCGTTCACTATTTATAGCCCTTGCGCAGCGCGTTCGGCGACACTACACTTCTATCCCACCTGCTAAGATGGCCAAATCGATTAGAGGATCGCCGCTTCGATCCCTGATTTTCCCGACCATGGAATAATCCGTCTCCATCCAGCTACATCCGCCATGGAATAACTTCGAGTAAGGTATTTCTGGTAATTGCCATCGGGCCCATAAAATCTGTGTATTACATTGTACTGCACAATAGCGATACCCAAAGTGCATATCAACTTCAATGCCATTCATTACACTAGATCTTGCGTTGGTTGATACCATCCGCCACGGTCCGAGCCATCCTTTTTTATTCCCGAATAACCGGATAACAACGCGGATAATCTCGCCGTTTCATGCCGGATACCAGCCTTGTTCATAAGTCAGGTGACTCCGTTGATATTTATTTGTGCCCCCCTAACCCTCGAGATGGACCTCGTAACTATCGAACCTCGTGGTAATTCTACCACGTGGTAATCCTGCTTCGTGATGATCCGAGAATCCCAAGATATCTGCATTAGACAATAAAAAAATGTTGAGAAATTGAGAAATGTATTATGAACGGCAGTCAATCTTACCTACCTACACATTTAGAAAACGGTCTGATTAAGTTTTAAGATCTTTATTTTAAAATATAGAAGAAATATCATGAAGACAATAAACTTATTTAGTCAATACTTGAAAGATTATATATAAGAAACAAACAAACCATTATTTTTTTATATAAATGTACAATTCAAGACGAAGGCGTTTTCTGGGTAATTTTTAACCTTCGATCCTAGAGATAGGTTTAGAGCAACGTGAAATATTTTTCTTTGATCTTGGGATGTTTCTAGGGCCTTATGTGTTAGTTTTCAGTTGCTTTTCAGCCCCGTGGTAGCAAATTTGTTGTAGTGATATATAAATGATATTTAAATGACATCTCTAGCCTCTAGATAATTGTTATAAATTTAAACTTGTATAAATAAACCATAATGTATTTAATAATTCATTTTAATTTACACCCGTCCCTAATCGAATCACAGCAGCAGGAAGGAATCCTGCATGTAAACCTTGAAACGAAAGGTCCGCTCTCTGCGAGCAGCCGGAGATAAAGGGAAAGTTATTGCAATATTTGAAATGTTTTCGTATTAAAGGTTTTTAACTCGATCAATGAGCGTCTTGTGTAGTAGATCGTATAATGTAACAGATCGCGACAGTCTAGACTGCTGCAGTATACACAGGGCGACCAAAGTTGCCCTAATAATCCGGCGGTGATGAAATAATTGCCGGCTTTAATTAAAGGCGGCGGGGTTTGATCAATACGGGCCGCAGCCCGCAGCCGACTAATAGTGCCCAACCCCGAAACAACCATTGAAAAACATATTTGAATGGTAAATTTTGGTATTATTTTATTATTCTCCCGAAATATGGCGGGTGATTCAGCGCTGCGGTCGCCGCTCTGCGAAAAAATAATCGAACAAGTCAATTGGAAATATTCGGTAAGCACAATTCTGTTGGTATTGTTTCAAAAATATTAGACGTCGCGTCGTTCTGAAAATTCGCAAAAAAAACTAAAAAGACCTTAAAATTCGATTAATGACAGAATATTAATGTTAATAGAAATTTCTTGGTAGAAGTTCATTGTTAATAACGTAAAGAAAATATTTATCTTTAGATTCGACTGGTTTCGGCAGCTCGCTGCTATCTTCTCCCCAGAAATGAAAATCTTTTTAAATGGTCATCATTTTGTGATGTGTATTTTGAGGACCAAACAAGAGATGTCGGCCGCAGCTCAAAGAATTTTTATAGCACTGTGAAATATAAATCTTCTTCTTCTTCTTCTTCAGATTGTAGATCTTGCAATCTGTTTATGCAGGATATCAACTATATTCTTGTGATGAAGCCAACCAGCCTTCTCTCCATCGCTTCGGTGGTCGTCCCGGTGGTCGACGGACCTCTGGAGTCTCGTGCATCATGATCTTAGGAATGATTGGTGGATCCATTATCTCGATGTGGTCCTTCCACTCTGCCTCCTCCATCTCACTGTCTTCAATTTTTCATGATTTACGAATTTCTTCATTGGGTATCCTATCGAAATATAAATATTATTAAAAAATATGTTGGTCCAATAAACACATTTTATCCAGCTGTCCCTTATAAGTAGCAATGGTCCATTAAAATAAGGAAGACCGGGGGGAAAGATTTACTAGGCTAGATATTCAGCTTATCACAAAGTATACCCTCTTATCAACGGACTGAATTTTCTTTAGTATTAACCTTAAATTCTTATATTTAGTAACATATTATGATTCCGATTTATTGATTAATAAAATAACTCAAAGACTTGTCCATAATATATAAGATTTATTTTAGATTACGCATTTTTGAAAAAATATTGATAAAGGAGAGTAACTAACTAAACTAACTAACCATCACGCTGTCTCTCCGAAGGGGTAGGCAGAAATAATGGACGGCCACATTTTTCTTTCCTGACATTTCTCTCCCTTCCTCAACATTCATACATCGTGTCATGCACGCGCGTCGATTTCTCTGACTTCTCACGTGGCCGACATTTAATATTTGATTTATTTTATCCTGCCACTTTTTCCTAGGTCTTCCTCTATTTCAGGTTCCATTTACATGGTTAAAATATATATTTTTTTACCATTCTTTCTTTATTCATTCTTTCCACATGCCCAAACCATTTTAATGATTCTTTCATTATTTTGTTCATAGCACCATCATTCGCACCGCATTCACTTCTTATATTTTCATTCCATTCGTCTAAGAGATATCATTTCTACTGCATTAATTCTATTTTTATCTTTCTTTTGCCAGTTCCATGCTTCCATGCATAAAGGAAGTATTGTTTAAATGTTTGGATCTTTATTAAAAAAAACTTATTGACGAAAAGGTTTGGGTACTTCCATGGTACATGTTTAGATTTTTGTTAAACTAGAGGGATAAACACTCTGAAATTTTACAATGATGATTTTTCTGAATTTAAACACTATTTTTCACAATCAAATTTATTTTCTCGACATCTTTCGTAGATATTATACTTTCGAGCAAACGGCATAAATTTGATTAATATAAATGAAAACGTCTGTTTTCTAAGAGTTTTATTGAATTTTATATGGAATGACATGTTTCGGCCTTCTAAGGCATTATCAAATATCCAATGACATTTGATAATGCCTTAGAAAGGCGAAACATGTCATTCCATATACAATTTTGTATAACTCCTAAAAGACATTGTATCATTCTCCCGATGATGAAGGTAAATATTCGAAACAAGTCGAAAAAAAAACCTCTAAAGTGGAAAAATCTTTTTCGTTTTCACGTAATGTTTTCGTTATCATACAAACATCGTTTTCATATTTTATTGAATTCATTAAAATATTCGTCATTATGGAATTCCATAGTTTAATGTTTATGGTAAATTTAAAACCATAGTGTTAACGCCGAACGAACGAATCCCATAATATTAACACCTTAAGTTTATCAAAAATTAACTCACAAATTTATTAATTGAAGTTCAAATTATATGTTTCCAAATATAGGCTTAACTAGAATAAATATTTCAAAGGTCATTTAAAAATAGTTGGACGCTAATGTGTATAAATGATACATACTTAATACATTTTTTTGAAATCTTATTTTTAAAAATATAGATCAGTTTAGAGACCGACTATTCAAAAACAGGTAGTTAATGATCGCATCCTTTTTTTATTATTTTATAAAATTTTTTTCTACAAATTCTATTCTACAAATCAATGGCCAATCTTCTGTTTTCAACATATTTTTTGTATAATTATATAACATAGGTTTTAATAGTTATAAACTTAAAACAAACCGAGATATTAAATTCGTGGTCTGATTAATCTTCTTCTTCTTCCTCCACTGCAGGATATAGGCCTCCTCCATTTTCTTCCACTCCACTCTATATTGGGCTTTTCTTTGCCACATTCTACCCGCGACAGGGATAATGTCGTCGGCTCATCTTTTTTGGGGTCGGCCCACTCTTCTTTTTCTATCCCATGGTCTCCAATTAAGGACTCTAGGTGCCCATCGCTCTGTTCCCTGTCTGGCGACATGACCTGCCCACTGCCATTTCTGCTTAGCGACAAGGTCCATTATGTCTATGACTTTTGTTCGGCGTCTTATTCCTTCATTTCTTATTTTGTCTTTTAGACATACGCCTAACATTTGTCTTTCCATGGACCTTTGCGCACATTTTAGTTTATGTACCGTATTGGGAGTTAGCGTAATGGTTTCTATGTCATAGGTGATCACGGGGAGGATACATTGATTATTTTACTTGTATAATTTTCAATCAAACATTTAAAATATTCCATTTTCGATTTCAGTAAACAATTCGAAAAAAAAATTTAACGGATTTAAATATTGTTGCAGTTATTTTAAAATTATTTTTGCGATGTATTTAATACGGGATTGACGTTGAAAACCTAAAATACGTGCCAGTTCATCGCAATTCCCCTCACGTCGGTGGATTTTGTTGGCTAAAAAGTTATATAAGCTCTATGAGTACAGGTTATTTCATTAACGCTCCGAATGGAGGGTAATCCGGGTTGAATTGCATTACAACAAAAAAATGTTCAATAATCAAACTGTGGTTCGGGGAATGAATAATCGAATTGTAACAATATTGGAAATAATTACAGATACGAGTTATTTAAGAATGAATTGCATTATAGCATACAGTAGACCTACGAAAGTCCACAAATAACTCCACCCCAATCTTGCTCCACGGTGTTCTCCTTGTGACCACGACCAGCTTTTCCTACCTCGGTAGTATGATAACAGGCTCGGGAGTTACGGAGGAAAATGTAGCCAGCAGACTCAACAAGGCAAGGGGAGCTTTCGCTATGCTTCGCCTTGTATGGCGTTCCAGTATCATTTCGAGAAAGCTCAAGCTCCAAATATTCAGCTGTAGCGTTAAAAGCGTACTGTTGTACGGATGTGAGACTTGGAAATCTACCGCGGACGTTATTAGAAAACTCCAGGTGTTTATAAATAGGTGCCTTCGCTCAATATTCAAGATCTATTGGCCCCAAACAGTGTCAAATGCCATTATCTGGACCATGGCAGGCGAAAGGCCAATAAGAGAACAAGTCGCTACTCACAAATGGCAGTGGATCGGTCACACTCTGAGACGGAACCCAGCCTGCATCGCTCAGGGAGCATTAGACTGGTTCCCTTTGGGAGGAAAGAGGAAGCTAGGCAGACCTAGAACCACCTGAAGATGAGCCCTGCAGGACGAGGTGAGATGATGTGAGGCATCCGGCATGCGATAGGGTAGTGTGGAGAAGGTTCCATGAGGCCCTATGCACCACGGAGGTGTGACAGGACAAAAAGAAGAAGAAGAAGATATGCATTTTTCAAAATATAAAAATGCAAACGTGACAAAGGTTCCTGACGAAAAAACAAACTATGATATCCTATTAACATTATTTTTTCATACAGATGATACATATTTAAAAACAAAATGTTACTTATATCGTTTCTTAAAACCGAATGACGTATTGATATAACAGAAATGAAGGGTAATATATAAACAATATTTTTTAGAAAAAGCATGCGTAAGACAAATAATAAAATATTCCGCTGAAGCAAAGGCAGACACAGTCAGGACCAAAACAGTTTTTAGGAATGCCGAGATGAAGACATCGAGGATGATAGTAGGCAAGACACTAAGAAATCGATTGAAAAACACCAGTTTAAGAGAGATATGTGAGACGGAGTATAATATTAAATGGAGTAGACAGCGAAGGGGGAACTGGTACGGTCATGTCCAAAGAATGGACACCACCAGACTCCACTACAAAATCAACCTCATGGATGGAAAGACAGCTGGGAATCTACCTTATAGGAGAAGAAACCCTCTGGAGAACAGACCACCTAGGTCTACAGCAAGGAAGAAGATGAAGATTGTTTCGAAATTATTCTAGAGATAGTTAAAATACAATTTAAATACGTTTTTTCATTTAAATACAATTGTGTAACAAATTACTTATTATTTTACCCGTCACAAAATAAACTCGCTATAATTTTATATTGCCCATGAAACTATTTGTTTATGATTAAAAAATGTAATAAAAAAATATATATGATAATTTAAAAAGTTAAAAAATTTACGAAAAGTGATCGTCGACATTCGTATAAAATACAATATATTCGTAATAAAACTTCTAGAAAACAGATGATTGCATAAGGATTAAAATATAGAATTTAGAGTTTTACATCATTCTTCAAGAAATAATAATACAAAGATACAATATCAACTAAAATTATATAATATATAAGCAGTTTTTCTGTAGAAAACAATTAATCTGTAAATAACTTTTCATCCAAAGCAATCGTATATACGCTAAAATTAAAATTTCCTGTAATTTTGTCTACGTTAGATTCTTTGTAGTCTATTTATATGATATACAGACAAAATGTGACATTAAAATTCAACGTCTCCCTAGAATAATTTCCCGAATACAATTTGTATAGTTGTGTGAGCACAGACAAAGTACACATACATCAAAATTCATATATGACATCCCATTCGGTTTCATTAACCTGACTGTTGCCACATAATTAAGAGTACGTACACCCTTCGGGCGCGCCGCATTGTCTCGGAAGTATCCCAATCTTTCCTTTGAAAGCGGAATTTCCATACGGAATAGCACACCGTCGCACAAAGATGGCACCCGAGTTAACCCCATTCTACCCTCGTGTGGGCTATTGAGTCGTTATTATCGCTGCCTAACAAAAAGAACGATTTATATTGAAAGGGATTGTATGATAAGAGTGTTGGGTCTGTTTTAAGCCATAAGTCCTCTATTATTAACCGGGTTTTTAAACGTTTATTGAGTTTCTTTCGTTATTTAATACATAAATTATTATAAACTGCCTATGATCTTGAGTAACTGACTTCAGCTACCTTAAATATGGAGTCTCCGATGATCTCTGATATACGAGTATAAATATCAACCGAGATAATCTAAATACCTAATTTATTGTAAGCTTCAAAATATTAATGTTGTTAATAGAAATTTCTTAATAAAAGTTCATTGTAAAATAAATAACAAAAATAAATAAACAATAAATCATTCAAAATATTTACAATATATTTAATTTGATTCCACTTGGATTTGTGGTTTCGACCAGTTCCGGCACCGAAATCGTGTCCGTAACGCAGACATAAGAAAAACTTGCGAAATAAAGGATATCCTTAAGTGGAGCAGATCCAGAAGAAGATACTGAAGGGACCATGTGGCCAGAATGGATAGTAACAGACTTGCATATACAGCCGCTCACGAAATCCCCTCCGGATGCCGTCCACCTGGAAGATGGCCTAAGAGATGGAGGGACAGCTGGTCCTTATCATCCCATGATACATGATTTCTGTCCCACAGATCGGCAGATCTAATAAAAGAGGAAGAAGAAGATATTTTATAAAGTATGGTAATTTTTATTAATTTTTTTTTATTTTCGTTATTTAAAGGAAACCGATTTATCTTATAAGAAAACTCAAATGCTTTATATATTTTATGATAATGTGTTTTCCAGGAATTGTGTATGATAAATGTATCATTTAATTATTATTCTGAACTTTTGAAAACTTAAATATGTATTTTTAAAGCATAAAAATTGGCTAAGGCTGGTAAAAAAAATATTTTTATTAGACATCTTGTATACATTTATACTATTCTTTAATAAAAATATGTTCGATTTATTTCTTGGAAATAATATTCATTCGATTTTTAAGTTAAGTTTAAATGAGTTCTGAAAATCAAGAAAAAATGTTTGATATATAATAGTGTCTATAATATTACACGGTTGTGAAACTATTAATCCTTATATTATTAATCGATTAATAAAATGCATAAAAACTGTCAGATTAACTATGTTTTTTTTATTTTAAAAGATCGAGAATTATTTTGCATACTAAACAGCTTAATAAAATTGTATTGTAATGAAAAAATGTGATTCACAAATCATAGCTTTTAATGAGACTTGCGTTCCTGAAAGGGTTGAACAAACTGTGATACGAAAATATGTAGCAAGGTTCACGCACTCAAGTGTTATATTTGGTGTACACAAGGACACAGAACATGATATTTATTATTATATATTCATGTTTAACAAGTATTAACTTTTCGTTATTTTCCAATGTAAAATATAATATTTTCTATATTCGCCATAACTTTGTATTGCGAATGTTTAATGTTTCTTTTTATACACTTTGTATACAACAAACACTTTATTAAATATCACAACTACCTATATAAATAAATAAAAATACGAATGTGGTCAGTTTTGACAGATATTGAATTAATTTGAATTAATATCAAAAAAAAATATTTCGAAAGGTTTATGCTTTTGTTATAATAAAACAAATACTGTTAATTAATTTAAAAAAAAAACGTTTATTTTTATGTATCTTACACCTACACTCATACCTGTCAAATGTTAATCAACCGAACTAATATTTTTGTATCGAGGGTTACCTATAAACAATAACTCACTCGCTATAACGTCACAACCATCGCCATATTTTTTTAATCACGTTGGTTTATAAGAAAACTGTTTTACCGACAAATTTTGCACTTGAAGTAAGGCATGTTGTGCGTGGGTGACTTTTGTGATTTGCTCCAGTTTGACGTGAAAATAATTCATTATTAGTGATCAAGGTAATCTTATTTAAATTTATTTTTCTTCTTTTGTACATGTGTGTTAATTATCACTTACTTGACATGCAATCAGTATAAAACTTTATGTATTTAGGGGTTATGAAAAACTAGTCGATATTTTGATTAATGCATACATTTCTGTACATAATAAATACGAGTAAAGCGCTGTAACTCATACGCCAAATAAGACATAAATCATACCGAATAACTCGAGAACCTTGATAACAGAAACTATGCTACAAAACTATAAACTTGCAAATTAGTTCATGTAGTAAGTTACCAGAGGTAATGCTTTTCAATTTGGAAGATTGATATTTGTTCTAAATAGTTTTTCAATTGTTTTACTTCATTTCAAATAACGATTTGTTTTGTTAAATGAAAAACAGAGGAACTAATTGTAAAACATATAACAAACATTCAAAATAAACATTTATCTTTGGTTTAAATATGTTGCACAACTAATTGTAAAAATCTGTCAGATTATGTTTGGACAGTCATCGATCATTATAAACCCCGTTATTAGTTGCAACCTGTGAAATATTCAAGGAAGTTAATATTTTCTACACATTAAAAACTTGGTTCAATGTACAATCGTAATCAGTAATTAGTTTTAACATTTAATATGAACCATTTTTTCACACACGTTAAAATTTCACAATTAGCAATACCAAATTGTTCTACTTTTGTTTTCTACATTTCTGGCATGCAACAATAATCGGGACAAATTATTCTATTTTCGTTCTCTCGGGTTAAAGCGGTTAATATAATCGTCGATTCGAATAAAGGGTTATGTGATGAGGCATATATATTTTTTACGGATAAAAACGTCTGTTTTCTAGAAGTTTTATTATATTTTATGTGAATGACATGTTTCGCCTGTCTAAGGCAGTATCAAATGTCCTTTTCCATTCCATTATGTCTAAGGCATTATCAAATGTCGTAATATTTCATTTGTATTAATTATTTATCATTGTTCTTATTCTCCGGTCTCGGATTGGCAAGGCGACGTATTTCCTCTTCCACTCCGTTCGGTCCTCGGCAAATCTCTTCAACTCCGCATAAGAGGTGCAGCCCATATCTCGGAAAATCTGGTCTAGGTACTCTTGGCGTTCAACATGTGCCCACTCTCTTCAACTCAATTGTTCAAGAAACAAAAAATACGTTTTTTTTTCAAATTTGTTTGTAAATATGGCTCGTTTTGTAAAAACGCAAAATTTACACTGCGAATGAAATTGAGCAGAGTATACACTGTTCACTAATCCCATTTCCGATATAACGTGAAAGCAGAAGTTCAATTGTTCTCAGTAATTGGAAAGCGCTCTCGATCCCTACCACAGAACCAATCACAACTCAAACTGCGTTTTCGCATGCAGGTGGTGTTGTTTGCTCTGTCGCAAAAAAAATGTATTGAAAATTAATTGCTACTCAATATGATCTTTGAGGTGTAGTATTCCAATTAAAACACAGTTCCAGCTAGTGAAATTTTACTAAGCGGGTGTTTGAAATTTATTTTGTGATTTTGTATGTGTATCAAATAACATGACAAAAGGTTAGACAAAATGTTATGTTGGAAAAATCGACGTGCGTGTATGACTCGTTGAATGAATGTGGAAGAAGCCAGAGAGGTGTATCAGTATAGAGTAGTGTGGCGGTCTATTCTCATTTTATTTTCTATGCTACTGTCATACGACAATAATCAGAACAAAACTAACTAACTAACCATCACGCCGGCTCCCCGAAAGGGTAGGCAGAAATAATGGACGACCACATTTTAACGATGCGGCACTACATTCTTCTCTTTTCGCCCTCGCGAGAGACGCGGTGTGATGGGTTGCGAACCTCATCGCCACCAATAGTCATCTCCCGCGCACACTTCGATCGTCCAACATCCACAAAATAAATTTAAAACAAATAATATAAAATAAAATAAAATAACCAAATAAAAATAATTTAACACATAATGTTCTTTTAGATTTAAAACAATTCAGAAACGTTCACGGGCATGCGCATTGTATGCATTTCAATTATTCGAATTAATTTCGGAGAGAATCGAAGTTATCTTCAAAATTCCTTCAAAATATTCTCGTGCTCTTTCTTGATGACATTCGGTTTTTGCCTATTTATATTCATCATCATCATCAGCCCATATCCGTTCACTCCAGGACGTAGGCCTCCTCCATCTGCATCCATGTCAGTCGATCCTGGGCAACACGCATCCACGTTGTACCAGCGGTTTCTTTAATGTCGTCCCTCCATCGAAGTTGGGGACGTCCTAGGTTTCGGGTTGCAGTTCTGGACACCAGCAAAGGATGCGTTTTGTCCATCTATTGTCAGAGCTGCGAGCGACTTGGCCTGCCCAGTGCAATTTTAGCGCTGCCACTATTCCGATGATGTCCGACACTCCTGTTCTGGTTCTCATAGTGGTGTTTCTCACCCTGTTTTTAAAAACATTTTAGTATGGGGGCTGCACCTGACGCAGTCGATCAACATTTGTATCAGGATAGGATAGTTTGAACAGGTGCGTTTTGAGTCTCGATCTAAACTCTGACGGGTTTTCAATGCACTTTAAGTCTGCAGGGAGACCGTTCCAGGCCGAGGGGCCAGCTACAGCAAAGGCCCGGTCGCCGAAATTTGTGCGAGAATAATTCTTCGGTACGTACAATCTACCCATTGCAGAAGACCTTGCTGATTGCAATGTAGACTGCCTCGCATTCAGTTTCTCGCTGATGCAGAGTTCAGATATGTAGGCGGATGCCATTTCATGCAGCGCCTTAAATACAGTCCAGCAGAGCTTATATTGTATTCTTTACGGACATTTCAGCCAATGGAGCTCCTTTAGGTGTTGCGTTATGTGACAATACTTCGGAACACCCTTGATCCGTCTAGCTGCCGCGTTAAATGCAGACTGATAAGAGTATTCCTCTGTCATCCCAATTTAATTCTTTAAAAATGTATTCTAGGGTGAGAGGGTTCAGGTGCTATTTATATTATGATTATGAAAATGGAACAAAAATGAATAAAAATATAATATATAATGTCAAAAGTAAAAAAATTATAATATTGTCATCAAATGCCAATACGGGGCGAACGCAAATACGAGTAGATAACGAGGGTGATTGAAAGCATTTTTGACAAAATATGAGATGGTTGCAACACACGAAAATAATTCAATTGGGATAAAAATCAACTTGAAAGGTTTTTGACTGACGCACGAGATTCACAGAGACCGAAATAAACGTGACAATACCAAATCAATCAATTAAAAAATGTCAGCAATATGGGGAGTCGGAAAAATCAAATCAAAATGTGTGCATCACATGCTATGTGAAATTTAAGTTAGTAAAAAATGTTTGCATAGAGTAATATGGCAGTCCATTCTTTTTATTCACCCTTTTGTAGAAACCTTGTATTGGAAACTTAGTATTTTTGTGATTTATTTTTTATTTTATTTTATTATTTTTAAAACCAAGCAGCAGGCCTCATTGGGATGATGTTGGGGATCAGGCATGCGATAGTCGGGTGGAGAAGGTTCCTTGAGGCCCTATGCACCACGGAGGTGTGACAGGACAAAATGAAGAAGATAAACAAAACCCTTTATAAAACTCTTGTACCGATTAATTCGTAATATTGAATTTTCTGAACCAAAGGTCGACGAATAGAGTGCATTCGATACATGTAATAAATAAACTCAGATTCATTAAAAAATTATAGGATAACTAACTAACTAACTTACCGTCACGCCGTTTCCCCGAGGTGTAGGCAAGGGGATGGACCGCCAAGATTCCTCTACATTCATATATCGTAACATGCACGCTCGTCGATTTTTCCGACTCCGAATGTGGCCGGATTTCAGTATTTGATTAATGTCATGCTTTCCCTGGTCTTTCCCGGCTTCTCTTTCCACTCACACTGCTTGTATACAACATTTTAATTCGTTCTAAATGTTCAAACCTTTTCAGGGATCCTATTTTAATTTTACTTACCATATGATGCAATCATCTGCCTTCGGTATTCTATCATATAGGTATACTATATATTATAGGATAAATACTCAGATTGTATAATTAATACGAATGAAAACGCCAGTTTTCTAGAAGTTTTAGTATATTTTATGGGAATGACATGTTTCGCCCTTCTAAGGCATCATCAAATGCCTTAGAAGAGCGAAACATGTCATTCCAATAAAATATAATAAAACTTCTAGAAAACTGACGTTATCATTCGTATTAATTATTAATTATGGAGTTTTACATCATTGTTCAAGAAACAATAAACTCAGATTGTTATTTCTTGTATTCAGATAAAGCAACTCAGATTCACAATTTGATGTCTTCTTTATTTAGTTTTATGTCGATATCTATGTTTATCTGCTCACGGCTATATTTTGGTCCAGAATAAGTGGAACAAAACTAAATTTAGGACATAATATTAGATAACATGTGTTTTAATTATAAACATTGACATTTCAGTCAAAAACATTAATATTAACAAATAATTGTTCGCATAAAAATAAAAAGTATTTTTTCTACTATTAACAGATCTGTGTATATCATCGAATTAAAATATTAGTTGCGTCACTATTTGGATTATGGTTGTGTATAAAACATTGACGTTAGGGATAAACAATCATGATTCTATGCGAAAGAAAATGTAAAATCATTATTAGTGCTTTATTATTATGTGTTTTTTTTAAACATATTTAGGTCTTACAGGTTGTCCGTTCCTCTTGGAATATTATCTCTTTGGCGTTAATGAGTTAAAAAAGTACCACAAGAATAATAATTAAAAATAATAGAAATTGATTTGTTGTATTTTAAATATCATGTTATATACTGCCATCTGTTATTTATTACACATACCTGTTATTATATGACGGTACCCGGCTTGTAGACGGCTAACTACGAAACCAAACTTGTATCAAAGACGCAAACCAAACACCATGGGTTTCGTTCATATTGCGATAGATGGCATATTTAGTAGTCCTTCTAATTTTCATTATTATTTTTATAGAAACTTATTTATTCATAAAAGATTACTCAAAACGATCAATAAAATATTTTAAACCATAATGTTATTAAGTTTATTTTCGGATGTACTGTTACATCTATCGTACATTTTCCAAAAACCTTTTAAATATTGTCCCATTTCCAGTGGCTACGGTATTTTTGGAAAATCGAGTGATTTATTTTGCTTTATACAAGCAACAATAGATGGCCCTTTACATATCTTTAAAAAATATAAGCATTTTTTATATGTATCCCCTCACTGAGATCGCACTTTATAATAATATTATAATGTTGGTATATAATATATTAACTACGTACACACTTATTGCTTTATTTAAAATTTTATATTTCAATTTCCTAGACATTTTATTTTATTTATTGTGGGTTTTTATTTCGTACTGCTAGGGCATAACCACAACACCATGGAATAAATTTTGTTATATTCCATATTATTGAGGACTGTGTTCAAATTGAATGTATGATATGTATCATCAAATACGATTTAAAAGGGATAAAATGAGGAATTTTTTCAACCCTTAAGGGTACCCCTAAGGTATCGCCCCCCCTTTCTCCTCATCAAATACGTATGAAAGGAGGTTGGCATCATCAGATATTACAATAATTTATTCGTTTTCAAAAAGAATATAACGATGATTTCGCATTTTTTACGACAGCAGTTTCGCCAACCGATGTTGGCATCATCCGACATTAGAATATTTTTTTGTTTTTGAAACCGCTATCGTTAAAAAATGCGATGTCATCGATATATCGTTTTTAAAAACGAGAAAATTATTATAACACCCGATGATGCAAACATTGGTTGTCGAAACCACAAACGTAAAAATCTGCGATAATATCGATATATCGTTGGTATTTTTCGGATGTTCGGCACCTTAGGGGTAGGATAATGTCCACTTTTTATCTCATTTAAATACGTATTTTTCACACTAAAGTTTTAATTTTTTTTTATAAAAATTTTACAAGGAGAAAGGGAGTGCGACCCCTTAGGGGTGGGAAGATGTCCCAATTTTTCCCCATTTTCATACATATATGGTGAGGAGAAAGGGGGTGCGACCCCGTCTCGATTTGCTTAGACATTCGCTTAGCAACGCAAATATGTCTTAATCTTACAATTACAATATCATTACTCACAAGGGCATTATCAAAGTAGGTCGATGTTTACACATATGAACTTTTAAAATGTTTTTTTTTTTTATGGACATTACACATAGGTGTTTACTTAGATTCGAAACAATTTATGTTATATAAAATTTGAAAAAAATATACAGAGATGGTATTTTATAAGAGTAAAATGAAATTATTTAAAAAACATACGAACTAAGAGTGATTTTAAATATTAATAATGTTATTTTACGCCACACGGTTATATAATGTTTTATTTTTATCAGTTTATCAGTTAATTTATTTATCCAAAAGATATTACAAACATATTTATAGTTTAAAGCATCTGATTGAGAAAGGGATGTATATCTGGAATGCATGAGTTCAACTTTAGAAAGACAAGATACTCTCTAAAGTTAAGAGTATTTGTCTTCTGAATGTACTTTCACTAATATGAAAGACGCCGAACTCCGAGGCAATCTTGTTAAGCAGATTTAGTGTTTGCTGTTATAGCTTTTATTTGTTTATTATTTAAAATAAAATAAAAAAATATATTTATTACAAACCCATTTACTTAAAACACTACAATGCTTACTTACCTCTAATCTCAATAGAAGGCGCTAGTGTAGATTTAACTAAAATATGTTAAATGTTTCTCAACATGGTAGCATACGAGTATATACAACTTTCAAATAATTGTCGGACGTGGTGTTCGTAGAAGGGCGGAATGGGGAATGTTGTATTACATAAAGCGATCGCTTAACCCAACCAATGACAGGTCATAAGTCCTGTAAACACCTCGACTGCCATATTCTGTTTCCAAATAATTTACATATTCGTCTCTATTGAGATACAATTAATTCTTAATGATTAATACACCCGTAATGGGTAAAATCCATTATTTGTCTACAAATATTTATATACATTTAAAAAAACAAAACTATATATAATAACTTACTCAGAAATAATATCGTTTTAACGAGTTCAAATTATGAAGGTCATTTTGCGCCACCCTGTAGAAAAGAAAATGTAATTACGTTTTCCGGGAGTTAAAGTATCACAGATAAGCATCGCTCTATCCAACTACATCCGATAGAATGGACCGGGTGACTTCTGCTCTCGTCAGCTTAATTCACAGCCCGGCGCCTCAACAAAAGCTTTTTGTGCCCAACTTCCGGGGTCCAAGGGCGGTCCGCGCGGTTTAATGATCTCTTGGAAGCTACCAAACACAAACAACGGAAGTAAATGTTATTATGGATTATCAATAGGGTTTCTGGTTTTTCTTTTTTGTAACTTTTCAACTCGGATATTCCTATCAGTAAAAATCCATCATACGAATTTATTAATATGCGATGTTCTGAAACAATATTGTAAAATTCTATATTAAATAATAATGTAAAATAATAATAAACTTGATATATTAGTATTTAAAACCCCTGCCAGACTGTTGTAAATATGCCTTCCACATCGGTCTCCACCGGCGGCTTACAATAGCGTATACACTTGTTTGCAACAAACATTCGTTTGACCTTCAACAACCTCTGTGGACGGACGCGCGTTGTAAACCGCGTGTGGATGCCGCCGTTGTATGAGGTGGGAGCCTTGTTGTAAACCAGTGTGGACGCAAACACCAACCGTGAGCTCCACAAGCTTCCCATCAAGGTGACCCCTGTTGGAAGCTTGTTTACAACAGTCTGACACAGCTTTGAACCACTTAATTTGTTAACACCAACTGGTTTCGCTCCCGCCGGAGCTTTGTCAGCGTAATAAAATAAGCTGAGTAAACTTCATTTTATTATCTTACCCTGACGAAACTCCGGCGGGAGCAAAACCAGTTAGCGTTAACAAATAAAGTGGTTTAGATACAAATATTACAAGAGTATTATTATTTATTTTTTATATAGGTTTTTGTATGCGATGACAACTTTAAGTGGACCATTCACTTTGTTGCCTGTCCCAACCCTTCTTTCAATATCCCTCTCCACTCGCCCATATTTTGTGAACATACCACCCAAATAAACGAACTCATCTACTTGCTCCAAATTTTCAGCATTCACGCTTATGTTGCAGACTGTCATGGTTTCTTCTTTTTCAAAAATCATTACCTTGGACTTATTCACATTCATCATCAGATCATTTTGCATGCATACCTGGTGTATGCACCAGGACTTCGTACTCGCTGTCTGCAAGTAGGACAGCGTCATCCGCATACAAGAGACAGTTTACTGACACTCCGCTCATTTTGGCACCTGTATCCAACCCTTTCAGCTCTTTTATATGTTAATTGTATAATATTATGAATTGATTTAAAATTATTTTATTTCATTGAAAATTTGTTTAACAATTTCTTGACTATTTACAGGTAAAAATTAAGATTGCACTTATTCTTCTTTCTATAAATCTTGCTTTCTCTTTAAACAGGAAATCAATCTTGGTCCTGTTAGGAAGATGTCCAACTTTCTCTTCGTCTCTTTTTGGTGGTCGTCCTGGTGGTCGACGGAACTCTGGAGTCTCATGCTTTACGATCTTGAGAATCCCCGCTGGGTCCATCCTCTCCAGAACCGTCTTCTCTGCCTACTACATCTCACAATGTCCTGTATATTGCAGGACCTGGGAATGTCTACTCACTTTACTCACCAGGTAGGATTGCATACTATAACACTAATTTTCCTAATTTAAAACATTGATTTCATTACATATATAAATGCATAACATTGATAACAATATGAAAAGATAAAAAAATATCTAACATTTAAAATAAAATAACTTAATTATATTTAATTATAGTTTTATAATAGTATAGAGCATATCGCCGGTTCAAAGGTAAAACTCTTTAAGATAAAAAAAAAAAAAATTGCAATTTCTGTATCAGACTTGTAAATTCTACGTCGCAAAATAATCACCAAGTGTTTTTATTAACCCTTAACGTACCGTGTTCAAAACAAAACGCTTGCTCCCATGTGGTAAGTTCAGTTTACCGCTAACTTTATCTAAATATCAAGCATATGACTAGATGAATCAAAATTTAATTTATGTCATCTTGTAGGGAATTTCATTAGGAATAGATCGATATCTATAACATACATGGATTATTTGAAAAACATATCATTATTAATTTTTTTCTGGAACCATGCGATTTCTGATATGTAATGCGTCATAACATACGGGCGACTAAAAATCGACTAAAAGTCGGGTCGAAACTTGTCTGCACGCGGGGCGAAGATAAAGGCACCTAGGCAAAATGTATAGTACGTTCAAGACAACGAGTACGTATTAATATTTGTCCCTTTTGGTAAAGTGTTAATATTTTCACAGTTCTGATATTATTAACTTACGTGGTGCGTTTTCATCCAGTCGGTATCATTACGTACCTATTGAAAAGGTCAAAGTATAATTTATAATATGTTCAAAACAGCGAGTAAGTATTTGTCACTTTTGATAAAGTTGTAAATATTAGCAAAACAAATTCTACCTTAACACGAATGAAGGTGAGGGCAGTCTTAGAAAATATTTTTTTTTGGGATGAAGGAAGTAATTTTTGCTTTTTTTTTATTACGAAATATTGAGAACACTTCAATGGAGGATTACAATTTTTTTTATAATATTAGGGTCCATAGGTTTTAAGAAAATCAACTTTAAATTGGCAGTGGAAACTCAATTTACCACATGGCAACGCGACGGTTAAAGAATAACTCTTATTCTTTAATAAATGCACTTGGTGATTATTTTCTGACGTAGAATTCACAAGTCTGATAAAGAAATTGCAAAAAAAAAAAATTAAATGTCACTTAATAAGTTTTACCTTTGAACCGACGATATATGGCATCATTTTTGCAAGTATTTTTGTGATTTATGAAACAAAATTTCCTAAAAAAATCTTTTTCCTATTAGTTTTAGTTTGCTTTTCCCCTGAAATTTTTACGTGTCGCCGCTGTGACGGGTACAACATTCTGCCCAGAATACGCTAGTAGATAGTATTGAGAAAGGTGCTAATGGAGTAGATAAGCCTGTGTGGCCCCGACTTAAAATAAATTATTATTTTGATCCCTTCCTTGCCCATGCAAATAACGAACAAAAATATCCCTTAATTTCAAAAATTATTACAAACCATCACACTGATTCCTCGTAGGGGTAGGCAGAGATAATGGACCACCACACTACTCTATCCTGTCACACCTCTCTAGATTCCTCCACATTCATACAGCGAGTCATACACGCACGTCGATTCCTCCGACTTCTAACATGACCAACCTTTAAAACTTGATTAATTTGGTCATTTCATGTTTTCCTCGGTTTGCCTCGACTCCATTTACATCATAAACGTATACTTTCTTAACCATTCTTCCTCCATCCATGCGCTCCATATGTCCGAACCAACGCAGCGATCCTTTCATAATTTTGTTCATAATACTTTATTCCGCTCTACATTCCATTCTTAAAACAACATTTGAGATTCTGTCGTATATCGTTCTACCACACATACGCCTTAGGGACCTCATCTCGACCGCATTTATTATTTACTATTTATTATTTATTATTTTTATTTACTTTTTAATTATTCAAATTTATGGTAATGTTGCGTAAAAAAAATGTTTCTATTTTACAACTCCTTCATTTTAGAGCAAATCAGTCTATTTGATTTTGATACCTGCCGCAACCTCTGTACTTTACTCTGCAACGTAGAACCAACTTCTGCTATTTGGTGATGCCGATTAAGGGAGAAATCCGAGTTGAATTTCATTATCTTAAATATATGGTATATATTTTTTCTGTCAGTGGGGCGGAGTTCATACAAAATACTTTATTCAAGTTGATTGAGTCTGAATCACCGATACCGTATTTAGAAATTGTTATTTATTTTTTATTGTTTTTTTTTTTTTTTTTACGTATACAACAGGTTGCTTGAACCCAATTACAGTATACATTTTTTTTTTTTAAGCTGATATATTGATTCTCGTGACATGTGACAGGTAGCCAATCTATCGCCATTTTATTGTCACGTGAATACTACGCCAGACCAAAGACAATGTGACAATCACACTGCCATCGCCGGGAATCGAACCCAGAACCTTCGGAATAGGAATCAGAGCTCTTACCACTCTGCCACGAAGGTCGTCGTCGTCTTCTATTTTTGCTTAGATATAATTTGTTGTAGAACGATATACGACAGAATCTCAAATGCTGATATAAGAAAGGAATGTAGAGCGAAAGAAGGTATTATGAACAAAATTATGAAAGGATTGCTACGATGGTTCGGACATATGGAACGCATGGATGGAGAAAGAATGGTTAAGAAAGTATACGTTAATGATGTAAATGGAGTCGAGGCAAACCGAGGAAAACATGGCATGACCAAATTAATCAAATTTTAAAGGTTGGTCATGTTAGAAGTCGGAGGAATCGACGTGCGTGTATGACTCGTTGTATGAATGTGGAGAAAGCTAGAGAGGTTTGCCAGGATAGAGTGGTGTGGCGGTTCAGTCTCTCTGCCTACCCCTGTGGAGAAACGGCGTGATGGTTTGTTTATAATTTGTTACTTTCTGTTATTATAACGATAACTTTTATTTCTTCTATATTCACCATTACTTTATGTTGTGGATTCATTGAACAATGTTTATTTCTTTGTAAACAACACAAACTTTATTAAAAAAACAAACATGTTTCGGACACAGAAGCCCTTCAGAAATGTTTTGTTAGTTAATGTGTATACAAAATAAATATTTTAAAAAAAATGTCATGAATGTGTTCAGTTTTGACAGATGTTAAAATGAATTTTTCGAACGTTTATGCATTTGATATAAAAAAAGTTTTAATAAATCTAAAATAACATTAATTAATGTTTGTATTTTAATAACAATTTTTAATAAAGTTAGTGTTGTTAACAAAATAGTAAACAATGAGAACAAAAAAAATGGTACAAAATTTCTTTATTATTATATATTTAGTGTGCTTCCACTTGTGTTTATCGTGTACCGGTTTCGGCAGCTTGCTGCCATCTTCTGGTACCTACATCAAAATTTATTTGGTATATATAATAAGTGATAGTGGTGGGGGTTAAACTTTTTTTTTTAATGATTCTATATAATGTAAATTTATTGTGTTTTGGGTTAGTTTGTTTACTATATAATTAAAAAGCAATTATAAGGGTGGCCGATTCTCGGAATGATTCTATATAATGTAATTTTTGTGTTTTGATTAGTTACCTAAGTTAGTAAAATAGTAAACATAGTTCGATAACTTTTGTATCATAATAGTACATATGTGTATCCAAAATAACCGAATGTTAAATAGCATATTAAATAAAACATTTTAATTCTAAATAATGCCTAATTTCATTATCATCATTATCGTATGCTCGACAGCCTTAATTAATCCAGGGATCTCCTAGATTCTTGTCTGTCTGCTGCCTTAGTTTTCCGATTTGCTTTATGTAGTGTTGCTGTATATGCACCGATATCCATCCATACAGTCCATCTACCGCATTTTGAACCTTCCTGGTCTTTTTCATCGAGCCATTATTATTACGTGACCAGCCAATCTCAAACGTCCTACCAAGATGGAACAGATAACATCTGGTTCACTATCTAAGAAGTATCTAAGACGGCAATCATTATTATCTTTCACAAAGCCATAGACTATTCAAAGTGTCCCCTTCAAAAGCTTCAATGCATTTGTTTGATTCCTGCATCTCTTTTGTTATTACCCAGGTTTGTGTTTGGTGTTTGGTCTTAGAAAGTTTATTTAGTCTTCATAATAATATTTTATATTAAGTGACTGTAGGGGTGTGTATAGTTAGTATTTGCTTGCTATCATCATCAATATCTTCATCTAGGAAGTCCTCAAATCTAGTTTGGTCTATACTCTGTCTGCCCTTGCTTCAATGCCATTTGTTATTATTGGTTTTACACTTGCTTCATAGATTATCATCTTAATCTTATAGCGAAATCTATATTTTTCCATGTTGTGAATTTTAGAACAGAGATAGATTGCGGCTACCTTATTGACTTGGGCTTGTATTTTTTGTACATAGTTCAGCTTCTCCAACCAGATCTATGCCTATTTATCTGAAGATATTGACTCGTATATATTTACAGGCTGGCTCTTTATAGGATAGATATTGATATACGTAATATATTTATAAAATATATTTGTAAAATCTGATAACGAAAATAATAATTATTTTTTTGTATCAAAATATCATGTTACGCTGACTTGAAATTTATATCGTGGATATAAACTTCTAACGAATTTGGCCCCATAAATCTAGAGTAACGATTTTATGAAAAATGTGAGAAATTTCGTATTATTTGTTCCTCAAACAAAATAGCTAAAATGAAATTACATCTCCGGGATTTTAGAATACTTCTCATACCACCTGGCGATATTATTGTTTTATATTAATGTCATTTTCTTTCAAGTAAAAAATATTCTTTGAGACGTTGCCAAATCTAATAAATCTTCTCGAAATTCGATTGTACCTATCTGAAATTACGCGGGCTAAATAAAATAAAGGAACAAAAAGTAGGAATTGGGACAATTTATGCATCGGTGGAAGGGAAAAATTCTGCGCCTTCTCGGAATCATTATTATCCTTTCGTTTTGAGGATTCCGTCTCTGCTTTGGACATTTCAGCGTTCTTCGGTTTGACAAAAGAACATTCGTTCGACCATTGTCCACTAGAGCGCGCCAGCGAGCGTGAAAATTGAAGATAGCACAAGCTATCCATTCTGAATATTATGGATAAAAATACTTATGTAATAAGATCGTGTTATATGTATAAATGTATATTCTAAAAATATTAAGGAATCTAGTAAAAATAAGTGTAAAAATGACCAATGTTCTTATAAATAGTGCATAATTTTTTTAAATGTTTTATTTAAAACACTTATATTTTATTTTATATCATTGTATTTTATATTATTTGTTTTAGATTTATTTTGTGGGTTTTGGACTATTGAAGTGTACGCGGGAGATGCCTATTGGTGGCGATGAGGTTCGCAACCCATCACACCGCGTCTCCCGCGGAGCGAAAAGAGAAGGATGAAGTGCCGCATCAGTAAAAGTGTGGCAGTCCATTCTTTCTGCCTACCGTTTCGGGGAGACGGCGTGATGGTTAGTTAGTTAGTTAGTTAGTTATTATATCACAACATTGAATAATAACTAACTAACTAACTAACTAACAACCAGTTGATTGTTACTTAATTTCAACATGAAATTAAGTAACAATCAACTGGCTTTGGTTGAATGTTACATTTGTTCGTGTATTTTTTTGTCAATTGTGAGATTGAATGAGATGACAATTGTTTTTTGTATGAAGCAGGAACGAACAATAACTGGAGAAATATGTTTTTTTTCTATATACTATCGATATAACAGTCATGCCGATCGATTTTCCCTTTTAAAAAGTTGTTTGATTGTTTAGAATTCTATTATTTATTAAGTCAGATTTGCTTATAATATTTTTTTTGAATCATTAAACTTCGTGTAATTAATGCCAACAGTATAAATATTTATCAATACATCAAATAATAATGTATTAATATAAAATAATCATTTTAAATTATTTATTAATACACTTATATCAGTTAATTTTTTTTAGTGCTGCAACTGGTTATTAAAGCGAACAAAGCGGAAGAAGAAGAAAATCCTGACATTAAAAACTTCAAGAATGGTTGAGAGAGAGAGAGAGCGAGCTGCTTCATCCAAAGAAAAAATAGCCATACTGCTGTTCAACCTCCGATAGCAGAGGAACAAGAAGAAGAAACGCATAAATTTTGGTAATCGAAATTTCCTTTTAAATAATAGTATAAGAAAATACATATTAACAATGTATATTTAATTTTATTCCGCCACTTGTTTATCTAGTTTCGACTGGTTTCGGCAGCTCAGTAACCACACTAGAACCAGACGAAAAATAAGTGTTATAGAATTAAACGCTTAAAATAAATCTTCTGTATTTTTTTATTCTCTTAAAATACGTCTATCGACAATTCGTCTGTATTGTAAATTAGATAGTACAATTTTTTCTTCTTTTATTGGTTTCTACAATACAGTATGATCATAGCTAATTATTAACTTAATGATTTTACTATTTATTATTAATTTAAATTCTGTATTACAAATTTATATTTAAATAAAAAGTCTGCTGTGCTGACTCAGTCAAGCTCTATTGTCCATTGGCTATCTATCTTCTTATTTTTGTCCTGTCACACCTCCGTGGTGCATACGGCCTCAAAGAGCCTTCTCCACCCGACTTTATTGCATACCTGATGCCTTACATCATCCCAAGTGAAACCTGCTGCCTTAACCTCGTCCTTCAGGGCTCTTTTCCAGGTGGCTCTAGGTCTGGCTCGCTTCCTCTTTCCCCCCATAGGGGACCAGTCTAGTGCACCCTGAGCGATGCAGGCTGGGTTCCGTCTCAGAGTGTGAACGATCCACTTTGGCTATCTATATATGACCTTCGTGGACGAGTAGTAAGTGCATTAACTGCCACCCCGAAGGTTCCGGGTTCGATTCCCGGCGAGGGCAGTATGATTGTCACACTGTCTTTGGGTCTGGTGTAGAATTCACGTGACAATAAAATGGTGCTAGATTAGCTACCTATCATATGTCACGAGAATCGCTATGATAGTTATAAAACCCTTTACATCGATTTGGCTCATGCTGTCATGGTGTAAAGAGCGATTCAACAAAATAATAATAACAATTAGTCTGCTGAACGCGGTCTCCTCAGAGATCGACATCTTTCATGTTAGTGAAAGTACGTTCAAGGGACAAATACTCTTGACTTTGGAAAGTATCATGTCTTCCTAATGTCGAACCATCACTAACGCGTTCCTGGTATTATATATATTTATTATGTTTTACCTGTTCTCAATAGACTGTCTTTTGAGAAAATAAACGGATTTGATTTGATAATAATAATATGTTCCTAAATTTTCCTCAACTAAGAGAAACCTACGCCGGAACATCCGTGTTATTCCAATTGAGAGAATAAAAAGCTATTCAAAATATGTTTATTACGTAATAACAATTTTATATATTTGTGTCTAAAAAAATATGGAGAGATGAAATCACTTTATTTACAAACCTTTCATTAATTTAATGTCCTTAATTTATTGATGATGCTGGTAGCCATCTCCTACCAGTATCTCTTTCAGACAGTACCAAATAACTTTCGATAGTATTTATTCAAAGATTATACAGTTTCTCGGGGTTTAAAATATTTCAACAATGCTATTGGGATTCTTGGAGTGAATAAGTAATAAATTCAATCTCACTCGGGGGAAATTATTTTTATGAGATCCTACCCCAACAAATGTTTTACGAAATATTATATGTATTATTACTACACCCGCTCCCGATATTTTCATGTTGGTATTACGAGCAGGCCCGCCTTAAATAACAACTCACGCCTTTTTACTAATTTACTGATGTAGCTTCCATTTATTAAACAGGTTTTTTAAACTGAGTAGAGTTTTCATAGAAAAAAAAGAAATTACGTATTTTTAAGGCAAATGAAAATTTTACGTAATAATTTTTAAAATATAACTAACTAACTAACTAACCATCACGCCGTCTCCCCGAAAGGGTAGGCAGAAAGAATGGACTGTCACACTTTTACCGATGCGGCACTCCATCCTTCTCTTTTCGCCCCGCGGGAGACGCGGTGTGATGGGTTGCGAACCTCATCGCCACCAATAGGCATCTCCCGCGCACACTTCGATCTTCCAACATCCACAAAATAAATCTAAAACAAATAATATAAAATACAATGATATAAAATAAAATAACAAAATAAAAATAATTTAATAAAATATATGTTTTTTTAAAACAACATCCACTTTTGTATTTATTTCGACAGCGACCGGTTTCCCCAGACTCGCTAGCATTGACATTCTGGTGACGCTCTTATTAATTTGGTTAATCGAAATATTGACAAAAATAGAAGTTATTCTTAAAAACATCGTTTTATTTCATTATCATTTAAAAGATATTTCAGCAAAATCTTTTGTAAATTTTAAGTATTTATTTTATTTTGCATTTGGGAATCTTTTTAGTATATATGATACTGTATATGACCATTAAATACCTATGGCCTCGAAACTGTTATCTATTATATTATCCAAATAAAATACCGAGAAACTACGAGTGACCCAAATAAAAATGGGAAGTGTCGCGTTAGGAATAAGCCTTAGAGACAGAGTCAGAAACGATACATTAGAGAAAAAAACAAAGGTCACTGACATTATCCACCGTATAGTGACTCTAACATGGCATTACGCAGGTCGGATAATCAGAAGCTTGGATGAAAAATGGAAAATGCTATCTTGGAGACCATGTACCGCAAAGAGATGCCCAGGGCGTAACTTAGGTGACCTGAACCGATGCGTCGGCATAACTCTGCACATGAAAGAGTGTCGTAGAAGCGAATGGAGAAGGCCTGCATCCAGGAGAATAAGGGAATAGTCTGAAAAAGAATGAAAAAAAGAAGAACTTTTTCGGAAATCTTAACTGAGCAGTAAAAAAACCGATTTAAAATCTCATTATTTATACTTCAATTTCATGTGTTTACACACATAATTAAAATTAAATAAATGTTACGTTATATATAAAAATAAAATAAATAATAATTTTTAAATGTGCGGAATAACAAATAAAAATTTAAATGATATAATGAATGAAGAAAGAATGGTAAAGAATGTATATGTAAACGACAAAAACGGAAATACATATAGTGGAAGACCAAGAAATACAATCAAATATTACATGTCGGTCACGTGATGATTCGAGGAAATCGACGTGCGTGTGACACGATGTATTAATGTTGAAGAAGCGAGAGAAGTATGTTACGAAAGAACAGTGTGGCTGTTGCCGACCCCTCCATAGAGACGGCATAAAAATAATAATTTTTCATTATTTTATTTTAATTTAGTTATAGTTATGAGAAGATGGAGTGTATAATATTTTTCCAAATACGTGGTGTAAATAATTTTTATCGCAAGTAAAAATGTGTTTTTTTATAAGGTTAAATATGCCTTTCAAATTAATTTAAAATTACTTATTTACGAAAAACGACCGAAACTCTGAGATACAGGTGTTGCAAGAGTCTTATTATTTTTAAGGTGCTATACCCTTTTTTAAAAATTCTAAATATCTTCTGTGAAAGACAATAAAAAGGAATGTCTCTAGGCTACTTCGATTGGCGCCTGACTCGATCGAACAAGCAGAGTGTTTTGTTAATCTCCCCCGAAGAGGAAACTTTTGCACTTAAAGTGTAAAAAAGGTTAATAAAGCTAATTTAATGTTGTATTACACTCGATTTTTTTTCTACCGAAAGATACTTTTCATGAATTATATTTTCACAAACAAAATATTTTCTTCTGTAAGAAACATGTTTATTTAAAATACAAATGTCTCTAACATTTTAACGTACGACGTACGTCGTAACGTACTTACAGTTTCGAGACTAGTGAACTATACTTAGTAAGTTTATAACAGTGCCACCAGTTTATAACAGTGTAACAGTTTGTCGATGCCAGCGGGCCTGGCAAAACCGGTCGCTGTGGAAATACAGACAATAGTGGAAGTAGTTAAAAAAAACATCGTTTTATTGTATTATTGTACAAAACGAACTTCCATCAAGAGAATTCAGTAAAACTTTGATTATCTTAACCAACATTAAATCCATATATATTTATTTATTTATTAATTTGGGGTAACAAACAGCGATTGCAGTTCACAAACAAAATATACGAGTATAGAAACAATAAAATAAGACTTCTTATAAATGCTACTAAAAGTATAAATGATAAGAAGAGTTAACGGTACAAACTAGTGAATCGAAATTGAAGTTAAACTAAAATCAAACAAGTGAATTACAATAATTGAACAAAATGAATTTAACATCTGTCAGATCATGTTAACAATTTTATCATATTTTAAATATGAATATTTATAATTTGTAAAAGTGAGGACTGGTTGTCCAAAACATGTCTATGTAATTTTTTTTAGTAATTACGCCAACACCATTAAGTGTTGTATATACAAAGTATATAAACAAGGAAAAGAGACAAACATTTATTTATACTGATGTTTTGCTTGAGCAAAAGTAAAGTAATGTTTTAGATAGTTACTTAAAACATACATGCATATAATATAAATACAAATACAAATACACACATATTCACACAAGAACATGCATATATATACACGCATATGTATAATTAATTAAAGTAATTTTTATTCGTGGCGAAAGGTTGCTCCAACCATATTTTTTTAAATTACATTGTTTTAGATGGAAAACGGCATATGTATTATACCTAAAAATAACGCGTACGAGTATGTTCTAGATATTTTCCAGTCAATAATGTGTTTGAATAACCACATTATCACAGAATTCTAAAAGGAAACATGATGATGACTTTGTTTGAAAAACATTAAATTTAATTCTCCCCTTATTGACAAGGTTCTGTTTCGAAACTTGGTAATATCGAATGACAAGCGACTTTCGATACGAAAGCATGACAAAGCACTTCGTAAAACTAACGCTTCCCTTCACAATTTCGAGAGTTTTATAAATTAAGTATAATATTTGGAAAATGGCTATTGAAATTGAAACCATTAACCATCGTTGATTTGTGAAAGTTGAAAATAAAATAGCTAAAAAATAATAAGTAAACATTAATCATTGTATGATCGCATATCAAATATTCTACGTAGAATATCAAGTTTTCAAAGATATTTGAATTATTTTTGCTAGAATATTCAAATACTCCACCACCTCTCTCTCTCCGACGGACTTCTTGTAAGGCATGCTAAGCTTCCAGTCATTGGGGAGAATTACGAGCATTTACTTAGATGTTCACTTCTTTCAGTACTCGGATTTCTTGAGTGATATATGTGGTTTTATCATCGTCAAAGAAAACATTTATTGTATAATTTGTCAACCTGTAGAACCAATCTGCCGATGGATATGCCTTTGGATAGAGTAAAATATTTATTTAATCGGACAGCCTAGCAGATCAGAAAATTTTGTGATAGTAGCACTTATATATCTGTCTAATAATTTGATATTTGTTATTATTTCTTTTAACTGTGACTTTGTATAAATATGATATTTTGAGTTGTTTCATAAATGAATTTCATTATTTATGATACAAATAAATAAATCGAAAACATTTAACCATGACCAGGGATAGTTAGAAATAATGGACCACAACATTGTTCTGTCCTGACACATTTCATTCGCTTCCTCTACGTTCATACATCGTCTCATGATCGCAAGTCGATTTCTCTCACTTCTAACGTGACCGACATTTAACAATTGATTGATTTGATCGTTTCACGTTTTCCTTGGCTTTCCTCTATTTCCAGCTCCTTTCACGTTGTTCACTTATTATTTATTCACCATTCTACCTTCTATCATTCTTTCCATGTGTCCAAACCATCTTAATGACCCTTTCGTTATTTTGTTCCTAACACTTTCATTCGGAATGCATTCACTTCTTATATTTGCATTTAACACTCTATCATATAAAGATTTATATCACATTCTTCTAAGAGATTTCATTTCTACTGCATTTATCATCCTTATTTTGCGAGTTTCATGCTTCACTTCCATACATAAGAGGCGGCACAAGAACATCATTGTTCATATTACACGAAAGGAAATGTAAAAAAGAGAAGAAACATCGGGATGGTCACATTCAACAGAAAGAATCACACACTTTTAACGCGAAGCAAATATGACGCTCCCTCTTTCAACGAATCTTTTTAAATATTAAAAATGTTTTTGTGTCCATTACCAGTTTCGGGCATTTCTTCACCGGAAGCACTCCCCATCGCCGGCGAAGGGTAGGCGGGGGGCGCGGGCTCCGCAAATATTTAATTACAATTTACACGAGAGTTTCCGTTGTTTGCGTTCCGGGGGATAAATCTCCGGTCAGACGGCGAACGCCCCTGGACCGGGCTGGAAGCTGCAGGCGGAAGCGGACGCCACTGACCGTGAGACAAAATGGCTCCGAGTGGCCGAGCTTGGACAAAATCATCATAATTTTGAAACACATAGAGTATATAACGCGGCAGGTATACTCAGGTAGAGTATTCAGATAATCATTTTATTGAGTTTAATCTACCACAAATTTTGTATATTTAAATATTTGTAAAGATTCAAATCAATGATATAGGATTTTTTTTTGCAATCTTCATAATGGAGCAGAAAAAAATAGCTCATTTTTATGAATAAGAATTTAGGTCGTGTCCAGGCTTTAAACTAGGCCCTTGAACCAGGAGCCCAAAGGTGTTCCTTGATGATATAATTTATGGAAATGACACGTTTTCCCTTTCTAAGGAATTATCAAAATCCGAAACATGTCATTACCATAAAATATAGTGGAACGAACATTTTCATTCGTTTTAAATACATTAATTAAACGGTGGATGCGTGTAAAATAAATTAAATAAACACAAAAATCCGGATCGTCCATGTCAATTAAGTGCACCGTCTAAAATGAACATTATGTGTTAAAATATTTTTATATTGTTATTTTATTTTATTTTGTATAATTTGTTTTAGATTTATTTTGTGGATGTTGGACAATCGAAGTGTGCGTGGGAGATGCCTATTGGTGGCGATGAGGTTCGTAACCCATCACTCCGCGTTTCCCGTGGGGCGAAAAGCGAAGGATGGAGTGCCGCATCGGTTAAAGTGTGACAGTCCATTCTTTCTGCCTACCCTTTCGGCGAGACGGCGTGATGGTTAGTTAGTTAGTTAGTTAGTTAAATATTTGTAATGTTAATAAACATCGGGTCGATCGTGAATTTTTTAAAACATATTAAATCTTAAATGTAATTAACTGAGACTTGACAAGAGTGGAATGAATATGTTATTGTTTGAACATAAATCCTTAATATTAATTATATTTCCCTGCTACAAATGACTTAAGTTAGATAAATAAATCGTGCACATCAGAAAGTCGAGTGTATATCTATTGATTCTGTGATATTCAAGGGAGATATTGATAAAATCAATTATTGCTTGAAAAAATATTTGGTTTGCAAAAAAAATAATATAAGTATGTTATGTTATATAGAGTATACACAAAAACATTTTTTACCTTCATTAATTCACGGCCTTAAAGGCCGTGCCACACTGTTTGAAACAAGCTCTCCACAAGGGTGACCTTGGTGGAATGTGGAGTCCCACATGTGGAATGCGTGTTTACAACAGTTTACAACACGCATCTATGCGCGTCCGTCCACAAAGGTTGTTGAATGTCAAACGAATTTTGGTTTCAAACAAGTGTCTACACAGTTTTAAACCGCCGGTGGAGACCGATGTGGAGAGCTTGTTGAAAACAGTGTGGCACGGCTTTTATTCGACATGTTCCGTGGATAAGTAAACATACATTCAACATTAGGAGAAATATATAAACTAAAACAGTTTATTTCATAGCATTTTTATTTATAAATATGTATATAAAGTAGTTGTATATATATAGTATGTGTATATAGCACGATCAAATAAATCAAATATTGAATGTCGGTCATATGAGGAGTCAGAGAAATCGACGCGCGTGCATGACACGATGTATGAATGTTGAAGAAGCGAGAGAAATATGTCAGGAAAGAAAAGTGTGGGAGTCCACTCTTTCTGCCTACCCCTTCGGCGAGACGGCGTGATGGTTAGTTAGTTAGTTAGTAGTTGAAAAATAATGCTTAAGTTCGTAAAAAATGTGATAATATTTCTTTTGCAAGCACATAATCTTTTATTTATATTTAACTAAATTCGCAAATGCTAAGAATATGAAACGGCTTGTAAAATGGTTTGTATTAAGTCCCAATCCTCTGTTTATATTGTGTTTAACATTGTGCAGTGAGAACACATGCCTTATTTAAACTTCCCAAACTCTCCCTATCTTTCCGTAAAACACAAAAATCAGCAATAGAAAAAACATTTTCACCCTTTGGCAAGAAATATAGTTCAAGACAAAAAATAGCAAATTAGAAATAATCGTAATAAGATAATTGTTTGCTTATGAAATCGGACACATTTTTAACATCATTAACATTTTGATAAGTAAGTGTTATTGCCATATAATTAAATGATCATTAAAAATATGAATATTTTTAAATAATTACACCCTCCCGAAGAAACAGTTTATAATAAGGCATATTAAAAAATATTTCACTCCCATGAAAGTTTTTTTTCAGTCTATGAAAGTTCCTTCAAAGTATTTCTGAGAGAATAGAATGATTCCCTCAAGGGCTGTTCGCTTAAAATCTCTTCGTAGATATTGCAAGCAGGTAATTGAAATCTCTGAAAAGTTTTTATCTTTATAGCAAAAACATTTAATTGATTCTATTTCCTAAGTAGCATTATCCGCTTCAAGTTATAAAATAAAAATAATACTTTTATATTTTTATTGGATTCAATTAAAATTAATTGAGATAAGAAGCTAATAATTTGCGTAGGTCCTATAACATAATAAGTTTTTAAAAAAAATATATGTAAATTTATTGTTCACGTGTATTTGATAACTTGTTTCTTATTTTAAGTTTTTACATTATTTTATAATTAAATATTTTATACAGAATATTAATTATGTTTTTAAGTCTTATGTTAATTTGATTATTCTTAAATAGTTTTTTTATTATTTATTCTATATTCGCCATCACTTTGTATTGTGGATTCACACTTCAATAACTTTTTGGAAACATTGTATTATCACAACACTTTTTTGCGTTTTTCACAAACATGTTTCGGGACACAAACTGTTAAAATTCATACACTTCTCTTGATCAGTGTATGAATTTTAACAGTTAAATGAGTTATTTCTTATATACTAAATGATGAGTGTAAAAGTGGAGAGGACTATTTTTTAACGAATGAATTAGGCTTTTTCATATGTAAAATTAACTACATTCTATGAGTTTTAACAAATATTTACAATATACTTTTTTATGCAATATATCGCACGCTTAAAAGAACACTGGCTTAACTAAAAAAAACAAGTTTTGCTCAATCTGACATGAGTCGGTGTTTTAACAAAAACAGTCGAAAACCACGTACGAATGGATAGCGTTAACATTGTGAACGATTATCGTACGTACGAATGGATAGCGTTATTGTGAACAATAGATGGCTAGCGTTATCCCCTCTGTTAACTTTAACGCCTCTGTCTAATGTTAACTTAATAATGACCTAAACCATAATCGGTCAGTTTACTATTAAGCGTGCGATATATTGAGTCACATGCGGACCCACAACCGTGAAATACAGTTTTCCTCGGACACGAGGGACAGCCGATGAAGATGATGATATTGAGGTATCAATAATAAAATACCTCTCTCGTGATTTTCAATATTATATAAAAATGTTAATTAATATTGCGAACGAAAACGTTTATTTTCTAAAAGTTTTAATAAAGTTTATGGATATTGCATTTGAAAATACCTTAGACAAGCAAAACATGTCATTCCCATAAATTTTCATAAAAATTTATAAAGGCATTGTTCATTCGCATTAATTATATAAGTAATAAAGTTTTACACCATTGTTCAAGAAACAATAAAATTAAAAATATTTGAATACATATTAACTACACTTCATATGTTAACAATAATTTATTTCACTTTTCACAGACATGTGTTCAGTTGTGATACAACTTTTGTAGATGTCATTTTTTTATTAGAAGTAGGTTAAAAATTGTGCATTGACAAAGGTTGGGTCACAACCGAAACATGTCTGTGAAAAATGTTATGAAGTGCTTTAAAAATACGAAGTGTTGTTATATTTATTCGAATATGAATCCACAACACAAAGTGAAGGCGAATATAGAAGAAAATTAAAAATAATTATTTATCAATTTTTATTAACCGAAATGTTGAACATTTTTGTAAAGCGTCTTAAGAAATTTCTTTCGGGACACTCGTGATCTGTATTTTGGATGATATAGAAGTTTCATGAAAGGATTCAGAAAATCGAAAACGTTGGCCTTATTTGCATAAGGCCCTTCGAGGGTCCGCAACCAGTGACTGTTAAGTGATATAGATAAGGTTTAGTGCTCAAGGGAAAATATTATTTACTTTTCATTTTCAAAACAGCTTTTACTAGTTTGTTTGGCTCTTTTTAATACATTACTTGAGATTTTTGTTAGTATTTTCGCCTCGGATGCTTTGAAGCATCGTTTTGAATATTTTTAAAAATACTCACATATATAATACATAGATATAACATCCTTACAGCATAGAATCAAGTCAAACTATATAAAATATTTTCAGAATAAAGAAACAAATGCGTAAGATGAGAAAAATCATAAGGTTTAAAAAAAAACTGCAAGAGGATCTTAATTAAATGAACCTTTAAATGTCAATTTTTTTTTTAATTTGGATTTTTTTTTTATTAATATCTATTCGATAATAAGAATAATAATAAAATCTTTTTAATGAATATTCAGATTCATTCCACTTGTTAATCTAGTGACAATCATATATTTACATCCGGTGAAAGATCCGGAAGATGCGGCTAGCTGTAGAAACTGGTCGAAAATAGAAAAACAAACAAATTTAAACTAAAAGTTTTTTTTGTTATAAATATTTTTAATTGTAATTTACAATGTACTTCCACCAAGAAATTTTAATTACCAATATAAACAAGTGTTATATCATTGCGTATTTTAAAGAATGTTCAAGATGAATTTGTGAGTATCAAAATGAACATCTTTGTAAAAATATATTTAAAAAAACATTTTCTTGTATATTTAAAACAAATGTATCTCGAGAATTTAAGCTTTCATTTCAAAACGTCGGGAATTTTATCGTCACCACGGCGGTATTTAAAATAATAGATTTTTTACGTCGCAAAGAAAAAACAATTTGGATGAATAATGACTCAACTCGTACAACAAAGTCTCTTCAATTATTTGAAAAATTGTTCGAAATCCTTTAGTTATTTTAACAAAGAACATTAATTGTGACAAATTTTCTTTTCATTGTAAGTCTTAAACCGAATATTAATTACACCGTGACGTCTGGATTCCGGCTCTTCAAATAATTTCACAATTACAAATGATTTTCTCAAAAATTAGACAAAAATAAAATAAAATCGTTCTCGTGAATTTTATTTTCACTGAAGAAGAAAATTCTGATTTTGCACTTTTGTTTTGTGATACTGACGAACTAATTTACCATCGCACTATTTCATCTTAGGAGCAGGCAAAGAAGAAATGGCCTGCTACATGAAACGTGTTGTGCACGCACGTCGATTTATGATGAAATGACTGAAATTGAATGTTTAATTGCTTAATTATCAATGTGTTCCCTTGATTTGGTACTCTATTCACGCTTATAACGTAATTCACCGTTCATACTGCAGTAATTTCGTCTTATAGAGTAATCTGTCACATTGACATTTTTCTAGCTCATACAATCTTTATTTGTTAAGTTGATATTTAATTTGTAAAGATTTTTCTTTATCTGAAGCATAGGTTCCCAACGATAAAAGAGAAAACAAATAAGAATTATTACCATAAATATTGATTTGAATCTATGAGTGGTATCTAGTCGATGCTCTATAGCAGCGGTTCTCAAAGTGTGCTCAAGGTCTCCGGGAGGGCTCAGCCACAACAAGCAATTTAATAAATCCACAATAATGCAACGATCAGAAACTGCCAATAAAAAACATTATTATTTTGTGATGTTTTGAATAAAAAATATTATTATTTTGTGGTCTATATAGACCCTAAACTAAATTGAAGCCGAATATTTTTTCCCAATGGGCTAAAAAAAAAGAGGTCGACAACAAATTCCGGCTTTTTTTACTGAAAAAAAAAACTATTTTAGGACAGCAGGGGGTCTTCACAAAATATAAGAAATCGGCAAAGGGACAAAAAAGTTTGGGAAGCTATGATCTAGAATGTAGACCATTTTGATTATATTTCTAAGAGAGGGGTAGGTAGCCCTGAATATTTCTAAGAAATATAATCAATTGGGATATTTTGAAGCGTGTTTTTATTTAAACAATTAACATTTAATGTGAAGTATATTTATAGGTTCGATCAATAATTTAAGCAAGCGCCTTCTTATAAAAAACATTATTTTGTTACCGAATTTTTTTGGAAAAAGTGTTATGAAGAGAATGGTGAAAGGGTTTTAAGATTGTTTGGATAAGCGGAGAAGAAAAAATTGTGAGGAAAATGTACGTAAATGATGCAAACGGAACAAAAATAGAGAAAGACCAAATAAAACATGGCACGATGAAATCAATTCAATATTAATTATCAGTCACATTAAGAGTCTGCGAAATCGACGTGCGTGCATAACACGATTATGAATGTGGGGGTAACGAAAGAAAAATATCAGGAAAGAACAGTGTGGTGGTCCATGATTTGAGTGATGTTTAGTTAGTTAGTTTTGAAAACTTTTTGATTTCATCCTTATTTAAAAACCTTTATATGGGAATACAATATTTTACACGTCTAAAAATAATTTCATGCGTAAATAAATTTGTGAATAGAATTTTCATTTGTTGAAATCTATGCGTACGTAAGATTTGTATATGTAATACAATTGAGAATTTCTTATCACGTGGCTCAGATAAAATGGATTCAATAGAATACACTCTTACTGCAAAAGTCCTTTGAACTAGTGGAAGGGAAGGAATATTCCTGAATGGAATTGAAGGGAACAGAAATTTCATTTCGTGTTACAAATGAAATTTGCATACAAAATACAGCAAGACAAAGTGTTTTAATAATTTGGCAAATTTAACCTTACATACAAGTTGGTTTGATCAATGTTAAGTTATAAATAGAAATGGCTAAATTATATTAAATGTGGCCATAAAACGAGTTATAACAAGCTAACTAACAAACCATCTCTCCGTTTTTCTCTTCTCTTCTCCGAAGGGGTTGGCAGATAGCATGGAACGCTACACTGCATAATTTCAAAATCTACAAAAATTCGTCCATTGTAACACGCACGTTCATTGATTATTCGATCGACATCGAATGTGACCTGCTTTTAGAAATGGATTAATTTGGTCATGACATGTTTTCCTCGACCGTTCGAGCCTTTTTTTCCTGTTTGTATACATTTTTTAAATATTGTTCTCTTATCCATTAATATCATGTGTCCAATCTAACTCGAAACCTTCGGTGTGATTTTCATAGGTATTACCACTATGCAACTAATGTTGTCTGATATCAACTTTTTATCATAAAAAAATACATACCAAAATAAAATGAATATGTTTATTGTTCCCATTAAATAAGGCTCACTATTTAATATTAAATGTTTAACATCTATTCAAAATGTATACAATTTTTAATAAAAAACACGTTAACCCTTAACGTACCGTGTTCAAAACAAAACGCTTGCTCCCATGTGGTAAGTTCAGTTTACCGCTAACTTTATCTAAATATCAAGCATATGACTAGATGAATCAAAATTTAATTTATGTCATCTTGTAGGGAATTTCATTAGGAATAGATCGATATCTATAACATACATGGATTATTTGAAAAACATATCATTATTAATTTTTTTCTGGAACCATGCGATTTCTGATATGTAATGCGTCATAGCATACGGGCGACTGGGACATCGGGTCGGGTCGGGTCGAAACTTGTCTGAGCGCCGGGCCGGCGGGGCGATGATAAAGGCACCTAGGCAAAATGTATAGTACGTTCAAGACAACGAGTACGTATTAATATTTGTCCCTTTTGGTAAAGTGTTAATATTTTCACAGTTCTGATATTATTAACTTACGTGCTGCGTTTTCATCCAGTCGGTATTATTACGTACCTATTGAAAAGGTCAAAGATATAATTTATAATACGTTCAAAACAGCGAGTAAGTATTTGTCACTTTTGATAAAGTTGTAAATATTAGCAAAACAAATTCTACCTTAACACGAATGAAGGTGAGGGCAGTCTTAGAAAATATTTTTTTTGGGATGAAGGAAGTAATTTTTTGCTTTTTTTTTTATTACGAAATATTGAGAACACTTTAATGGAGGATTACAATTTTTTTTATAATATTAGGGTCCATAGGTTTTAAGAAAATCAACTTTAAATTGGCAGTGGAAACTCAATTTACCACATGGCAACGCGACGGTTAAAAAAATTATACAAAAATATTTCACGTTATCTCATAAGACTTTCGAATCGCATTGTAAGAAAGATATCGTTTTTTCCCAGATGTTTTCAAAGGTTTTCTTTCCGTGCTTTATTTTTTGCACAACCGTGTTTTCTTCAAACTTTTTTGCGTGAAGGTTTTCCTAAGATTTTTCTTAGCTATTGCAATTTCTTTTGTTTTGTGATCAACAACCGATCGAGAGCTCATATCCCAAAAACGCGTTAGTTTTTTTTTGATTCCATATACCATGGATGATGAGCAAAATACGTATACCAAGAAAAAACTTTAATATTTAGTTTCAATATAGAATTACTCTTTTTTGAACAATGATGTAAAACTCCATGTTAAATAATTAATACGAATGAAAATGTCCGTTTTCTAGAAGTTTTACTATATTTTATGGAAAAGACATCTTTCGCCTTTTTATATACTCGTATGATAATGCCTTAAAAAAGTAAAACATGTCATTCCCATTAAATATACTAAAACTTGTATAATAATCTTATTTAACGTATTTTTTGATAAACCTAATAAATTGTTTCTAAAACATTGTTTCTACAATGGTATGGTTTAATTTATTTCAGCATATAAATATGACTAGGCAAACAAGATTATTTATCAATCTTTTGAATTGTATACTGTAATATAAGTTTAGAAATTGTTTAGGATCATGACATTTATTTTAAATTTGACATTACAATTCTACGTTGGCCTACTTTTAGACGGCTTTTGTGAAATAGACTTTAACTAAATATAGCAGTCAGTGGCGGTACTCCCATAGAAGCCCAAAAGCCCGACTTGCATTATTTTTTTTAAATCAAAACCTCTTCTGTCTTACAGGGGTTCAGTTCTTATGGCTATTCCTCTTACGTCTGATGGGAACATTGTTGGAAGGTAATTTGGTGGGTAGTTGGTTTATGCAGGGGCATGATAACTTAGATTTGGGGGGTTTGATTCAAAATTTCTTACGCAAGCCGGGCTTCTGGGTTTCTATGGGAGTACCGCCACTGATAACAGTACTCTATCTGAAAAATATTAGGTCCTTACATATGAAATTGGCGTTTTGCCGTACTGGCAACTTTGATCTCAAATATCTTCTCCTTGGTTAGGAATTCCAAATTCAAATTTGTACAGCTATTTACTCAAGTATTTGTGGTTTGAAAATTATAATTCATTTGTTTTTTCCTCAATTGTTTTTTTTTCTTTGCGTCACTCAGTTTACAAAATGGAAAACTTGAAATATCGCGTTATTTACGAGTACGAGTTCCACCGTGGCACCAGTGCGGCAGAAACGGCTCGAAGGATTAATGATGTGTATGGCGACGGTGCCGCAAAAGAAAACACAGTGCGTTTTTGGTTCCAACGTTTTCGTTCTGGAAATTTCGACCTGCAGAACAAGCCCCGTGGACGGCCGGAGACCAAAGTTGATAATGAAGAATTGAAGGCTATTGTGGAAGCGGATTCATCGCAAACCACGTCCGAGTTAGCTGCAGGCTGCGGTGTTAGTGATAAAACTGTTTTAATCCACTTGAAGCAAATTGGGAAGGTGAAAAAGCTTGAAAGGTGGGTACCTCACGAATTGAGTGAAGCAAATCAACAAACGCGCGCTGACTGCTGCGTTGCATTACTCAACCGGCACAATGGTACATACTTTGATTAAATAAATATATTATATTTAAAAAAAATCAACTTTATGTTCCTCTCATACAAAACGCCAATTTCATATGTAAGGACCTAATATATTACTTTTTTTTTCACTTAAACATAAATAGATTATTAATGAATGTAAAAATCTGGACCTCGGTCGGTATGGCAGTCATAACTCTTGCCACTCTGCCACGAAGGTCGTCTCATATTATTAGTAGTATATTGTAACATATTTCTTCTTTTAAATTTTAGCCTTAGAACCTGTTCCTCGAGAGGGATTGGCCTCCTGCAAAGTCGTTTCCTAGCTGTCAATCCGTCTTCTTGCTGGAATGCTTGGCCGTGCAAAACAATGTGGGTGAGTCTAGAAGAATCCATTATTTTCCGTTGTCTCCCTCACCTAACGATATCTTCAACCTCGCATATTTTCCTTACCCTTACATACCTTATTCTTTCACGTAGTGTCCTGCCAGATATGTTCCTGCGTGTTTTATTTTTTGACACTCTGATGTGGGTGAGTCTAGACACAACAATGTGGGTGAGTCTAGAAGAATCCATTATTTTCCGTTGTCTCCCTCACCTAACGATATCTTCAACCTCGCATATTTTCCTTACCCTTATATACCTTATTATTTCACGTAGTGTCCTGCCAGATATGTTCCTGCGTGTTTTATTTTTTGACACTCTGAACACGTTTTTCGTAATTGTGGTCCCAATGATGGTCCCAATTGTGGTCCCAATTGTGGTCCCAATTGTGGTCCCAAGTGTGGTCCCAATTGTGGTCCCAAGTGTGGTCTCAATTGTGGTCCCAATTGTGGTCCCATTTGTGGTCTTAATTGTGGTCCCAATTGTGGTCCCGAATTTCGTAATTTCGTAGTTCTGGTCCTAACCCTAATGTATGGAAGCGAAGCATGGAACTGGCGAAAGAAGGATGTGAGCAGAATAAATGCGGTAGAGAAGAAATCCCTAAGACGTATGTGTAGTAGAACGATATACGACAGAATATTAAATGCTGATATAAGAAAGGAATGTAGAGCGGAAGAAGGTATTATGAACAAAATTATGAAAGGATCGCTGCGTTGGTTCGGGCATATGGAGCACATGAATGGAGAAAAAATATAATTGGAGTACGGAGTCGAGGCGGACCGAGGAAAACATGGCATGACCAAATTAATGTAATTTTAAAGATTGGTCATGTTAGAAGTCGGAAGAATCGACGTGTATGACTCGCTGTATGAATCAGATCAGATCAGATCGGTCCCAACAAGTCTTCCCAATCCTTACTTTAAAACTTATCTTCATGTCAGGGTTTTTCCATGTTAAATTTTTTTGAAATAAACTAACGTGTAAAATAGAAGAAAACAAAAACTACTATAACAGTAACATATACGAGTATAAGTGCAAAATAAAAATATACATATTAACTATATTACTAGTTAGAATCACTATAAATATGTCATTATAATAAATAAATACTATATATTATATTAACTAACTAACTAACTAACTAACCATCACGGCGTCTCCCCGAAGGGGTAGGCAGAAAGAATGGACTGCCACACTTTTCTTTCCTGACATATTTCTCTCGCTTTCTCAACATTCATACATCGTGATATGCACGCGCGTCGATTTCTCTGACTCCTCACATGACCGACATTCAATATTTGATTTATTTGATCGTGCCACGTTTTTCTCGGTTTTCCTCTATTTCTGGTTCCATTCACATCATTAAGATATAATTTTTTTACCATTCTTTCTTCATTCATTCATTCCATATGTCCAAACCATCTTAATGATCCGTTCATTATTTTGTTCATGACACCATCATTCGCACCGCATTCACTTCTTATATTTCCATTCGACACTATCATACACAGAGTATCCACACATATTATATAATATAAAAACTATATACCATATATTTTGTTGTCGAAAACAAACGAAATGAAATTTTAATGACAAACACATCCAGTGCAATTATTTAAAAGTGCACTGAGCTTAATAAATAATATTACCACGTAAAAATGTTTTAGTATTTTTAGACTGAAACAATATGGAAACAAAAATAGGTTCACTGTAGCCCGCTGGACCGCTCTCACCGTAATGGAAATACCGGATTCAGGCATGGCAAATTTTCAACGAAACACAAAAAAGTGTATCCGCAAACATTGGTCGAGTTTTTGGAAACTTTTTTCTGGTCATAAAATCTTTTCTATATACGATATGCAGGAAGTCATAGTAGGTTTCCGAATATGTTCCACTCAATGTTTCAAATGTAGGATTGTTTCATACATTTAGCATGGTGATTTTTTTTATTACGTGCACCAATTATAAAAAAAAATATTTCGTCCTGTGAGTATGCTGATTATTCAATGTATTATTATGTATGAGGTATGCAAGCGATACGATTTGATAATGAATGTGAATAAGACCAAGGTAATGATTTTCGAAAAAGAAGGAAGCATGACAGTCTGCAACATTAGTGTAAACGGTGAAAAACTGTAACAAGTGGATGAATTTGTTTATTTAGGAAGTATGTTTACAAAGGATGGGAGGGTGGAGAAGGATATGGAAAGAAGGGATGGGGCAGGCAACAAAGTAAATGGTGCACTTAAAGTTGTTATCGCAAACAAAAGCCTATCCAAAAAGCTAAGATGGCAGTGCATAATGGTGTTCTTGTGCCGACCCTTATGTATGGAAGTGAAGCATGAAACTGGCAAAAGAAGGATGAAAGTAGAATAAATGTAGAAATGAGATATCTACGACGAATGTGTGGCAAATCTGTATATGTTGGAGTGTCAAATGCAAGTATAAAAAGTGAATGTGGTGCGAATGAAAGTGTTATGAACAAAATAATGAAAGGGTCATTAAGATGGTTTGGACACATGAAAAGAATGAGTGAAGACAGAATGGTAAAGGAGGTATATGTAAACGGTGTGAACGGAGCTAGAAATAGAGGAAGGCCAAGGAAAACGTGGCACGATCAAATCAATCAAATATTAAATGTTGGTCATCTGAGGAGTCGAAGAAATCGGCGTGCGTGCATGACAAGATGTATGAATGTAGAGGAAGCGAGAGAAGTATGTCAGGACAGAACAGCGTGGCATTCCATTCTTTCTGCCTACCCCTCCGGGGAGACGGCGTGATGGTTAGTTAGTTAAGCTAGTTATTAACAGAAAACAAAACGTATAAATATTTGATCGATTATCAAAAGGTTCAATGTTTTTAATAAGTGATGGCCGCAACACAAAGCTTCTTCTTCTTCTTCTTCTTCTTTAAATAGATCTGACGATCTGAGACACAGAAATCGTATCTCGTCGGATGATGAGATCCAGCTGTCCCTCCTTCTCTTAGGCGGTCTTCCAGGTGGGCGGTGTCCGGAGGGGATTTTATAAGCGGCTGTATACGTAAGTCTGTCACCATCCATTCGGGCTACATGGTCCCTCCAGTATTTTCTTCTGGATCTACTCCACTGAACGATATCCTCTATTTCACAAGTTTTTCTTATGTCTACGTTGCGGACACGGTCTCGGAGAGTTTTTCCAGTAATTGATCTTAGGACCTTCATCTCCGATGTTCTTAGTAGTCCCTTGGTTTGCACAGTGTCAGCCCGCGTCTCTACAGCGTACTGCATGATAATATTACATGTTTTATAAATTCTGATCTGAACACAAAGCGATGGAGAATAATTAATAAAAGTTTTATGATATTTAATGACAACTTATAATGTTATAGTAAAGCGTAACAAACCTATCCCATATAAAATGAAATTAAAAATCTTATTAACAGACTTTTATGATAATAAATCAAAAATTCATTTTGAAAATAATTTTTCCCAAAAAATAATCAATGATTTTTAGTTATTTTTTATCATTACACAAACAGCAGTTAATGGTTTTACTCACCTTAACAGAGATGATCTTTATCGCAGAATTCTTTTAATAATATTGAGCAACCAGTCTTCTGTTTTCTCATCCAAAGGCATCTCTGTCCTGTGCCACTTGAAACAGGTTATGAACTCTTGTAATTTCTGTCCACTCTTAATGTTCCGCAGCCAGGACAGCTGCCTTCTATCAACTCCCCGACGCCCCTCCAATTTACCTATACCGCCCTTCTTACGATCACCACGTCTGACAAATTTTTGGAAGTTGTATGTATGCCTACTATGTTAAAACACTTCACATTTTTTTGGTCAATCTACACTAGCGCCTTCTAAGATTATTTGTAATGGGGAATGTTGTTAACATAAAGTGATCGCTTAACCCAACCAATGACGGGTCATAAGTCCTGTAAACGCCTTGACTACCATATTCTGTTTCAAAAGAAACAATTTACATCTTCGTCTCTATTGAGATACAATTAATCCTTAAAAATGGTTAACCCGTAATGGGTAAAATCCAGTATTGGTCTACAAGTATTTGTATACCTACATTGAAAAAAAACCAAATCGAATAAATTATGATAATGCGCACTTTTTTTACAAATTTACAAACAAATTGCAATACGAGTATAATATAAATACTCCACGACGCTAAAAATTAATGCATAGAAATGTTAAAATAGGAGTCTTTTGTGTTAAAAATTAATTATGGTTTTGTGGAGCATTGTATGTTGGCCTAACCACTCCTGTCCCGCCCCGCCTCGCCCCTAGGCTCAAGGGGTCGTTACCGCGGGTTTATTTCTCATAAGCAACCCCCACCACTAGTTGTACCACCGATCCTACATGTAAATGAGATTATAAAATGTTCCATATGAAAACTATTCCTCTTAGGGTAAAATGTAAAATGTCTATTCATGAGAAGCTAAGAGCACATTTTCGGTCTTAAAGCGTGTTGCGTTACTGTTTTGTGGAAACTCAAGAAATAAGAAAACACGTAAAATCAGAAAAAAACATTTATTTTTAATGCAAATTCTTAACTAACTAACCATCACGCCATTTCCCCGGAGGGGTAGGCAGAGAGGATGGATCGCCATAATGCCCTGTCTTGGCATACCTCTCGGGCTTCCTCTACATTCATACATTGTACCATGCACGCACGTCGATGATTCCGACTTACAATGTGTAATTAATAATTTGGTCATGTCATGATTTCCTCGGTCGTCCACTGCTTCTTTTCCCACCCACGCTGCTTGTGTACAACGTTTTAACCATTCTACTATCATCCATTCGTTCCATATGTCAAAACCATCTCAGGGATCCTTTTTTCATTTTGTCCATGATGCAGTAATCTGCTTTACATTTCTTTCTTTCATCGTTCGGTTATCTATCATACAACGTTTTCACGCACATTCTTCTTAGTGATCTCATTTCTACGGCGTTTATCCTGCTTTCATCTTTCTTTTTCCAGCTCCTAGCTTCACTCCCATACATTATGCAATTTTTTTTTTTTTTAAGTATACAATACAGACTATATATTCAATAGCGGATTAGGAAGAATAAATCGACCCAGGAACACAAGAAAAAGTAGGTCGCTAAAAAATCTCTTTAATATTTGGAGAATTTTCTTCTCAAACATTGTTACTTATAACTAACTAACCATCACGCCGTCTCCCCGAAGGGAATGAACCACCACACTCTTCTTCCCTGACATACTTCCCTCGAATCCTCTATGATTCGAGGGAAATATGTCAGGGATTCATCGTCTTTTTATAGTTCCGATTACATCGTAAACATGTCATTTTTTACCATTCATATTTTATGCATTCTTTCCATGTATCCAAACCATCTTTCATAAATTGGTCACAACACTTTTTTTCGCATTGTTTCATCAAAATGAAAAATGTCAATCTCCGAAACAATCACGTACAGCAGTTTGATTGCTCTCCTCAGAGCTGAATAAAAATCTGTTCTGTCGCTGTCGAAGATATTCATCCGGAACATTAATATGGATACTCTCCAAGGTGGCTCCAATAATCCCCTTATAAGTCTAAATAAATGGATACGTGTGAACCCATCCCTTCTTATCTGCAAACTATTGGTCCCTAGCATGCCCAAGAGTAATGCGGTAGGATAAAACCACGGATAGCTACCAAACATAATAATATTAACATAAGTCGATTCCGCTTAATTGGGAAACATCGTGCCCTGAACATTTTGTTCGAAATAAGCGGTTGGTTCTTATAAACGAGGCTTAAAATAAAATAAAAATAACCATTATTAATTCAGACTATCCTTCGTAATACTAGGAACGGCATTCGAAATTTAAACCAATCTTACTTAATAAGATTTATAACAAAGTAAAAATAACCAGTCAGATTCTCTTTCGTAATGTTTAGAAAAGCATTCGAAATTTAAACCAATCTTACTTAATAATCCACATTATATTCTCACTAGCTTTTAACTATTTTATCACTCGTAACACAAACTTCTCCGAGAGTACAGTAGCTCCTAGGAGCTCAGAAATCTCAACTGCTCTGTTATGATCACGTATTCAAAATGTTTGAGAGAAGGCTATCTCGTAAACTTTTAAAGGCACGACCACGTGTAAAAAGTCCTAAGAGAAATCAGGCAAACATGCGAGTATCTTACTAACGAACTAACCCTCACGTCATCTTAACGAAGGGGTAGGTAGAATGAATAGACCGCCACATTGTTCTATCCTAACATACTTATCTCGCTTCCTCTATATTTATACTTCGTGTCATGGAAGCACGTCGATTTCTCATACTCGTCATGTGGTTAAAAATATTTGGTCAATTTGATCGTGTAACGTTTTCTTCGATCTTCCTTTATTTCTTGTTCTATTTACTTTCTTTATCATTCTTTATTTATTCCTTATTAAAATTCTTCTTAGTGAAAATACGTTCAGGGGACAAATACTCTCGACTTAAGCATCTTGTATTCCTAATGTCGAATCATCTCTAATGTGTTTCTGGTATTATATTGAATGTATAATATTATATATAATATTTACCTGTACTCAATAGATGCCTTAAACATTTATGCTGTTTGTAATGTCTCTTGAGTAAATAAACTGATTTGATTTGATTATTTCCATATGTGCGAACCATCTTAATGACCCATTCATTATTTTGTTTATGACACTTTCAATCGCACTGAATTCAATTCTTAGTTTCGTATTTAACACTCTATCATGTACAATTTAATTACACATTCGTCTAAGAAATCTCATTTCCATTGCATTTATTTTACTTCCATCCTTATTTTGCCCATTCTATACATAAGGGTCGGCACTAGAACGCAGCTGTACGCCAGTAACCTATAATATTTAGATTAAACAATCTAAAAAGGCCCGACTTAAATTTTAATATAAATATTTTAGATCCGGTATGAGGACACTAAGAATGAGTTGCATAAAATATTATGTTTCATGCTCAACACGCGTTTAGTTTAAATTATTATATTGCACTATTTCTCAAAAATAAAATAATCTTTTTTTAGTAATACTATGTATCCACATACTATGCATTCAAGATAATTGAATAATTTTACTGAAATCATTGATGGGTGTTCATTTTAAATTATTATGAAATAGTACGATGTTTTTTTTTAACTACTTCCACTTTTGTCTTTATTAAGACAGCTTTCTAAAGTGAAAAATATTAAAAAAAAAAAAACATAATTGTATTTATCACTTAATTAAATAAAAATTGTTTTTGGTATACAACCACTTAATTTGTGAGGATTAGGGCCTACCGGTTTCGCTCTATGCGAGCTTCTTCAGGGCTTTACACATACTAAAACTTAAAACTAAACAATGAGTTACAAATTACATTGGAGGGAGGGGGCTAATTTAGAAAGGGGGCGGAAGAGAGAGGAAAGGATGTACATAATCAGTTATTAAGTGCAGAGGGAGGGGAAGGAGTAAGCTTGGGAATTACTACCAGGTGGTTACGAGGAATTGGAAAAAATATGAAAGATTAGAAATAAAGAGATAAATTTACCTGATTGTAAATGATTTGGACGTTGCAATTTAAGGCGATTATTTATTTCGGGGGTCTCTAGATAGTTTCATCTGAAGCCCAATGTGTCCTTATGCAGGAACTTGGCTCCTGTTTGTTTGTTGAAACTATGGCCCTCCTCTATTAGATGGTTTGCGAATTCTGAGAAACCATTGTTACGGAGACATCTCATGTGTTCCGCAATTCGAATTATTATTAACTATGTATTCGCCTTTGGTAAACTGAGACATGTCTTTGAAAATGATGAAATACCGGTTTGTCTCAAAAGAAAGGTCTACATGTGTATACTGCCCATGATGACATACGGACTACAAACGACAACTCTTACAGCAAAAAGTGTCCACAGGCTCAAGTGTACACAGAGGCCCACGGAAAGACAGATACTTGGTGTGAGGTTGCATGACCCCATAAGGAATGAAGAAATCAAACGCCGCACCAGGGTTGCTGACGTCATGAACCGAGTGGCAAAATTGAAATGGTAATGGGCTGGACACTTGGATAGACAGGGTGGCAAAAGATGGGCACCCATGATACTCAGATGGAGACCATGGGCAAATAGGCAAAGTGTCAGAAGGCCACCGATGAGATGGACCGATGATATTGCCAAAAGGGTTTGAAAATCTTGGATACAAAGGATACAGGATAGAGACGAGTGGAGGAAATCGGAAGAGGCCTATATCCAGCAGTGGAGGGAAGAAGGCTAGCAAAGAAGAAGAAGATGTATTCTTTGGAATTACGTATTTTTTTAAATGTTATTTTATTACTAGCATAACGTTATACCAAACAAATAACACCATTGTTACTATGCCCGTGAGATTTTAAAAAATAATTATTATAAATTAACGTCAAAATAATAATGAATGTCCAGCTTAATCTTAAAATTTATTTTCTCAGTTTTGTGGCACAAATAAACAACGATATACTTAAGAGTATATCGCAATTTTGTTTCCTCTCAAACACGATCTTCATGAGAATTGAGGGCTCGCTGAGGAAAGGATTTCAGATAAAGATGACTCTGGAGGATAGAAGGATAGGGCGGGAATCATTCTGGAATTATAATAATTTCAGGGCAAAAAGAAAAGCTCCCGTCCGGGACACTAAAGCCGGCTTTACAACCAACTCTCGCAAAACGCGATTTACCTTTACGCTATACTTGACTTAACCAAAACTCAGTTGTATTTATTATTTTGATATAAATCTAATCATTTTAATCATATCTAAGGTTGTATTGTTCCGGACAAGTTCACCATGCCGCAGCTGCGAATCGTGAATTATCCTTATCCTTCCAGGGTCACTGCTAACGTTGGAGGTTTAGCACTAAATAACGGCGAAATTATATTAACGCCTCCCGTAACTCAGAAATGTTTCAGGGCACTCGTAAAGAAGGAACTTAGTATCTTGTTTATATTTTGGGTTCAAAAATAATTATAATTTAATCCACCTTTTACCAAACTTTCAGTATTAACACAGTTTTATACAAAAAATTCTAATCTACGTTTTTTTTTTTCATTCTCTAACTAACTAAACTAACTAACCATCACGCCGTCTCCAGGGAGGGGTAGGCAGAAATAATGTACCGCCACACTGTTCTGTCTTGACATACTTCTCTCGCTTTCACGTCGATTTCTCCGACTCTTCACGTGACCGACATTCAATATTTGATTGATTTGAACGTGCCACGTTTTCCTCGGCCTTCCTCTTTTTCTAGATAGCTAGCTAATCTATCGCCATTTTATTGTCAGGTGAATTCTACTCCAGACCAAAGACAGTGTGAAAATCACACTGTCCTCGCCGGAAATCGAACCCGGAACCTTCGGGCTGGCAGTCAATGCACTTACCACTCGGCCACGAGATCGTCGGTTTACATATACCTTTTTTACCATTCTCTCTTCACTGATTCTTTCCATGTGTCAAAACCATCTTAACGACCCTTTCATTATTTTGTTCATTACACTCTCATTCGCACCGCATTCACTTCTTTTACTTGCATTTGACACTCTATCATATACAGATTTACCACAATTGTTCTTCTTTCATGCTTATTTTGCCAGTTCCATGCTTCACTTCCATATGTAAAGGTCGGCACAAGAACACCATCATGCACTGCCATCTGTGCCATTTTTCATTCTCAACTAAATAAAAACATTTGCACGTAAAATATGTATTAGTTTAGGTATATTTATTAAAATGCAATTTGAAAAAGGTTGATCAAAACGGTCCCTATTATATTCAGCAATTATCCTCTTTTTCCTTCCCTATCTACATAATAACATTTTCGACCTCGCATATTTCCCTTATCGGTGAATTACGTATTCTATCACCCAGTGTCTTGGCAGATATGCTCCTGAGTGTCTACATTCCTGACACTCTGAGCGCATTTCTTCAGTAATCGTGGTGTCCGCGCTGCATTCTTAATTGTGGTGTCCGCGCTGCATTCGTAATCGTGGTTTCCGCGCTACATTCGTAATCGTGGTGTCCACGCTACATTCGAAATCGTGGTATCCGCGCTGCATTCGTAATCGTGATGTCCGCGCTGCATTCGTAATCGTGGTGTCCGCGCTGCATTCTTAATTATGGTGTCCGCGCTGCATTCGTAATCGTGGTGTCCGCGCTACATTCGAAATCGCGGTATCCGCACTGCATTCGTAATCGTGGTTTCCGCGCTGCATTCGATCCTATATGTCTTGATCGGTCTTACACAAGTCTTATAGATCCTCAGTTTGCTGTTAATCTTCATATCAAGGTTTTTCCATATCATTTTCTTAATAAATTAATAGGAACAATGAATATTCTTATTTGATATTTCTTGGTAGATTCCATGTAGGGTTACGGCTTCGACCGGTTTCGACAGCTCGCTTTCGAGGCCATAACTCTAAGTGGTATTAAAATAAATATATAAAATTAATATATATACAATTTTTAAGTAAAAAACCATTACGTATGTAGAAATAATTGACTGTCACACTTTTGTTTCCTGACATACTTCTCTCGCTTCCTCAACATTCATATATAGTGTCATGCAAGTACGTCGATTTCTCCGCACATCAGCAGTATGTGTGTACCTACCTAGCTATAATATTTAAATAATGTGTCAATACCCTTCACAACTTCAAAACATTATAAACTCGAAGGTAAGATTCCGCATGTAATAAAATAAAAATTCAAAAGCAATTTTATCAGCGGGAATACGTAAAAGAACACACATGATCGTGCATTATTTATGCGGTACGCGAAGATAAAATTATAATACGAACGTGTAGTTTGGTTATCAGAGTTTCCCCGTTAAATAAATGACAACAAAAAAGTTTTCACATAACAAGCATCCCGCCGTATCGCATAAAGACACGGCAATATTTCCTCCCGATACATGCCACGAATTTGCTTCCAAACTTTTATAGCTTCGCAATAAAAATATTGTCCCGAACGTGAATATTATTTTATGGCGCTCCTCGCCCGGCCTGCGGTCCCGAGTGGATGATGGGGTCGAAATGTGCAGTGCTAAGGAACCAATACTCATAATAAATATACGAGTATACAAATATGCTTAACTTAATCATGGGTGGTTGATTATTATAAACGAAAGGTCAATACATTTCCTGCATTTCTATTTATATTTTTTTACTTTGTGTTGAGGTCTTCTTCTTCTTCTGTTTGTCCTGTCACACCTCCGTGGTGCATAGGGCCTCAAGGAATCTTCTCCACCCGACTCTATCGCATGCCTGATGCTTAACATCATCCCAAGTGAGGCCTGCTGCCTTAACCTCGTCCTGCAGGGTTCTTCTCCAGGTGGCTCTAGGTCTGCCTCGCTTTCTCTTTCCCCCATAGGGGACCAGTCTAGTGCGCCCTGAGCGATGCAGGCTGGGTTCCGTCTCAGAGTGTGACCGATCCACTGCCATTTGCGTCTAGCGACTTGTTCTCTAATTGGCTTTTCGCCTGCCATGGTCCAGAGAACGGCATTTGACACTGTTTGGGGCCAATAGATTTTGAATATTGAGCGAAGGCACCTATTTATAAACACCTGGAGTTTACCAATAACGTCCGCGGTAGATTTCCAAGTCTCACATTGTGTCGAGGTAGACCGAGGAAAACATGGCATGACCAAATTAATCAAATTTTAAAGGTTAGTAATCTATTAAGTCGGAAGAATCGACGTGCGTGTATGACTTGTTGTATAAATGTGGAGGAAGATAGAGAGGGTTCGGCTAGAGAAGTGTGGCGGTCCATTCTATCTGCCTATTCCTGTGGTGAAACGGCGTGATGGTGTGTTGTTTTTGTTGTTATTATTATTATTATTATTATTTTGTTGAATCGCTCTTTACATCATGACAGCATGAGCCAAATTGATGTAAAGGGTATTATAGCTATCATAGTGATTCTCGTGACATGTGGTAGGTAGCTAATCTATCGCCATTTTATTGTCAAATGAATTCTACACCAGATCAAAGACAGTATAACAATCACACTGCTCTCGCCAGGAATCGAACCCGGAACTTTCGGGGTGGTAGTTAATGCACTTACACACTACTCGGCCATATAGTAAATAGTAGAAAACTTTGAATTTTGACCACACTTCATTGATGATCATTGACAAATTCATGATGATTTGATATTTGACATTTGATTATGTCTTAACAAGGAGAAACATATCATTCCCATAAAATATAATAGAACTTAAAAAAAAACAGATGGTTTCATTCGTATTAATTATTTAATATGTAGTTTTACATAATTGTTAAAAAATAAAAATGTTTTAAAAAATACGTAAAATATATTTATTTTAATTCCACTAGCTTTTATCCTTCGACTGGTTTCGGCAGCTCGTCGCCATCTTCTGGTGATAATCAGATCAGAAGATGCCAGCGAGTTGCCGAAACTGCTCGAAGCCATAAAACTAAGTGAAATTAAACCGAAAAAATTCTAAAAACAAGATTTTTATTTTTGAGTAGTCTTATTCTATATTTAAAAGTTTTTTTATTACGGATATCGTTAAAGTTCTAAACTATAAAACAAAGTATTTTGAAAATAACCTGTGATGTATCGCTTATACAGATGTAGTGTATTTTTAAGTATTATAATTGATAATTGTAAACGAAACGATGGGCGAGTGGAGAGGGATACTGAAGAAGGGTTGGGGCAGGCAACAAAGTAAATGGGGAACTTAAAGTTGTCATCGCAAACAAAAACTTATCCAAAAAAGCTAGAATGGTAGTGCACAATGGAGTTTTTCTACCGACCCTAATGTATGGAAGCCAAGCATGGAACTGGCAAAAGAAGGATGAAAGTAGAATAACTGCAGTAGAAATGAAGTCTATTATACGAATGTGTGATACCCTGTGTATGATAGAGTGTCGAATGAAAATATAAGAAGTGAATGCGGTGCGAATGATGGTGTGATAAACAAAATAAAGAAAGGATCATTAAGCTGGCTTGGACGTATCGCCTCTTTGCGAAAATAACGTGTTATCACGAAAATTTTTAAAATTGAAAGAAAGATACCCGTCTGAAAGAGACAACGTGACAACACAATATACCACTGTTGTGTTGTCTCTTTCTCTCATAAATTCTATGTTTATCACTTTAAAAATACCATGTTTTTGTAAAAAAATATAGTTGAACACGGCGGATTTGATTTTCGAAATGTCACGTTATTCTCTCAAAGAAGCGATATGGAAAGAATGAATGAAGAAAGGATGGTAACACAATTAAATGTCAAAGATGTAAATGGAAACAGAAATAGAGGAAGATCGAAAAAAACGTGGCACGATAAAATAAATTAAATATTGAATGTCGGCCACGTGAGGAGTCAGAGAAATTAATGCGCGCGCATGACACGATTTATGAATGTTGAGGAATCGAGAGAAATATGTTAGGAAAGAAAAGTGTAGCAGTCCATTTATTCTGCCTACCCCTTCGGGGAGACGGCGTGATGGTTAGTTAATTAGTTAGTTATATGTATATGACTAAACGGACGATAAAGCATTCTAGAAGGCCGAGGTTCGCAAAAAGGTTTCGTAGATTGAGAATAAATTATTAATATTATATATTTTTAATGTTGAAAAATCGATAAAAAATCTTCAATATTTGAACTTGGCCTGATCCGGGTAATATTTATATATTATAAAAAGGGACCAACCCACAGCACACGGCTTCCGGACATAATTTATGGCCATGAAACGAGTATCCGAACAAATAAAAGGTAACGCACACAAAGATCCAGCTATGATTTATAGCTTAATGTTGCCTTAGCTGGCTACATTAGCATAACTTCCGTTCGGTTAAGCCAGGACCACGTGGCAACTCGCCGTCTCGTCTGAAAAGATGCCCCGGCTTAGCAGGCTGGCTAATCAGAACACTGCCGGCTAGTGGCGTTGGGTGGAATACGAGTATATCCGGAAAATATTCTCCATAATAACACGTATTAACATATTCGTAAGAAAACGTCTCTTTGAAATAACGGGTAAACCCTAGAGTGAAAGAGCTATACCATACGTTTATATGGAGTTGTGAAAATGTACTGAGTTAGACTACTCGTGAAAACGTGGCACGATTAAATAAATCAAATCTGTGTATGTTGGAGTGTTGAATGAAAATATAAAAAGTGAATGCGGTGCGAATGACGGTGTTATGAACAAAATAAAGAAAGGATCATTAAGATGGTTTGGACATAAGGAAAGAATGAATGAAGAAACTATGGTAAAAAAATTATATGTTAACGATGTAAATGGAACCAGAAATAGTGGTAAAAAAACTGTCAATAATGATATTGCTAAAAGTAGTCTAACTGACTAACTAAGCATCACGCCGTCTCTCCGAAGGGGTAGGCAGAAAAAATGGACTGCTACACTTTTCTTTCCTGACATATTTCTCTCGCTTCCTCAACATTCATACATCGTATCATGCACGCGCGTCGATTTCTCTGACTCCTCACATGGCCGACATTCAATATTTGATTTATTTGATCGTGCCACGTTTTCCTCGGTCTTCCTCTATTTCTGGTTCCATTTACATCATTAACATATAATTTTTTTTACCATTCTTTCTTCATTAATATTTTCCTATGTCCAAACCATCTTAATGATCCTTTCATTATTTTGTTCATAACACCATCATTCGCACCGCATTCACTTCTTATATTTTCATTCGACACTCTATGATACACACAGTATCCACACATTTGTCTAAGAGATCTTATTTCTACTGCATTTATTCTACTTTCATCCTTTTTTTGCCAGTTCCATGCTTGATAATGCAAAACATGTCATTCCCATAAATGAAAAGAAAATTTCTAGAAAATAGACGTTTTCATTCATGTTAATTACAAAAAAAGTTTAGTTAGATTAAAAGAGCTTTTAGTCTTTTGAGTGTCGTTGGATAGTATACCTTTATCAAATTGGCAATGGGCAGGATACGTAGAGTGGACACCCAGATTAATCAAATGGATATCATGAACAAACAATGTAGGTAATTTCAACAGCCTTTTATAATTGTCTGGTGATTTACTTGGGAATTAATAAATTTAATATTCATACGTCAAAACATGTCACTTTATATTTTATATCACTTCAATAATACAAGCGAGAGTAGAACACAAAAGAATTGGAGGGTAGGCGCAAATAATAAAATAAATGGAGCTTTAAAAGCTATTATTAGAAACAAGAATTTATCAAAGAAAGTATAATATTATAGAAAGTATGTACATAGTTGACTGTGGAGTTCCGGTTTTAACCTCGAAGGCATTAAAGTGAAGTACTGACAGCATAAGAATGAGAGCAGAATAAATGCGTAAGAGATGAGATCACTTAGATGAATGTGGTTAAAACGTTACTTGAAAAAATAACGAATAGGAACGAATTCAGAGCGGAAGAAAGTATTATATTATGAAGAAAAAAAATACGAATGGCTCTCAATGTTGGTTTGTACATAAATAAATAAATTATTCAAATTGACATAGGAATTAATATGGTACACATAAAGGTCTGAAAACTAACGAAATTTTAATTTTAACAGTTAATAAATCATAACCCCCCTATCTGGGCTCGAACCTCAATTCCAAGAATAATTATTCAAAGCAGAAGAATTAAATATTCGTCTCATAGCAGCAAACAGAACGGTTCATGCGTGTAAAAAGCTTCTGGAGTCTAAGTTACTCAGCAGGAATACCAAACTTTAAATATTTAAGACTATTATAAGACCGGTAGTCAGCTAGGGCTGTGAGACACCAGGTCTAACGCAGTGAGAGGAAGGCAGGCTTCTAGTTTTTGTGAGGAAAATTCTGAGAAAAAATTTTGGACCCACACTGGAGGATGGGACTTGTTCAGGATACATAAATAAATATTTACTTGTTTTTAATCATTAACTATTGTTCAAAATACAAATTTAATTTTAAATGTTCTAATCTATTCTTGTCTTTAAAGGTAGAGTATTTTAAAAGTTTTGACATGGTCATAATATTAAACAATTTATTATTTTCACAGTATATTAACCAGAGAAACTAGTCCATTAAATAAAAGGTTCAATTATTTATCATTCTTGGAAGCATCACTTCGATGGAAGGGGTCGTACCGGGAACAAAAAATATAGCGATTTAAAGTCATCCCTGCCAATATAATCATATCGACTAACGTGAAGATGAACGAACATTTTGTTTTTTTAGTGCCGCATCATATATTTGGAAGAGAGGTTTGGAGCCTGGCAAAAAATAAACACCGTATAAAAGAGATCACTTCGAATAATGTCACTAAGATGGTGCGGACACATGGAACGAATAGACGGTAAACTATCCGTATATGGAAAAATAAGTTGAGGAAGCTAAAAAAAATGCATTAAATTTATTTATTTTTTATTCATTTTTTTTTTTAATTATAAACATCACAGTATATAACCAAATCGCTTATTGTTATTATACTGTATAATACAAAAAAAAAAATTTAAACACAAGATACAATTGTGAAATTTAAAAAATACAAAAATCCAATATAAACAATATACATAAACACAAAAAAAAACACAAGATAATTTAAAAAATAATAACAATTAAGTCAAAAGAAACAATAAGAAAAACAAGAGAAGCGACTGTCAATTTTATACATTATATAAGAGATAGATGTTTTCTGAGGGTAGCCTCACTATCGTGGAAGATGTCCACATCCGAAGAGATGCGGTTTAGAAGGATTATTGCCTTGCCCACAGGCAGTAACTTAGGTGGATTGATTCTACACAGTGGCAGGTGAAATAATCTATGATGCCTTTGTCTCAGATAATTGACAGGGACAAACAAAGTCGAGTCATTCAAAGTCGAGTTATGTATTCGACCACGAATCAGTTGCAAAAAATGAACACCTAAATGTCGTCTAATTTCCAATGATTGGTAGTCCAGCATACCCAGCAAGAAATCAGTTGGGTACAGCCAGTGGTAAAAACCGTTTTCTTTGAGGTACCTTATCTTGTTGTTACTACTCTATTTGAGGTCATCTTATCAATAAATAACTTATGACGACCGTGTTCGAAGTCAGAAAAATAGACATCTGTGTGGATCATGATGGATGAATATAGGGAATGGTACGTCATGGTGGAACAGTTTGGTCGTCCATCCTCTCAGCCTACACTTCCAGAGAAACGGAGTGAAGATTACTCAGTTACTTATTATTATGTTTAATTAAACTTTTTTTGGTACAGCAATTGAAAACAAAAAATAGCTCTTTTAATTCCATAAATGAGTACAAATAACACTTTCGCAGTATATCGTATTATACTTTTGCAATCTATCTGTTTGAAAATCTACTTTTTTTTTGTTAAGATAAAATTTCGATTTTTCTACCTCAATTTGTAAATGACATGTGTTCCTTGGGTATACACAATGTAGACCTGTGATATTCCAGTTTTTGCCAACTTTCACGTTTGTGGCGTTGTCTGCAAAGTTATCTAATAAGACCCCGCTGTGATCGTGATGGAACAGAAGGTGTGATTGTCCAAAGGCTACGTAGTTTGCGAGAGGCGATAAGACAAATTCGATAAAAGTTATCTGATACTGTGGCTTCGGTAATTTTTAAACTTTCGGTTTATTCACAAAGTTTTATATAATCCAGACGTTTTACAGTTCAAAAGTAACATTTTTTTTACCAGGATTTCAAAACAATCTATATATATAATATATATCTATATACATATAAAAAAATGTTTTGTAACCACTCTCTTGACTTCATTTTTGTAAATGCAATATTCATGTTATCCAACGATATATGATAGAACGACGAAATAAGTAAGAAATGTAAGGCAAATGATTGCATCAAAAGTAAAATTAAAAAAGGATCCCTGAGATTGTTTGGACTTATGAAACGAATGGACGAGGGAATAATGGTTAAAATGTTATGCACAAGCTGGGTGAGTGAAAAAAGAAACCGTGGAAGACCATGGAATGCAGGTGGCCCTAGTAGAAAAAAATTACGAGCGTGCATGATGTATGAGTTTAGAAGAATCTCGAGAGGTATGTCAGGACAGAGCAATATGGCAGTCCATCCTCTCTTCCTACCCTTCCAGAAAAATGGCGTGATTGCTAGTTAGTTAGTTAGTTATGTCATACATCGAAAATAAAAATAATAAAATTTACACATAATCTAATACCTTCTAGAATAACAAAGAATCTAACTAACTAACTAACCATCACGCCGTTTCTCCGAAAGGGTAGACAGAAAGAATGGACTGCAACACTTTAATCGATGCTGCACTCCATTCTTCTCTTTTCGCCAACGCGAGAGACGCGGTGTGATGGGTTGCGAACCTCATCGCCACCAATAGGCATCTCCCGCGCACACTTCAATCATTCAACGTCTACATAATAAATCTAAAACAAATTATACAAAATACAATGATATAAAATAAAATAACACATAAAAATAATTTAACACATAATGTTCTTTTAGATGGTGCACTTGTCGTTAGCTGGACGATCCGGATGTTTGTATTTATTTAATTTTTTATTCCACTGTTTTCATTTTAATTAGGTACTTAAAACAATTTTTTTTACAATAATACAACAAAGAATCTACTGGCTTGGAAATAGGATCATGTGAATGATCCTAGACTTAGAAATGGTATTGCAGCGGGAACTTAAAGAAAAGTATCGATAATATATCATTAAATGTATGGAACAAAAGATAAAAATATATATATTTATGATTGCCCGAAATCGTCAGATTACTAGAATATAACAAGTTTTGCATGGCATTATACTTTATATGAAATGTTGATAGTTTTCTAAATATACTTCACAAGTGACTTTGTTTTCTATGGCAAACTGATCAGCGATGCTAATGAAACTAGCCAAATTAATTTCAAACTTGTAAAGAAATAGACAATATCATTAAAATTTCACTATTATATATTAAGATTTCCACTACGAAATTTCAGCAAAAACATTGATTTACCCTTAACCATGTAGTTTATTTTATTTAAAATCAAATAATCGTGTTAGTTTTATTATTCCAAAATATATTTAACTCTACACAATATAAAAATGTCTCCACCGTCTGTATGATATTGTAAGAAAATACACGTATGAAAAGCATGAAACTCCGATCAGGCCTTTGAAAATATGTTACCATAAATCTGGCGGTAAAGTAGTAAGCTTGACAAGTTCCGCGGGGGTTAAAGGTAGATCGTAGCTTAGGAAAAGTATTGTGAGCCGTTGCAGGTTCGACTCCATATTGTTTACAGCGCCGTTATAGCTTTTCTTTATTAAACCAATATCTCAGCAACAGAAGCCGGGACATGGCATATTTGCAAGCCTTCTACGTACGGTTTATTGGCAATATAAGGCGACGTGACATCGTACCGAGCGATGGTAATCACGAGCATAGGAGTGAGGAGCGACGGCCACGGGGGTACCTTTTTCCAGCAGATCGGGTCATCTTCTTAATATTTAGGAACTCGTAAATGAGGTATCGTTACATCCAGCTCACACAATAATTATTTTTTTGCTGATTAAACAGATTGTGAAATTTGTGAAAAAAAGAACCTTGTAATAAGAAAAAAATTGGTTTAAAAAAATCTTTTATTTACGTTTCTTCTTCTTCTTCAACAATTTGTAGACTTTTGAAAATTCTGTTATTGCAAGATTATCGCCCTTACTTACTTACTTCCTGGCCATACAACTCTTGAAGAGTTTTAGCCTCCTTAATGATTTTTCGCCAAGCTCCTCGATCCTGCGCCTTTTGCTCCCCGCAGTCCGATTCGTCCAACCTAGCCAGATCAGCCAGAACATAGTCCACTAGGCGCTGTTTAGGACTTTCTAGAGGTCTTAATCCAGTCGGTCTATACGCGTACAGGGTCTTGATTGCTCTGGTCTCTTCGGCTCGGCATACGTGCCCAATCCATGCTAGGCGACCGGCTCTCACGGTGCTCGTTATAAGGGGCTGCTAGGTCATCGTATGGATCTCTTGGTTGGTCCTAAGCCTCCAAGTTCCCGCTGCAATACCGGGTCTGGGCCCCAGGATCATTCTAAGTATTCTATTTTCAAACCATTAGATTCTTTGTTTTTTTTTAAGAGTCATTGTCCACGACTCAGAACCATATGTAACCACTGGCTTGATGATACTTGGTGTTTCTGGATAGATGGAATCGTTCTGTGATGCTAAAATTCTGCTATCACTCCATCGTTTTGAGAGTTTTCTCGGTGCATGCCGTCCATCTGGTATTCCATGTATAGCCATGTATGGAATTCTTGTGGGATTTATTCTCTTGACATATTTTACCCGTACTAACGACATTGTCGCCCCTCGTGTTGTTGATAGTAGATGTTTTTGTCCCCGATAGATATCTCCGAAAGCGACAGCATAAATTGTTTTACCTACCGGCCGCCAGAACCAATCTGCCCCTGGTGACACCGGTGGAAAGAGCAATTAGCCTGCTGAACGCGGTCTCCTCGGAGATCAACGTCTTTCATATTAGTGAAAGTACGTTCAGAAGGCAAATACTCCTAATTCTGGAGAAGATCCTGTCTTCCTAATGTTAAACCATCTCTCATACGTTTCTGGTAGTATACTATACACAATATATTATTTTACCTGTTCTCAATAGATGCCTTAAAAATTAATTTTGTAATGTCTGTTAATGAAATAAACTGATTTGATTTGATTTGATTTGAAGCCTGGACACGACCCGATTCCTTCTTCATAATAATTAGCTAAGATTTAATTGTATCTCAATAGAGACGAAGATGCGAATTGGAAACTGAATATGGTTGATCAAGGTGTTTACAGGACTTATGACCTGTCATTGGTTGGGTTAAGCGCACGCTTTATGTAATTACAACATTCCCCATTCCACCTTTCTCTTTATGACCATGTAAGACAAATTTTTGGAAATTGTATATACTCGTATGTTACAAATCTATGCCTAATTTCACATGTCAGTTTCAATGTGCCATCTATGAAGATTTTGATTACATATGTTAATTTTTTTAAGATTACTCTATATAATCCACATACTAACGCCATCTATCTGCTCATATTGAAGATCGTAAAATAATTTCTTATACCATTTAAATCCTTGCTCGAAATCTTTTGAGGTTGAACTCATACATTGGTGGCGCCGTGTTAATGAAGTGTACAGAGTCCGCACATTATACTGTGCACACACGGGCAATAATAGTCCTAGCTAATCCAAGCGAGGCTGTCAAAGCCCGCTCGCCACTGTAAAGTATGGATCGGCTGCCGCTGCACGAGCCAGGTTGCCGGATACAAATTGCCCTTGTTGGGATCAAATTTTATTGGCGCTCCGGAGACAAAGGCAAAGTGTTCACGTGACGTACAGTACGGGGCGCATGTTTACTATGTGCCGAGGGATGTTTTGGTATTCAAATAAATGTCTCTCGTGTATTAAAGTTCCAATAGAAGCTTCTATTTCTAGTTTTATTTAATAATAATGAATAATACTGAACGCTTAAATTAATGTTAAAAATGAAGTATTTTCTTTTCCGGAGGTGTAGAGAGAGAGGATGGACCGCCACACTACTCTGTCCCGACACACCTCTCAAGCTTCCTCTACGTTCATACGAATGTGGCCGCTTTTTATTATTTGATTAATTTGGCCGTGCCATGTTTTACTTCGCCTACCACAGCTTCTCTATCCACTCATACTGCTTATACACAACATTAATGGTTCTTGCGATGGTTTTGGTTTATAGATCAAATGTAAGAGAGAAGAATGCTTAAAAAAACTAACAGTTAGTTAGTTTTTTAAGCATTCTTCTCTCTTACATTTGATCTATAAACCAAAACCATCGCAAGAACCATTTTTTTATTATTTTACTTACTGACGATGCAATCATAAGTAAAATAAAAAAAGAATCCATGAACAAATAAACAAAATATTTTTGTAAATAGTGAATTTCATCTCCCTGTAGAAATATGCTACAATATCTATTGGCCCCAAACAGTGTCAAATGCCGTTCTCTGGACCATGGCAGGCGAAAAGCCAATTAGCCATGGCAGGCGAGAACAAATCGCTAGACCCAAATGGCAGTGGATCGGTCACACTCTGAGACGGAACCCAGTCTGTATCGCTCAGGGCGCACTAGACTGGTCCCTTATGGGGGGAAAGTGGAAGCGAGGCACACCTAGAGCCACCTGGAGAAGAGCCCTGTAGGACGAGGTTAAATTAGCAGGCCTCATTCGGGATGATGTTAGGCATCAGGCATGCGATAGAGTCGGGTGTAGAAGGTTCCTTGAGACCCTATGCACCACGGAGGTGTGACAGGAAGAAGAAGAAGAAGTGTAATTAATAATTGTTCTTATTTTTCATTATCTCTATTTTATTATCCTTACTATTTTGTCCCGTGGACTCGTTACTGTTTTCTTTGTTTTGTGCAGACCCACAGCATTCGTTTTATTGTTTTTTTTTACAAATTCACCTAAAAAAATTGTGACACATTTTTATAATTATGTAAGTAACGTAATAAATTCTAATGCATATTTTTCGTTGGCGACCTTTTTTTAGCTACTGCGCGGAAGTCACTGATCAGCAAAAAAAAAATAGGTCATCACCGATTTCGACCGGTCGATTTTCGCAAATGAGCTTAAAAAAAAGGGCGACAACGAAAAATATCCGCGCACCCCCTGAAAGATCCCAGGGACCCCTGGGGATCCGTACGGACCACTTTGGGAACCACTGCTCTCGATAAACTGCGGCAAGGATAATTTTATAGAAACTAACAAAAAAAAACTTCACTATCTTTAGATAGTGATTTAAAACTATATCTATCTATGTATATATAAATGTGGACGGTCTTCTTCTTATTTTCTTTCATCTCAACTTGGACTCGGCAACCAATTAACAGATCTTGGTGATATTTTCACTGTTCATTCATATTGCTTCGGTGAAGGTACAGAAGAATTTGTTTAGTATGTTAGAGTTTACCTTATTCTTATTTTCTATGTTTGTAACTTCCTACTCATCGATCTCGTTTTACGGCATTTATCCTACTTTCATCATTCTTTAGCCAGCTCTAATTTTCACTTCCATACATAAGGGTTGACACTAGAGTTCTGTTTTATTGCACATATTTCTATTTGCATTGATGACTTATTTAATATGAAGTGATGACTTATGTAATAGGGAGTGATGACTAATTTAATATGAAGTGATGACTTGTTTAATAGGGAGTGATGACTTATTTAATATGAAGTGATGACTTATATTATAGGGAGTTATGACTTATTTAATGTGAATTGATGACTTATATAATAGGGAGTGATGACTAATTTAATAGGGAGTGATGACTTATTTAATAGGGAGTGATGATTTATGTATTATTGAATGATGACTTATTAAATATGGAGCTATGACTTATTTAATATTGACTTTTAAAATAGCGATAACTTATTTTATATTAAGTAGTAATGACTTATTCAATATGGAGTTATTTTTCAAATTAATGTGGTCGGTTCGAATAATATTTATGTATACTGTTTTTTTTTAAGTATTTTTGAAGAGTCGCTATAAAATACGCTTTGAATTATAAATCGAAATAAAAATAAAATCGCTCCTATGGAATTCAAAAAAGGAAGTTTATTGAAAAAGAGTTTTCTGTTGATTTTAATTTAATGTTAGGTTTCAATTATACTTAGACCCGAAATGTGTGTTTAATTTCGAAACCCCTTGTATGGCGAAATAAGTACTAGGAACCCTATTCGTGTATCTCGCGTGGGCTATTGTGGGCATGTTTGTAAAATACCCCTTAACTTGTTTGAATTGATCATCATGTTAATTTGACGGGATAAATATCCCCAAGCAGTCAAATGAATCCGGAATTCAAACAGATTGCTACGAACCGTCCCGTGTTAATTTAAATCCTTATCGAGGATGTTGTTGGGTCCACAGCGCGAGGAATAAATTGACATTACGCTGGGTTAATGTGTAAAGGTTTCATCAACAAAAAATACTTCTCGTACTTTAGGATCAATGCGTTCGAATTCAGATTTCACATCATATTTTGAAATTTGTAACAGCGCCCTTGAAGAGAACATAATTTATCACTTATTTATTGTTAGGTTTAATGTGTAAAGGTTTCATCAACAAATTATTATGGTTATTATTATTGAATAATTAACATATTGCCTGCAGAAATTGCGCAGATTTGCGCACTTATAATTACGTATAGCTTGATATTGAAAAACAATTATATATTTAATGAACTTATTAAACGCTAAAGCATTAACTCTGTGGAATTCCATAGTATTATACTTAGGAAATTGAAAATAACTTTGTTTAATCCACAAAATATTTAAAAAATATTTTAAAAAACGACATAGTTCGGAGGGTACCTCCATCTTCAGGTGTAAAAATATAATAATAAAAAAATAAATTAAAAATAAATAAAATAATTATAATACAAAAAAATATATTGTATATTATGTATATTTTTATAACTGAAGACAGAGTATCCTCTGAAACATGTCATGTTTTTAATTTTTTTTTTTTTATATTTTGTAGATTAAACACAGTTATTTTCAATTTCCTAAGTATACAACTTTAATTGTATGTGAACATTAAAATGTGTTACTGTCACTAAAATTGACATATTTTTGTATGACTAAGTCCTTAATAGTGGTACTTATACCCTTCCTGCCAGCCACTACCAGTCCAGTAAATGGATATTTATATCCTTTCCGCAGACAATGAGTTACTACGATTTTAATCAATACGAGTAAATAAATAAGGACAAATCTGATCCTCGGCGGTGGTAAAGACATTGACAAACAACTAATAGAAAAAGTCAATGAATATAAGTATCTCCGCCACAACATTTCACTATCTATTAGCGATAATCAGACTGCTGAGCTTCAGAGGAGAATCGGTATTGGGTGGGTAGTATATGGCAATCTAAAGAAGTCCTTCGATAGTATCATTATATCTTCGATAGTACACCTAACCTAACCTAACCTAACCTAACCTAACCTAACCCAACCAACTCTCAAAAGCAAAATGTATGACCAATGCATACTTCCAGTACTGGCATATGAAGCAAAAACGCTAACACTCACAAAATCGACTATAATCAAATCAAATAAAATCAAATCGAAGAAATGGAAATAGAAAAAGCAGAGAAAGACCCTCAACACGATATAAGAAAAGTTGCTGATGATTTTCAATGTCATACATAAATGTATTACCGCAATTTTCAACTTAAGTATAAGCGTATAAAATACAAGTACGCGTTATGCATTGTAAGTATTATGTAAATTGTACCCAATCTTCTTCACCCACATCAAAATACTTCATGACACATAAACAAATATATCCATTGAATTATATAACACTTTTGATATAACATAATTTATTTGGGCACGTCAAACGTTCGCTAGAGTATCCCATGAATTGGTAGTTTACTGTATAAAAAAAACTCTCCTAAGCACAATAAACTTTCTTTATAAGGAGAGTAAGAGTAAAAATTGAAATTGCTAAAATATATTTTCAAATGTAATATTTATTATTTTTTTACAATTTACATCAATATAAAAATCTATACATTGACAGAGAAGTTTGTCGATTTACAAAAAGCATATGATTACGTTAAAAGAGTAAAGTTGTGGAAAATATTGTCTGATAATGGAATAAGTACAAAACTGATCACGACAATTAAGTCGCTATACACGGGAAGCGCTGCTATTGTCAGAATAAATGGAGATCTTACAGCCTGGTTTGATACCAATAAAGGTGTCAAACAGGGTTGCGTAATGTCCCCGTGGTTATTTAATCTACATATGGACAAGTGTATGAAAGAGCTGAAAGGGTTGGATGTAGGTGCCAAAATGAGCGGAGTGTCAGTAAGCTGTCTAAAAGTGAAAAAAAAAGTGTGGCAGTCCATTCTTTCTGCCTACCCCTTCGGGGAGACGGCGTGATGGTTAGTTAGTTTTTTTTTTAATAAACATGTTTTTAAATGTGAACTTAACAAAGTAACCTTCACTCCGTTTCTCTGGAAGTGTGGGCAGAGAAGATGAACGACCAAACTGTTCCACCATGACATACCATTCCCTATATTCATCTATCATGATCCACACCCATGTTTATTTTTCTGACTTCGAACACGGTCGTCATAAGTTATTTATTGATATGGTAACCTCAAATAGAGTAGTAGAATAACAACAAGATAAGGTACCTCAGAGTAAACGGTTATTACCCCTGGCTGCATCCAACTGATTTCTTGCTGGGTATGCTGGACTACCAATCATTGGAAATTAGACAACATTTAGGTGTACATTTTTTGCAACTGATTCGTTGTCGAATACATAACTCGACATTGAATGACTTGACTTTGTTTGTCCCTTAGTTAGTTAGTTAAAAATCTATAAAGGGTAGGCGACTCTTATGTGGGTATTGCTACACCATTTTTTTATAAATCAGCTAATTATTTTAAAGTTAATATAAATGCACACAAATATTGTGTGACAAGATGAAATTATGCTTTTTGATAGCTATTTTCAGTCACTCATCAATACACCTAATTACAATACTTCCGCTGGTCTTGGCGTTTTTTTAGCTGCCTGGCGTGTTTTGAATAGCTCCCAATTAAAATTAATTTAAGAAGGACTGAGTTCTCCATCTGAGTATTTTTTTTATCATCTATTATCATGTTTAAATGTCTGCAAATAAAATTGTGGGCCCAACATTAATTAACTATGCTTAGTTTTTATGAATATTTAAAAAAAAAACTATTTATCTAACACGCCAATTGATTATCAGATTATCAAATTAAGACCCATGACAGGAGTGTTATGTGACCCAAAAAGTCTGTAAAACTTAAAGGAATACTATAGCAGTACATTGTCAGACCTGCAATTATGTATGGCTTCGAGTGTTGGACAATGTACAGCAGCTTCACTGGGTAACTGGAAACGGCAGAAATGCGAATGCTAAGGTGGTCCGCTGGGGTATCGCTGAGAGATAAAATAAAAAGTTCACGCATTCGTGGTAGTCTGGGAGTTACGGATATAAACAGTAAGCTAGAAGAAAGACAAATGAGATGGTACGGGCATATATAACGGAGACCACTAGACCACACAGTAAATAGAACTCTGTCTGTGAATCTTCCTCGTCAACCATCCAGAGGAAGACCTAGGAACACGTGGATGATTCAGTGCAATAGCGTCTTGCAGAGAAATGGCTTGAGTGAGGGCGTACTCAGAACCGTGCGAGGTACAATCCTGAGATCGAGAAGAGCCCGATACCAACAGTCGATACAGACGATGAGTGGGGATAGCCGCAGGAAGAAGAAGTAGAATACCAATTGATTATCAGAGTTTACTGTACAAGCGCATCATTTAAATATCCTTGAGGCGAGATTCCAATGGTCACCAAATGTGCAAACCCGAGTGTTTCGTGAATTGCGCATTATATCAAGAATATCATTGAAGCTAAAGTCTCAATTTTTTCTGAATTTTCGCTTGCCGGTCTTTAAGGCGTTGCATTAAATGGCACCAGCGTTTATATCGAAACTCAAAGACCAATATTACCAAGAGCCTGAAGTCTACATTGCGATCGGGAATGTCTTTTGCGATGGAAAGATTGTCTTAGCGGAATCGCTAAGAATTTTGGTGACTGAACCTGCATGGTAGCCGGCCCTTCAGCCTGGAATAACCTTCCCGCAGATCTCAAGGGCATCAAACGTTCTGATGTATGTTTTGTCTGCGTCAGGCGCAGGACAAATGTTAAATATGTAGTAGTCTATCACTGGGTCTTAAGATGGAGCATTTTTTACAGTGCCTATTAAATGATTTAAAGCGCCCTTGATGCCCTTTATAAATCGTCCAATTATATATCATCATCATATGATAGCTAAAATTCTGACAATGTCCAGTACATGTACACTGGGATTTTTTTTAAACTTCTCTAATTATTCAATTTATTTAAATCGTTCTCGTGATTATTAAAAAAAAAAAGATTTTTCGTTACACAAACTGTGTAGGTATTTGTATTATTATTCGATTTTCTATACACTGTGTTGTTAATTTTTTGGTTAAGTTATGACTGTATATGACAACATGTTTTATTTTTATACCGAACAATTTGATACTTGATAGTAGACTAACGAGTGTCCACAAATAACTCCACCCAAATCTTGCTCCATGGTGTCCCCATGTGACCACGGCCAACTTTTGCTACCTCGTTTTTATGATATCAGGCTCAGGTGGTACGGAGGAAGATGTAGCCAGCAGACTCAAGAAAAGCAAGAGGAGCTTTCGCTATGCTTCGCCCTGTATGGCGTTCCAGTATCATTTCGATAAAGCTCAAGCTCCAAATATTCAGCTGTAGCGTTAAAAGCGCACTGCTGTACGGATGTGAGACTTGAAAATCTACTGTAGACGTTATTGGAAAACTCTAGCTCTTTATAAAATGGTTCCTTTGCTCAATATTTAAGATGCATTGGCCCCAAACAGTGTCAAATTCCGTTCCCTGGACCATGGCAGGCGAAAAGCTAATTAGAAAACAAGTCGCTAGACGCAAATGACAGTGGATTGGTCACACTCCGAGACGGAACCCAACCTGCATCGCTCAGGGCGCACTAGACTGGTCCCCTATGGGGGGGAAAAGGAAGCAAGACAGACCTTGAGCCACCTGGAGAAGAGCCCTGCAGGACAAAGTTAAAGCAACAGGCCTCACTTGGGATGATGTTAAGCATCAGGCATGCGATAGAGTCGGGTGGAGAAGGTTTCTTGAGGCCCTATGCACCACGGAGGTGTGACAGGACAAAATAAGGAAGAAGAACCCGTTCATAACTTTAAAAATAAATTAATACATTTACATATCACGTTTATGTGATATGTGATCACTAAAATAAACTTTTCTCTCGACCATCCAGTTGTCGCTGTTTTAGCTTGTAAATTGTAACATTTGTTGGCAGTTAAGCTTCGCGTATATTATCCTCCCAACGATATCTCATTTCACGGTGACCTATAGACTTTCCGTCTGTACAGATCATTTTCGACAAAAAACTATCCATCACTCTGTAAGCGAGTAGAAAATATGCCCTTTATTCCTCGCATTATTCATCTTGCCTCCCGGAGACGCCATTTTGTAAACTGCAAAAAGTCGAGCCGCAGCCGGGAGCTTTCATCTTTTTTGTCATTCTTTTGTCTAAATTGAGTAGCGCGAATTGAAAAGGATCCCGTTTTTGTTTGTCATTACAATGAGCAAAATAAAGGTTTCCCCCTAGTGTAAGATCACAGGAATCCTTTAAAATAAGGAAAACTTTTTTTTTTAAAAGTAACGTACGAGCGTCGCTTTCATCAATGGAACGTTTTAAGAATGATTCAATATTATTTCTTACTTTGCTTTTTACATTGAAGTTTTTTTTTTAATATCTTCATGACGAGCGATTCCTTTGCTTATATAAATATAAATCATAGATATCATTTGAATTTGAATAAGTATTTTATATTATCATAGATTACTTATTATTTAAAAAGAAAACTGCAATTTTTATCAAAATGTTGATCTAAACCTTTGAAATCACAACTCTTCTTATTTTTCTTGTGCCGTGTCAGGTTCCCCTAACGTTCCACTGCAGTGAAAGCATCTCTACCCTGTGCAACTTGGCACAGGTTCTCAACTCTGCTCATTCCCGTCCAATCCCTTTTATTCCACTATTTTAGTCAGGACAACTGCCTTCTGGTAACTCCCCGCCACCCCTCTTGCCCATGAATATCAGCCGAAATCACAATTAATATATATTTTTAAATATTTCAATCATTTATATAACAACTAAATAAGCATCACACCGTCTTTCCGAAGGGGTAGAGAAAATGGACCGACACACATAAAATTGAAACACAGTTACATATGGAAACAAAAGTATGTAGGAATAAATAGGCTAATAAATGCTCAATATTATATAAGAGTTTTCATTAATTATACTTTTTAATGACCTTTAACAATTTTACTCCGCATATTTTTGTTTTTATTTGTGAACAAAATAATATTTTTTACGTTTTAAATTTTAACAAATAATTCAATATTTAAATAGTTTACTGTTTTGGCCGATACACTATAATACCTTAACATTTTTTTAAATTAAATAACTCTGTTTTTTGTATCACAATTGTATTTTATTTTACGCGATAGCTGTTTTATTAACCTATGTTGACATCATCAGGTGTTACAGTCATATATCAAATGTCACGTAAAATAATTATTTGATTAAAAACATAGTTATTTCATTTAACAGTTTAAAGTTAAATATTTAGATATAACGTTTAAATAACTTAATTTAAATTTTCCTTAGTTATTTTAATGAGAAATTTAGAGAATGACAATAGTTTAGTGAAAGAATTCTTTCACTAAACTATTGTCATTCTCTAAATTTTCAAAATTGACCTCTGAGTTTTAACCACAAAATATTTTATATTATTGTACAACGAGAAACTTATTATCCAACATAACAAAATTATACTTTGATCCAGTATTAACACAGCAAAGTTCTCCCGCCAATTTTCATATACAGCAGAGACTGATGATATTCTAATGTATGTGGCACGAGCGATGACACGAACGGAAGTCCAAATAGTATTCCGGGATCATCCCTCCACGTAACAAACAGACGTGAACTTCCCCTTTGTAATTCCCCCGGTGTAAAGTTTTTCCTCCCCTTCTCCCGGTCGTGCACTAGTGACATTACTCTGATGACGTTATAACTATTAATTGGTACTCTGTGATATGGCAAACAGAAGATGAAGTTGTGATTACATAATTTTGAAAGCTTTATTTAATAAAAAGCAATATGTTTTTGAATGTATACAAATACTTGTAAACAAATACTGGATTTTACCCATTGCGGGTTAATAATTTTTAAGGATTAATTGTAAATACATTCAAAAACAAATTGTATTTATAAAAACTGGTCCAAGTTAAAAGCATAAAAATTGAGGATTGGATCTCCAGGCTTTGTCTAGCAGTATGATAATTGCGTAAGCCTTTCACATTGCATTAATAAAGATTTTCTGCTTAATGATTACATATAATCTTAATAGATGGCGCTAGTGTAGATTGACCTAAAACATGTTAAGTGTTTCTCAATATAGTAGCATATATACATCTTTCAAAAAATTTGTAAGACGTGGTGATCGTAAGAAGTGCGGAATGGAATGGAATGTTGTTAACATAAAGCGATCGCTTAACCCAACCAATGACAGGTCATAAGTCCTGTAAACGCCTCGACTACCATATTCTGTTTCCAAAAAACAATTAACATCTTCGTCTTTATTGAGATACAATTTATCCTTAAATATAAAGCAGTTAATTTCTAGAGAAATTTATGCTTTCGCGATGTTCTATTTTTAATTTCAGACCTAACAGTCAAATACAATCATTACTAATTTATTTAAATGAACTTATATTTTATTAAATTTGAACAAAAAGCGGTAGCGGTATCCTATTTATTAATCTTCACAGTAATAATCTAGAATGAATAGGTACAATTCATAAGATAATTGGCAATTAGTATATACTCTGTTACCTAAGCTGTGGCATTCTATTCACATTTTCATGTTAATTTCTTATTTATTTCGGCTTAGCGCTTTACGTCCAATTTAACGTTTGCAAAAAATTATTAAAGGCAAAAATATTGAGGAAGGCTAAACATGTCATTCCCATAAATACGAATGCATATGTATACTTTTTAGAAGTTACGTTATATTTTACAGGAATAACATGTTTTTCTATAGGTGCTAAATTATTATCAAACGATATTATACTTGATATTGTCTTAACAAAGCGAAACATGATTTCAATATAATTTTTTTTTTATATAAAACGGACGTTTATTCGTTTTAAAAATATTATAATATTTTAACATATATAGAGATGTACGCCATTGTTTAAGTAAAACGAAATATGTATTTCGTCTATTTTCTAAAATAATGCCAATTAGTGTGTGGTAAAACATAGTGTGCTAGAAAGCCAAACTTTGAAGTACATACAAATAAAATGCAAACGCGGACGAAAGCATAACGAGCATGAAAAGCGTAAATTAATTACTAACTAAATCTCCCAAACATTTAGAAATAACAAATATATAACAGACAGATATACGAGTATGTAGAAAATACTAAATAATATGTGAAGTAAAAGCAGTAGAAAAGATAAAACGCAATTAATTCAAATAACTATGAAACCAACTAACTAACCATCATGCCTTCTCACCGAAGGGCTAGACAGAAAAAATATCCACCACACTCTTTTTCCTGACATACTTCTCTCACTTTCACAACATTCATAGATCGTGTCATTCACGCACATCGATTTCTCCAACGTCTCGCGTGGCCGACGTTTAAGAGTAATCTCTCTCTCTCTCTCTCTCTGGTTTCAATCCTGGGTTTGGTTTGCAGCAATTTCCTCTATTCTTCTCTTCCATTCTTCCCTGACTTGTGCGGTTCTTTTGAAATCTGTATTTGATGAGCAGCGCACGTCCACCAACAGGTCCTCCGGGTACTCTCGGCGTGGGCGTCCCCTAGAGTTTGCCCCCTCGGTCATACCTTCCATTTTGGAATGCAAGAGGCCTTATTGTCGTATTACATGGCCGATCCATCTTGCACGCGTTTCGGACAAGGTCCTTAGTAGGTGCCTTCCTCCTTCGATTCTTTGGAAAACCTCCTCATTTGTGATGTGGTCTCTCCAGGAAATTCCTAAAAGTCTTCTATAGGACCACATTTCAAAAGCCTCTAGTCTCCGTTTATCTCTTTCGGATAGGCACCATGTCTCGCAGCCGTACATCAAGATACTCCTCTTTACTTATATCTACTTTTTTACAAATCTTTCTTGATTCATTATTTTCCTGTTTTCTATCAAATCATATTAACTATTCATTCATTATCTAGTTTAAACAATTTGTTCGCAGTGTCTTAAAAAAAGATTTTTATTGTGTAATACTATAAGTTAAAACAACATAACATAATTCAATGAAACACGATTATATTACGAGTCGAAATATTTATCTTACATGCAAGACAATAAAATAGTTAATATGTTAGTCAAAAACATTGTATATTTTAATTGTATCTCAATAGAGACGAAGACGTAAACTGGAAACTGAACATGGATGATCAAGGTGTTTACAGGACTTATGACCTGTCATTGGTTGGGTTAAGCGCACGCTTTATGTAATTACAACATTCCCCATTCCACCTTTGTTATTGTGATCATGCATGACAAATTTTTGGAAGATGTATACGAGTATATACTTCAAAATCCATATTTATCTTCACGTGGCAGTTTCAGTCAGCCATCTATGTAGATTTGGTTGCACTAGTGAATTTTTTCAAGAATTAACCTATGCAACCGACCCACTAACGCCATCTATGGAGAATGATTTTCGGCATTTAGCAAACTACCTTATTAACACAATGTGAAGGCTGTTGACCAACATATTGTTAGAAGCCGCTAAGAGTATTATTCCATTCTATATGCCAAAGAATTTTGACCAGAATATTTGAAGACCAAATATTTGTGAATGTATACTTATACCTGTATACAAATCCTGGATTTACACCAAAGGGTGGTTAATTCAAATTTTAATTGTATCTCAATAGAGACGAAGACGTAAACTGGAAACTGAACATGGATGATCAAGGTGTTTACAGGACTTATGACCTGTCATTGGTTGGGTTGTGGGTCATTGTATATATTACTTCAACATAATCAATTAGTGTGTTATCGTGTTATTATATCTACAGATATTTACAAAGTAAATGCCCGTTTATAAATGACATAACAGTACCATTATGTGCACTCTACAAAATAATAAGTCTGTATATAATGCAGTTCACTTGCAAATGTACTGAGATTCCCTTCACTTGGATTTCTTCCCCGTTGCATCGCATGCGAACAATCGCACCCGGCGCCGGAACCGGCACCGGAAAACAAGCTTTCAAACAGTTCATTTCAAATAATTTACAACCGACAGGGCGATTAATCTATTTCAATTAGCAGCCACTCAATGTTAACAAAATAAACGCAGATTTTCCACATTTCCTTGGCGTGCATCCAAAGCACAAGCAAATAATACACGTAAATATAACAACAAAAACAACAAAACATCACGCCGTTTCCTCTCAAGGGTAAGCAGGATAATAAACCGCCACACTACTCTATCCTGACACACCTATTTAGCTTCCTCCACATTCATACGAGTCATACACGCACGTCGATTATTCTGACTTCTTACATGATCAACCTTTAAATTTGATTAATTTGGTCATGCCATGTTTTCCTCGGTTTGCCCCGACTCCGAACTCCATTAACATCAATAACGTATACTTTTATTGTATTACCCGATCCATGTGTCCGAACCAACGCAGAAATCCTTTCATAATTTTGTCATAATACCTTCTTCCGCTCTACATTCCTTTCTTATCATCATTTGAGATTATGTCGTATATCGTTCTACCATACATATGTCTTATGTATGTAATACAATATACAGGTATAATGCATATACAAGATAATTATTTGTTCGTTTATAAGCCAAAATTTTACTTCATTCCTCATATTCTCTCCCAGTCCTCACTCTGCCCCACTTTCATCAATTATATGCTAGGACATTTTTTTTAAATTTTATACTTGCAAACCATGTACCATCTACTGCTTTGTTTTGTGACATTGGAACATAGAATTGAAAAATAAAATACATTTGATTAAATGTGGCCTGGAGTCCCTCATGCTTTTGTTGGAATATTGCATTCCCCAGTAAAGGTAAGTCCCACATGGACGGGGGACGACTCTAGGGATTGCATTAGCGTAGCTAACGAAAGGGTGCTGCTGCGTCCTATAACAGTTTCGACTGAACGGCAACCTTCTATATCAGCTTCGTGTAAGCGGTGGGAGTCCTTCTATGCTCTCTTGTATATTTTGTATCATATCAGTTTGTAATAATTTTCGCTAGTTTATATCGTTCCTCCGATGATGAAAGCCTTCAAAACATGTCGATAAAAATAAACTCAAAAGTAGAAAAAAAATGTGATTCAATTCGTAAGAATTAGTTGTATCATATGCGATACAATCCATAACATTTCCTATACTGCATCAAAAATTAAAACAAGGATGATTTCAAATAAAGAACCACTGAAATATTTTTTTTAAATACCTACCTATTGTTAAAGCTATGATTCTCGTACATTGTGTTGTTGTATCACAATTATTTAAATTCCTAAATAATAAATTGTGCAAAATGCACACTCTCATCTACGGGGGGTCCGATTAATTTTGGATAGACAAAAATAATATTTTATCACACCGACCCTAAAGGAGCTTCATATGCTAAAGATCCAGGAGAGAATATAATATGAACTGTCCTCGATAGTATTCAAAGCTCGATCCCAGATGTCTCCAGGGTACATAACAGGCTACTGCGTGACAGCTATGCTGACGGAAAGGCAACGTTAGCGATGATCAGTGGAATGGAGAAATATTGAAAAATAAAAACATACATCAGTCTGATAAAAATATAGAAGTCCAAATCATTGTCTTAGTAAACGACCTTCGAAATTCATGTTGATACTCGTATTTCAACAGAATGTAGATTTAATTCATCGTATTACAAATTTTTATAATAAATTTCAATACTTTAATTTGTTACATTAATCCTTGTCATCCTTAAAATCGTCTGAAGTGCATAATGGTAATACATAGAAAATATAAAAATATAAATCATATCTTAAAAAATTCTTGGATCGTGATAGCATTTGGTAAATGCCTACTCATCTCAGATCACTATCCAAGATCTGAAGTCTTTGTCCTTTTCACCAGTAGCTGGGATAAACGGAACAAAGAAGATAGCAACCCATCTCATCTTATTCTGAAGAGTGCTTATTGAGATGATGGATGTTCCTGGTCGCTGTTTACCCTCTTCCTAAGATTTTGATGCGATAACAAGTATGTCTGCCGCATTTATTTACTGATATGATACTTAAAAGCTTTATAAAGCCTCAAATTTATATTTCTGTAAGAAATAAAGATGTTTAAACGGAAAATGGGCAAAACGTATTTTGCATTGAGAGTATTTTAATTTCATATTACAATTGAAAAGTAAATCAACTTATTCTAACTTAAAATTTACACAATGAGAAAGGGTTTCTGTAGCCTAAAACATATTTATGAAAGGTTCCAAAAAATGTTATAAAAAAATTATTCAAGCCCCTCTGTTTTTAATTAGAGACAAATTAAATTATATATACATAAACAATCTAAACACTATGACAATTTATCTTTATTATATACTTTGTATATACAACACTTACATTAAAAAAATTAAAATTCATAGACATGTTTCGGACAACCATGACAACTGAAGAAGGACTTGTTGTCCGAAACATGTCTACGTAATTTTAATGTAAGTGTTGTATATACAAAGTATATAAAAAATAAAAAGAGAAACAAATCATCTACAACACAAAGTATAGCGAATATATTTAGAAGAAACTATGACAATTATTTAATTTTGTATTTATTATGTGTAAGTGTATTATAAAAGGTTATATAAATGCGGTTACGTGAAGCACATATTTTTAATTAACAGGTTTTTCAAATAAAGGAAAAAAGCCAAACAAAAATATACTATAGGTTATTGAAAAACAACCTTAATGAAATAGGGAAAAAGGTTAACATCAAATTAAATACCTTACTTTTATAATAGACCATTTTTAATGAATGAAAACAGATATTAGTTATAATACAATAGAACATATCAAATTATCGAATACGTAAGAGTGATGGATTATAATTAACACTTGTAAATACGTAGCTTCTTAATTTTTCAATTACGTATTAAAGAGTGTTTATTACTATAGAAAAGTTTTACTTTTAAAAAATGCAAGGCAATGCCCGTTTACTAAGAAAAGTTTCCAAACTCATCGACGTCACCTTATCAGTTAATAGGCTTACTCCGCTTACACTCAGTACCAATAACTTTATTTAATTTAAAACATAATACAAACTTTCCGAAGCGTTATTTTGGACGAAGGTTGACTCAAGTAAACATGATTATGTTTTTTCACACTGTTTCCCAAGCTTGCTATATTCTTCTATCGGTTTCATATTCATGCCGTTTCTTCGGAGGGGTAAGCAGAGAGGATGGACCACTATACTGCTATGTCTTAACATACCCATTTAGCTTCCTCTACATTTATACATCCGAAAAAGCACGCTCGTAAATTTTTCCGACTTCGTATGTGGCAACGAGAATTTAATTAATTTGGTCAAGCCATGTTTTCCTTAGTCTTCCATGGCTTCTTTTTTCACTCACACTGCTGGTAAACAATATTTTAACCGTTATTCTCACATCCATTCGTTCCAAATAATCTTAGGGATCCTTTATTATTAAATATGTAAATTGACAATACAGAGTTAAAATACTATACGTTAAAATTCTCAATTATTAAAGATGAATAAAAACTAAGTAACTAACCATCACGCAAGAATGGAACGCCACACTGTTCTGCCCTGACATACTTCTCTCGCTTCCTCTACATTCATACATCTTTTCATGCACGCACGTCGATTTATCCGACTCCTCGCGTGACAGACATTCAATATTTGATTGATTTGATCGTGCCACGTTTTCCTCGGCCTTCCTCTATTTCTACCTCCGTTCACGCCGTTCACATATACCTTCTTTACCATTCTGTCTTCACTCATTCTTTCCACGTGTCCAAACCATCTTAATGACCCTTTTCTTATTTTGTTCATAACACTTTCATTCGCACCACATTCACTTCTTATACTTGCATTTGTCACTCTATCATATACAGATTTGCTACACATTCGTCTTAGAGATCTCATTTCTACTGCATTTATTCTACTTTCATCCTTCTTTTGCCAGTTCAACGCTTCACTTCCATACATAAGGGTCGGTATAAGTCGGTCAAAATTGATGTAATTACATTCATATGTAAGGCTTTAATAGACATTAGAAAAATGGCTTACGTATTGCATATCATGCATAACCCGATGTATAAATAGCCAAAAAGGCGTATATTTTTAATCTTTCTTATTCTGCTACAAACTTCGTAAGGATGTTTTGAAATATGTGTTTTCTAGATCTTGTACCTTTTCCCTTAATACTTTTGCGTTCGCCGGTTCATTTTTTTTTGTACACGGCGGTTTCGTATGGGAAAATAAATCGTAAATAAGGAATGAAGGGAGAATATACTAGCCGGGAAATTGAAGGAAACATGTTAATAGGCTTTGTGCATGCTTTGTGGACGGACCGTAATCCTCTTTGGGGTGACAAGTATAAATGCCCTCGATCCTTGTGCCCCATAACAGATGGCGGAGATGATAAAAAATATTACCTTGGGATAGAAACACTAACTTAAATATATTGGAACCAGTATAGAAGAAAAAAGGAAAATATTAGGAATTGTATAAAAATATTAGAATTTTTTCACTGTCGAATATGTAATACGATACAAGGATTCAATAACCTATATTTCCTACTTAAGCATTATATATTAGTGTTGTCCATTCAAATTTTTAATGTGTACTTAATTTAATTCCACTCGATTTTATGAAATGCCTCAGAAGATGGCATCCATTTGACGAAACCGGTCGAAGGAATAAAATCAAGTGGAAAAACACTACTCGTAAATACATATTATAAAGGATTTGTTTTAAATATTAAATTATTTACGAATATAGTTGAAACAAATAAACCAACTATCTTACACTATGCCATTTCTACGGAAGAGTTGGCAGATGCATGTTTTTTTACACGTTTTTTTCTGACATACTCTTTCGATTTTTCAACATTCATAAATCGTGTAATGCACGCACGTCGATTTTTTTGACTCCTCGCGTGGAAAAAATTTAATATTTAATTAATTTTATCGCCATTCTACGGAATTTTACTGCCATACTGTTCTGTCCCGACATACCTCTCGAGTTTTCTCTACATTCATACATTGTAACATGCACGCTCGTCGATTTTTTGAATGTGGCCGCCTTTTAGTGTAAATACAACTGGTTGTTTGAATTACAGTATACAATCTGTTTTATCTATTATATTATTTCCCATCACACGGGTAGCCTATCTTTCGTCATTTTATAGTCACGTAAATTCTACACCAGACAATGTGTGATAATCACATTGTCTTTGCCGGGAATCAAACCCGGGACCTTTGGTGTGACAGTCAAAGGTCTTGCCACTCTGTCACGTAGGTAATCGTCATGTAGAACTATCTGTTAAATTGTTAATATAGCAAGTTCTTTAAGCTCATGGAAAAGTATTATATAAAAAAATACAATAAGATCATTTCAGTAGCCAAGACCAAGAGTATGGTATTCTCTCGAGCTAAGGTGGGATGAAGCGTGTCTGTGGGGATTATTTCAGTGAAACAGGTGGAAAAAATAGATATCTGGGTGTGGACTTGTGTGAGAAAACGGATCTACCGTGTGAAGTGATGGGGCAAATAAACATGGCAGCGGTCATTTCAGGATGCTTGAAGAATTCAATTTGGAAAAAACCCTGACATGAAGATCAGCAGCAAAGTGAGAATCTATAAGACTTGTGTGCAACCTATTATGACATATAGGATAGAGTAAAGGGCGGACATTACATTCACAAAAAAACGCTCTCAGAGCGTCAGAAATGAAGACGCTCCGATATATATCTGGCAATACACTGCAAGAGAGAATAAGGAATACACGAATAAGGGAGATATACGACGTCGAAAATGTCGTCAGGTGGGGAAGGCAAAGGAGAAGATACTGGTATAAACACGCGAGGAGAATGGATCCACTCAGACTCCCCTTCATTGTGTTGCACGGCCAGCCCCAAGGTAGACGACCCCCGGGCAGACCACCAAAGAGATGGATCGACAGCTGAGAGTCGACTTCGCAGGAGGTCAATTCCTCTTAAGAAACAAGCTACTGGGCTAAGAAGAAAAATAAGAGAAGAGGAAAAGTAATAACTTTTTCACATTGTATGCTTTGATGAATAAAAAAAAATAATTATTAAGCATCACAAAACGCAAACTTGTTCCGCGGTAAATTACCCTCCCATAACAAATTTCATTGCAAATAACTATGTGAAGAGTTCGTCAAGAATAATTAATAGCGTTTCTCCGCGAGCTTTAATTCCGCAGAGGAAACCGATGATCTGCGGCCTTCTGTGCAATTAATTACTCCGGCATAGCGGAAATACCGCGCTGACGTCGCGCCTCGGCCGCTGGCGCCGCGCCGCCCGTCTCGGCCCCCTGTTCAAACACGCCCCAGGGATGCGGTAAGGTTTGTTACTTAAACTTTGGATCAATTGAAAAGATTTGCCAAATGTTAAAAAGTTAATAATGAAAGTAAAATAAAAAAAGTTATAAATAATTCCTTTTATAATGTAACTAACTAACTAGCTAACCATCAAGCCGTCTCCCTGAAGGGGTAGGCAGAAAAAATGGACTGCCACACTTTTCTTTCCTGACATATTTTGCTCGCTTCCTCAACATTCATTCTCGACTCCTCACACGGCCAGCATATTTGTTTTATTTGATCGTGACACGTTTTCCTCGGTCATCCTCTATTCCTGGCTCCATTTACATTGTGAACATATAATTTTTTTACCATTCATTCTTCATTTCAAACCATCTTAATGATCCTTTCTTTATTTTGTTCATAACACCATAATTCGCACTTCTTATATTTTCATTCGACACTCTATCATACACAGAGTATCCACACATTCGTCTAAGAAATATCATGTCTACTGCATTGATTCTACTTTCATTCTTCTTTTGCTAGTTGCTAATAGTCTATTGCTTCGCTTCCATACATGAGGGTCGGTAGAAGAACACCATTGTGCACTGCCATTCTAGCATTTTTGGATAGTTTTTTGTTTGCGATGACAACTTTAAGTGCACCATTCACTTTGATGCTTGCCCCAACCCTTCTTTAAATATCCCTCTCCACTCGCCTATCTCTTGTTAACATACTACCTAACACCTACACGAACTAATCTACATGCTTCAAATTTTCAGCACTCCAAGTTTAACTAGACTTGGGTTTATTGCATCGTCCGGTTTTAGCAGCACGCTACCATGTCCATTGTCCTGACTACTAAACTTTGATGTAGCTACCTGAAGATGGAAGTGAGCTACTGAAATCGGTGGAAGCCATAAAACCAGGTTAAAATAATAAATATAAATGAATTATTATTATATGTATATTTTGTCATAATTTACATCAACTTTTATCAAGAAATTTCAATTACAACACTCATATTAAAAATCGAAAATCCTAACCTCAGAATATTTCATATTTTCACACCAACACAGTCGCCTCGGAAATCTGACTCCCAATGAACAACAACCTAGGCAAAGTATTTGGAAAATTGGAAAGCCCTGGAGAATAGAAAAGGATGACCAGGGTCAGGATCCATTGAAGAACTACTGTAGGGAGGCTAATTCTCACACCGGAATGTTGCACCGAGAAGAAAAAGAAGTTTGAAAAAACACATTGTCAATTTAATTTGGTAATCATGAAAGCAGTTTAATAAAACAATGCAGTTAGAAAAACTGCAGTTTGTTATGTAGGATGGGTATTGGAACACTCTGTGCACAGAATCGTTAATTATTTTGGACATTGAATCGATTAAGTAATACCACTTTACAAAAAAAATCGCACGAGATGAAATGATTAATATTTTAAACTTCGATATCGATAATTAAATTGACTTGCCAAAACCAAAAACTTTTCCGTGCGTTTGACTATTCATAATAAAATGACATAAATATTGATAGAGGGAAGATGTATTCAATATTATATGAACTCGTCCAAAAATAATACTGAGTTGATACGATTTTGAAGCAAATATTGCGAAATTTCGGGCAGATCAAAGCGAGTAGAATTCTAGTTCAGTAATTAAAAGGATCTATTATAAATAAGTCTCTGGCTACCCTTTCTAGTAAACAATGCGATATATATAATAGTAGTCTGTAACAATATTCAATTAAATAACTAAACTAACTAACTTACCATCCACGAAGGTATAGGCAGAAATGGACCCCCACACTGTTCTTTCCTGAATGCTTCTCTCGTTCCTCAACATTCATACATTGTTTTATGCACGAACGTCTATTTCTCCGACACCTCACGTGGCCAACATTAAATATTTGATTTATTTAAACGTGCCACATTTTCCTATGCCTAAATCTATTTCTAGTTCCGTTAACATAATGTTAGTTCCGACGACCTTCGTAGCATAGTGGTAAGAGCTCTGACTTCCATACCGTAGGTCCTGGGTTCGATTCCCGGGGATGGCAGTGTTATTGTCACACTGTCTTTGATCTGGTGTAGAATTCACGTGACAATAAAATGGCGATAGATTGGATACCTATCACATGTCACGAGAATCAATATAATAGCTAAAAAATAAATTGGGTACAGTAATTGGGTCCAAACGACCTGTTGTGTACATAAAAAAATAAGAAAAAAAACATTGTGAATGTATGCTTTTTTTGACAATCCTTTCTTCGTTCATTCTTTCAATGTGTCCAAACAATCTTAATATTTCTTTTATTATTGTGTTCATAACACTTTCATTCGCACTGCATTATTTTATAATATTTTCATTGGACACCCTATCGTACACAGATTTTCCACATATTTTTGTGAGAGATCTCATTTCTACTGCATTTATTCTACTTCCATCTATCTTTTGCCAGTTTGATGCTTCATCTTCGTATATAAGGGTCGGTACAAGAACACCATTGTACTTTTATGCAGTTTGCAATTATTCAATTGTTTATTATAAATGGCTTTTTATTGTATCAGAAAAAAGGCGCTTACCGAAAACGGTTAACTAAGCTGGAAACAACGAATTCAATAATTAAGTACCTAATATTAAAACATGATTGAAATTGAAATGAGTTTTTTTTCTATCTAAATTTTTACGGTAAGTACCGACTTTTAAATTGAAAACCTGATAGTATGATACAATGTATTTTGATAAAGTCTATTCTGATGGTCATAAGAATAGAAAATTGAACATTGTAACCTTTCTGTATCGTTAAATGATATTTGTAGAACTGGAGATAAACTTGTCTACTATTACCTGTATGTATGGCGGTAACTACTCGTATAATTCGGATAACGTTTGGTTCCCAATCTGATTACACTGAGCTGCTCTGTGTACACTAATACCGCCTATCGGTACCACTACTTACTGCCTTGTTGTGTGTATATGTGTAGTTTAATCGTAAGCCGGAGGAATTCAAATATTTAGGTTTAATTTACCGACCAATCCGACATGTCGACAAACAGTCAATTAGCGTAACGAGTGTAAGTTTGCGGAATGTAACGAATAGCCCCAATGTATTTCACATAAAAAAATATCTCATTGGCTAGTTTTAACCAAAAAAATAATTATAGAACTCTACGAATACAATAAAAACTTTTGAATTTTGACTTCTTCTTCATCTTTTTCAGGCTGTAGACATCCACTTCTGAAAATATACCTCTTCTGTTTATTACCACGTCACTCTTTCCTTGACAGTTTTTTCGTCTAGTTTCTAAGTGTCATTCATCCATTCGGTTATCTCCCAAAACTTAGTAAAGAGTTTAAAATACAATAGTAAAGTTTAAAATGTATTTTACAGGAGAAATCATGAAATCTTTTTGAATTAATTTAACTGCACTTAATATATATTATTCTTCTTCTTCCTCAGCCTATTTCCGTCTACTCCTGGACAAAGGCCTCCTCCGTTCGCTTCCATGTCTCTCTGTCCTGTGCAGACTGCATCCAGTTTATTCCGACGTGCCTGTTCAGATCATCCTTTCAGCGTAGTTGCGGTCGCCCTGCACTTATCTTTGCCATCCACGATCTCCAAGTCAGCAGTCTTCTTGTCCACCTTTCGTCTGAGCTTCTGGCTACGTGACCTGCCCATTGCCATTTTAGAGTCACCACCCGGTGGATGATGTCAGTGACCTTTGTTTTTTGTGTCACCGTATCGTTTCTGACTCTGTCTCTTAGGCTTATTCCTAACATTAATATTCTTACAAAATTTTAATTAAATTATTAAGTTTTTATTAATAAATTAATTAAGTAAAAAAATATGCACATTGAAAAAGGTTGCGTCATTACCGAAACACGTCTGTGAAAAAAAAAACTAACTAACTAACTAATCATCACGCCGTCTCCCCGAAGGGATAGGCAGAATGAATGGACTACCACACTTTTCTTTCCTGACATATTTCTCTCGCTTCCTCAACATTCAAACATCGTGTCATGCACGCGCGTCGATTTCTCTGACTCCTCACATGGCCGACATTCAATATTTGATTTATTTGATCGTGCCACGTTTTCCTCGGTCTTTCATTAACATATAATTTTTTACCATTATTTTTTCATTCATTCTTTCCATATGTCCAAACCATCTTAATGATCCTTACATTATTTTGTTCATGACAGCATCATTCGCACCGCATTCACATCTTAAATTTTCATTCATATCATACACAGAGTATCCACACATTCGTCTAATAGATATCATTTGTCTAATTTCACGTATGTGAAAAATGTAACAAAATGTTGTATAAATACTGAGTGCAGTTATATTTATTGAACTATGAACCCACAACTCAAAGTGAAGGCGAATAAAGAAGAAAAACATGACATAAATGTTTTATTTATAAGCTTTTCTATATTTCACTTAAGTTATTAGTTTATATGTTGAGAAATCTATTTGAAGTTTTTTAGTAATGATAAAAGTGGATATAAACAGGTTTTCAAATTCTCGGTCGACATTTATAAGATTATTAATATATATTGTTTAATCTTACTCGTAGTCTAATCGGTAATAATAAGTTTCGTTCATAGAAATGTTCATTATATTAAATATCATTCATAACATCAAATTTATGAAACGGCACATCATGAATGACTCGTTGAAATAAGAGTAACCGATATTCCCGTTTAAGCAACGCTATTCAATCACCTTGAGGTAAAAATTGATGTGTGATATTGTGTAAGGGTATCATATTATTAGTGTGGGGTTTTTATTCAATACGGGTAATGGATCAATGGGGTAAATTCAAGTATATACTAATTGATGCTTACATATGGACAATCCGTATAAATTAGCAGCTAATTCAAGTTATTATTATAAACTAGCTAACTAACTAACTAACCATTACGCCATCTTCTAAACGGGTAGGCAGAAATAATGAACTGCACACATTTCTTTCCTGCCATACTTCTCTTGCTTCCTCAACATTCATACATCGTGTCATGCACACAAGTCGATTTATCCAATTATTATAATTATTAATATCTTATAACTATACCAAAAAAAGTATAATGCAATACATTTCAGATATCAATATTTTGAATTTTAAATACTCAATCTGCTAAAAAATCATGTGTTCTTTAAAACCAATCAAAAATTGAAACTCGTTAATTTTTTTTCTTTTTTTGCAGAATTATAATCTCTTTTCTTTTCATAATAAGACATGTTACTGATGCAAAAGTTTTTTTTAAAACTATAAAGATGAAAATTAGAAACAATAAACATGTTAGTACGAAATATACTATATTTATATATTTATTATTTTTTAAACATTGATGTGAAACTTCTTTTTAAATAATTAATGCGAATGAAAACGTCTATTTACTAAAAGTTATTATTATTAATTTTTTTAAGAGTTTTTCACATTATTACAGCGCGATTCGAATCGATGTTAAGGGTATAACTATCATATTGATTATTATGATATGTGATAGGTAGCGAATCTATCACCATTTAATTGTCACATGAATTCTACACCAGACCGAAGACAGTGTGGAATCGAACCCGAGACCTTCGGCAAGGCAGTCATAGTTGTTGCCACTCTGCCACGAAGGTCGTTATTTTTATATAAATTCAGAAAATTTCGCCGAATTTTAATCATATTTCATTTACGATATGTAGGAAAACTAAAAAATTTTAATAAGCATTTACGTCGGGAGAATAGAAATCAAGTTTATTGAAGATTCGCTCATTGTCAGAAAATCTTATTAATGCTTATGAACAAAGAAATTATAATTTAGAAACTTTTTCGCTATCCTTTTCACCGTGAGTTATGAAAGCGTTCTGCTGAGACATCCCAGTGAAGTTGAGCGAGCCCGCGCCCGTTGCCAGTCCGAGACGTTATTTAATTATTCCTCCGCCACCCCCACCCCTATTGAAACCGTTCAGAATTAACATACATATTAGATAGGTACCCTTACACTTTTATCTCGTCAAATATTATTTTTCCACAAACCCGGCGAATTTTTCGTTTAGCGTGAAAACCGTGGAAAAATGAATGGGAGAAGGTGAACTGCGGAGAGGAAAGTTTATGAAGGATCTGCAGGAGAAGCGGTAGGGTGAAATCTGGGTGGATGATGATAATGAAATCCGAACTCGGAGGCTTATGAATCATCTTAGTCTGGCCGGCTTAGCTGCTTGTCACTAAAGTCTACATATTTAATATTCTTTTCAGTCTGAAGTACACATTACATATACCCCAAGAGCATTTGAGATGTTTACTTTTGACGGGGGAATCTAATATGCGATTTTATTTGAACGCATGCTTTGAAGATTTTATTTCGCATGTACGTTAGATTAACGTAATTGCGTACCTCTTTCATTCTTGGAATTTCAAATAACCCGGAGGCATTTTAAATAAAATCTCATTATCCATATGATAAAGGAAAATTTATAAATGCTTTTTATGAATAAAAATAATAACATTTCCGAAGATGCGAGAGCAAGTAATTTTTTGTAATCAAGCCATAAGAATACTTTTTTAACAATATTTTTCTGAATAAATCGAAACATGGAAAAATACATATATAAATGAGATAATATAAATCGTAATTACGGCGAATAATGGCCAATATTATGATCAAACATTCGATACCTTTCATTTTTACTTGATTATGCTATCAAGAATACAAATCTTCAGTATTAATCATAATACCTTCTAATTAAATATTTAAATAGTCCATTGTTTTGGCCGAAACACTGTGATACTTCAACATTATTAACTGTTAAAATTTGAAACACTGTTCGTATCAAATTTTTGTTTAGCTGTCGCGAATAGGTACTATAGCAGAGTTATAAATTTTAACAGTTAATAAATCAATATTTATTTAAAATATATAAATTTGAATATAAGATTGTTACCTTAACGGAAGTAAAGAACTATTTAACATCTTCGTCTTCTTCCTACCCTTGCGCCATTTACTTGTGGTGGGCTATTATATTTTTGTATGGCGTCTCCAGGACTATCTATCCTGGGTGGAGTCTGGTGGGATCCGATTTATTTTGAGACTTTTTTTAAATAAGTACCATCCACGACAACTTAGACCTACCACATCCCATTGATCACTGGTCCATTTCTATCATCTTCTATATAACATTGTCCGCTGGGCGCCGCATGACGTGGCCGTACCATCCTCTCTTCAAGTTTATTTGAGATTGGCTTCACTCTGAAACTGCCGCGTAAGTGAATGTACCTCATGTGGTCGAGCAGCGTTACTACGTCCACCCATCTAAGCATCCTAATTTCGGCACTGTGAAGTTTAAAAAATTCTAATTATTAATGAACATCATTTGGAAATATCAGTAACCAAATGTTGAAGTTCTATAATCTAGACAGTCTTTCACCAATTGTGCTCAAACCAAGGTGGAAAGGGCTAGTTTCAGGAACTACCTTAACTTGTGTCTATTCAGCCCTTTTTAGTGGCTATTCTAATAGCGCTACTCACGGCCTGATTAATGTAGCCTTTACATTTATAAATATATTATGCAGCTGGCTTCAATATATACTTCATAGATCATGATGTTGAGATGCCTTTTAAATATAATATGGTATATGTAATCAGTCCAGGCTCTCGATGCATATGCGAAAATTGATATAATATTTATACTGTGCGGCCTTGGTTCTATTCAAGGAGAGACAAAACTTTTATTCGCGTGGGAGACACATAGAACAGTTATTTATAGCGATGTGAAGGTTCTTTTCTTGAATTGCTTACTTATTCAGTAGTGCCTAAGGCATACAAAATTATGAACCATATCAAACGTTAAGATACCGCCATTAGTAAAAAATATACTTATTTACTATAATCATATACTTACATAACGATTCTCACCATTTTATTAAATAAGTTCGTTTATGGGCGCAGCACAAAAAAACTAAATGTAACAATATTAATAATGGAGGAAATTGCTGCAAACCAATCCCAGGATTGAAACCAGAGAAGAGGAAGAACAATATTGAATATTTTGGAGTACATACGAATTTTGTTAGATGTCACTTCAAAAATAGCAACAAGATGGCGTCCATAGGTTACTCTCATTTGAAATTTCTTATTGAAGTTTTTGTACTTTTAGGAATGCGAGATGGTTTAAAAAAGTTTTGTATATAAGTGTGTGCATCTCCATGGATGGTTAATTGTTTTTATGGTGCTTCAAAATGGAAGAAATACACAAGGTGTACTCTCTCATATCCAAGTGTGTCGTTCTGCATCCCTGACCACTAGCCAGTCACCTTAAAATTCTATATCCTCCTCGTTTTCTTTACAGCCACCACAATTCCTGACCATCGCACTTACTGCCCTATTCAGCCATTTCTACAATCATCCTGATCCACCGGCATCTTTTGCGTCTCTCCGCTCTTCGGACGCCTTCGTCACTTACATCTCCTGCCGCCGTCTCCGGAATTGTACTCCCAAAAAGCTAAGATTCAATAAGAAGAATAATGGTGTGAGTAAATACATATACTAATTATTAGCTTATGTATCTACGATAAACTTGTTACCTTGGCGAAAAACAGTGTTTGACTTTTCTCTTCTAAGATAAATTAATTATTACGAAAGAATTTCAATAACTATTATAATTTTACGACAGGATTTCAATTATTATTATAATATTACGGCAAAATTTTAAATGCTGATACTAAGAAGTAATGTAGGGCGGATGAAAGTTATATGAACAAAGTCATATTGGTTTAGATATAAAGAAAAAAAAATATAGATTTAAATTGTATATTTAGTTAAAATCCACTTATGTCTGTGTCTTCAAACGAAATATGGCACACAAATTAGTGGATTTTAACTAAATATACATTTAAACAGATTTTTTACAAATATATTTTTTCTTTTTTTATTTACAGTGAACTGCTACCAATAAATTTCAAATAGCTTTTTTTTAAAGAAAGTATACGTTAACCATGTGATTCGATTATGGAGTCGAGGAAAACAGTGGCATGACCAAATTAATTAAATTTCAAAAGTCGCCCTTGTTAAAAGTCTGAAGAGTCAACGTGCGCGTATGACTCGCTGTATGTACGAGTATGTGGAGGAATCTAGAGTCGTGTGGCGGTCCATACTCTATGCCTACCTTTCCCGGGAAACGGCGTAATTGTTTGTTGTTGATGATGAATTATTTGCAGATAATGAAATACGTAATAATATCAATTAAGATCCCAACGGAAGCGGCGTAGACAGCAAGCAAGAGCCTAAGCCGTGATACGTGCCCCGACGCTAACGCGGTAACAATGCCCCCTCGCCCGCGGAAGGATTTGCCTTTCCTGGCTCCTGCGCCGCGATTCTCTGCTAAATGTAATAAAGAACGATTTATATGAAACGTTAATATTATGAGCTATGTTTGGCCTTGTTTATACCCACCTAAGCTAACGCCGTCTTCCGTATTTTAGTGTTGTGTATGAAAATATCGCGCAACGAAAACTGGGTAAATCAAGCCTTTACATAGCGAGGCAGGTTTATCTCCCTTTATGGTGGGTACATTCATCACCACTAAAAACACATTTTCTTAGAATGGATTAATGTTTGGTAAAACCGTTTTCGACTATTGCTTTCGGCAAGTAACTCTGTATATGTTTAAATACTATATGTAAGAGCGCTAATCGGTGGAATAAAACTTGGGTTATTATTATCACGCGGTGCCAAGAATTATTAAGGGAGAGACTCGTATAATAAATATGCTCAACTGAAATAATTAATATGAATATAACGTCTGTTTTCTAGAAGCTTTATTATATTTTATGGGAAAAACATGTTTTGCCTCACTGAAGCATTATCAAATGTTTTTTTAAATAACATTGGATAATGCCTCAGTCAGGCGAAATATGTCATTCCTATAAGCTACTCGTATATTAAAACTTTTAGGAAATTAACTTTTACATTCATATTTATTATTTAAAATAAAGTTTAACTTCATTGTACATTTTACGTTTGTACTGTTAAAATTACATAAGTTTTTTCGTTTTTATAAAGAATTTTGACAGGTGTCTAAATAAAATTTTAATTTGTTCCAATGACAAATTGAATATTTCTTCAATATTATTTTTAAGTTCTTGCTGGTTAAGTGCCTAATTACAGCTAATTTAAAAAACGGTGGATACGCGTAACATATAATAAATTAAATAAACACAAAAGTCCAGATCGTCCATGTTAACATGAGCAACATCGAAAAAAAACATTATGTGATATTACATTATGTGCTAAATTAAAAAACGGTGGATACGTGAAACATAAATTAAATAAACACAAAAGTCCGGATCGTTCATGTTAACATGAGCAACATCGAACAAAACATTATGTGCTAAATTTAAAAAAAACGGTGGATAGACAATATGTGCACCATCTAAAAAGAACATTTTGTGTTAAATTGTTTTTATTTTGTTATTTTATTTTGTATCATTGTATTTTATATTATTTGTTTTAGATTTATTTTGTGGGTGTTGGACGATCGAAGTGTGCGCGGGAGATGCCTATTGGTGGCGATGAGGTTCGCAACCCATCACACCGCGTCTCCCGCGGGGCGAAAAGAGAAGGATGGAGTGCCGCATCAGTAAAAGTGTGACAGTCCATTCTTTCTGTCTACCCTTTCGGGGAGACGGCGTGATGGTTAGTTAGTTAGTTAACATTTGATAATGCCTCATTCAGGCAAAACAGGTTATTCTCATGAACTATTATATATTAAAACTTCAAGAAAATAAACGTAATTATTATTTAAAAACATATTTATTATTTAAAATAAAGTTTTACTTCATTGTACAATAAACAATAAATAATTCCCATCAAGAATTTGTATTTCCAAAAAGATTATTGGTTACAAGTGAGTTCAATGTATTTTAAACACCCATCGTTGATTTATAAATCCCATCTTTCGTTTTACAATAATTATGTCAATGAAAACGTGGCACGCTCAAATAAATCAAATATTGAATGTCGGCCACATGAGGAATCGCAGAAATTGACGTGCATGCATGGCACGGTGTTTGAATGTTGAAGCGAAAGAGATATGTCAGGAAAGAAAAATGTGCCAGTCCATTCTTTGATGTTAGTTAGTGAGTTAGTTTGTAATTATATACTCGTAAACACACGTGAATTAGCTTTGGGAGTATGTAATAATTATACATTTAACAACAACTATATCAAACTATCACGCCGTTTCCCAGTAGGGGTAGGCAGAGAGAATAGACCGCCACACCACTCTATCCTGACACACCTCTCTAGCTTCCTCCACATTCATACAACAAGTCATTCTTCCAACAACACGACCAACCCTTAAAATTTGATTAATTTAGTCATGCCATGTTTTCCTCGGTCCACCTCGACTCCTCACTCAATTTACATCGTTAACGTTTACTTTCTTAACCATTCTTTCTCCACCCATCCAGCGATTCTTTCATAATTTTCTTCATAATACTTCCTTCCGCTGTACATTATTTCTTATATATCAGCATTTGAAAATCTATCGTTAATCGTTCTACCACAAATACGCCTCAGGGAACTCATCTTTACCGCATTTATTCTGCTCTCATCCTTCTTCTGCCAATTTCATGCTTCGCTTCCATATATAAGGGTTGGGACCAGAACTCCATTGTGAACGGCCATTTTCGCTTTCATTAATATTTTTTTTGTTTCCAAAAACTATTTTTAAAACTTCATTAACTTTGTTACCCGCACCAACCATATTTTCGACGTCACTATCCGTTCGGGAATCCGATGTGAACACGCTTCCTTAATACACAAATTTACTCACCTGCTCCATGTTCTACATTTAACAAAATACATACATACATACATACAAACCACCACGCCGTTTCCCCGCAGGGGTAGGCAGAGAGAATGGACCGCCACACTACTCTATCCTGGCAAACCTCTCTAGCATCCTCCACATTCATACAACGAGTCATACACGCACGTCGATTCCTCCGACTTCTAACATGACCAACCTTTAAAATTTGATTAATTTGGTCATGCCATGTTTTCCTCGGTCTGCCTCAACTCCGTACCCCATAAACATAATTAACGTATACTTTCTTAACCATTCTTTTTTCATCCATGCGTTCCATATGTCCGAACCATCGCAGCGATCCTTTCATAATTTTGTTCATAATGCCTTCTTCAGCTCTACATTCCTTTCTTATATCAGCATTTGAGATTCTGTCGTATATCGTTCTACCACACATACGTCTTAGGGACCTTATCTCTACAATATAAAGTTATTATATTCTCTTGTATATGTGTCTGAAATGTCTAAAGATACTAAATAAGTACTTACTATTAATACGTTTAATATTGTAAGTGAAGGAAGCACGTTTCGTTCTGATTTTATATTTGAAAATATTTTCATGTTTACCTGAAATAAATTTCGTTACGAAAAATATATCTTTGTAAAATACAAGTACAAAATTTGTGTCAGTTTAAAATTAAATCATAACCTTGAATGAATCCAGACAAAGCTCTTAATAATTTATGGCCGTGAAGCATTATAATAGGATTTTAAGTCAATCTTGCGCGGAGGAAATTTCGATCCCATTTTCAATTAAGCAATTTAAATTTAAGTTTTTTTTATTTTATTTTACACGAAATCCCAAAATAGCCGGGACGGGTTATTGAAAAAAGAATTATGATATTTTTAGGAGGAAAGTTCCGTGTCTCGCGCAGAAGACAAAGTTGCAGGCAGTCGCTGTTATTGCGCGCCGTTTATCAAGCTTCAGATAATGTCTAAAATATAAACAGACCCTCTCCGTCTGGGCTTATAATAAAAACGCGCAAAGATAGCCTTAAAAATATTCTTTGTGCGGAAATATCGGAGGAATGAATTGGCCGGGGATGAACGGCGGCAGATAAAATAACACAAAGGTCGGGCCGCGAGATAAGGGGGATTAGGCGCTCCTCCAAGATGATCAGACCGAATATATGAAACGCAAACAATGGAGAAATTCATTCCGTTTTTATATGTATTTTAATGAAACTTTGCGACAAACAAAAACATTTCACAGATCACAATGTTTTCACTGTCGTTGTAAATTTAAAAATGTTACTTCTTCTCACTTATGACGTAGCGCTGTTTCTGGAAGAAAACGACGAAAACAATTTTGTCTTACATATTTTGAATAGTTAATTCAAAAACTTTGTTTTATATCACAAATTGTATTTATTTTACTTTATGACAGCTGTATCATCAACCAATGTTAACATCATCAGGTGTTAAAAAAAATAAAAATAAAAAAAATATTTTAATTTTGTTTGTAACACCTGATAATGTCAACATTGGTTGATGAAACAGCTGTCGTAAAGTAAAAAAATACAAATTGTGATATAAAACAACATTTTTGAATTAACAGTTATAGAATGTTAAAATATCATAGTGTTTCGGCCAAAACAATGGTCTATTTTAAATGGTGTTTACCATTATCTTTATATTTATGGTTATCGAGGTCTGTTCAAAACGTATCGCGAATTTTGAATTTCCGCTGGCTACGTATATTTGATTTTTGATTTTTTTGTAGCGTTATGTTGGTACTCATGTCCCTTACTTATGCTGACAAGGTCGGCCATTTTGAATGTTTAGTTAATTTTTGACAGCTGTTTTGCTTGGATGTGTTTTGGCTCGTCTTCGATTTTTGCCTATTCCAAAAAATGGATCAAAGAATCTGTATCAAATTTTGTGTGAAAAACAAAATAAAGTGCGCGGACGCATTTCGAATGTTGACTGTGGCATATGGTGAAGCTACCTTGGACCAAAGCAACGTTTGTCGGTGGTACAAAATGTTCTCAGAGGGCCGAGAAGATATGAACGACGAAGAGCGTGCCGGACGCGAACGTGTCCGAGCACGTCAACAACAGACGAAAACATTGATAAAGTGAAGAAAATAGTATTAGCCAATCGTCGAATCACCGTTAGAGAAGTTGCTGAGGACCTAAACATATCGATTGGCTCGTGCCATTCGATTTTAACCAATGATTTGGGCATGAGTCGGGTCGCCGCGAAATTCGTGCCAAAATTGCTCAATTTCGACCAAAAACAGCATCGCGTTAACATTGCTCAGAAGATGTTGGACTCGGTCCGTGACGACCCAAATGTGCTCCAGAGGGTCATAACTGGTGACGAATCATGGGTTTATGGTTATGACGTGGAAACCAAAGCTCAATCATCCCAATGGAAGCTGCCGCATGAGCCAAGACCAAAAAAAGCGCGCCAAGTTCGGTCGAACGTGAAGGTTTTGCTCACAGTTTTCTTCGATTGCAGGGGCGTGGTGCATCATGAGTTCTTGCCACAGGGTAGTACGGTCAATAAGGAATATTACCTGCAAGTTATGCGCAATTTTTGCGAAGCAATCCGCCAGAAACGCCCGGATTTGTGGAAGAACAAAAAATGGCTTTTGCACCATGATAACGCCCCTGCTCACACATCGTTGCTTGTGCGCGAATATTTGGCCAAAAACAACACAGTAATGGTGCTGCAGCCACCGTATTCCCCAGACCTGGCCCCCTGTGACTTTTTCCTGTTTTCAAAACTGAAGAGGCCCATGAAAGGACGACGCTACGCCACGATTGAGGAGATAAAGACGGCATCGAAGGAGGAGCTGAACAAGATCACAAAAATGATTTTTTTAAGTGCTTCGAGGATTGGAAAAAACGTTGGCATAAATGTATTATATCCGAGGGGAATTACTTTGAAGGGGACAAAATAGATATTCATGAATAAATAAATACTTTTTGAAAAAATATAAAATTCGCGATACTTTTTGAACAGACTACGTACTCGTATCAAATCCAAAAACGATGACGTTAAAAACTGAATATTGTTTTAACACCATTTTTTGTCATAATGGAGTACTAACTATTTTTAAATCGAGTTTTATTTTCGACACTACAAAAAATGATTCAATCACACTGATTTTATATGCATAATAATTAATTCAATAGTCCATTGTTTTGGCGGAAACACAATGATACTTCCAACATTATTAAGTGTTAAAATATAAAAAAACTTTGTTTTTATGTACCATAATTTTCATTTTTTATTTTTATTTTACTCGACACCTGTTTCGTTAACCTATGTCGATATCACCAGGTGTTGCAAAAATAAAAATTGTGATACATAAAAACAGAGTTTTATTATTTAAGGCTTAATAATTTATTCTATGTAAAATGTTCAGAATGAATAGACGTTCAGAAGATTTTAATACAATTTTTGTTTACGTAAAAGGTTTGGCGTATTTACTCACATTTTTGGCACGGTGGTCTTACTGTTTTTAATACTAAGCCGCTTTATTTTAGTGTGAATTTTCTAGCAATATGTTAACACTGACATCTTGTATATTTATCATCATGAAAATTGCGTATTAAATGAGTACTTTTATAGAATTAGATTCTCATGGACTCGGTATAATAGAAATTTCTGCATAATAAATATTTATTTATAATATATATTTCGTTTAATTCCACTTCTTCATTAGTTAAGACCGGTTTTGGCAGCTCACTGCGAACTTTTGAGCCATGCTTTGACTATATTGGTATATACGATCGTATGTATAATACTAGATATACATTTGTTATTGTGCCTTCTTCTTCACAAATTATCCTTAGATAAACACATTTAGATAATTTTAAGTACGAGGTACTGTGTAACAGCTTCTTCTTTTCTTCTTTTTCTGCTTTAATTAGGACTGTGTCATGTTATTTCTCGGAGCCTGTTCCTGGGATGCAGATGTCCAACTGTCTCGCCATATTTTAGGTTGTCTTCCTGCAGGTCGATTTCCTGTTGGTACTTTATTTGCGGCTATTTTTATTACTCTTTCAGAACATGCTCTTTCCACATGATCTCTCCAGTAGCGTCTTCTCAGTCTTACCCATCGCACGACTTCTTCTACATTGTAGATCTTTATTATTCTGTCTCAGAGTGTCGTTCCCGCAACGGATCGGAGAGTCTTCATTTCTGTGGTTCTTGGGATACTTTTTGTTCTGGTGGTGCCAGCTCTCGTTTCTTTTCCACATGTCGTTATAGAACGTACGCATGTCTTGTAGATTCGAATTTTGGTCTCCTTTAGCATATTTTTATTTTTCCAAACAGCATTCGTCAAGCAACCAGCGACAACAGCAATTTCATAAAATGTATAATAAAGCAAACTTCATCTAAATTCGCTCACTCTAAATCACCTTGTGTTGTAAATTCAAATATTAATGAATTAAAAAATTCATGGCTCAATTAAAAAATATTCAAATATTAACTAAATACTACGATTACAGCAGTTTAAATGTTCAATTATTGTTTCAGAAATTTTAATTTATCTATTGGATAAAACTTACAACGTCGTTGATGAGCTCCTCACTGTTGGTCGCTGCTGGATAGCTCGCGTTATGTTTAAGGTTATTCTTGCTCCCGTAATACAATCCGGTCCAGAACAGACACCTCACTACTTAACCATCGCGTTGCCATGTGGTCAATTGAGTTTCCACTGCCAATTTAAAGTTGATTTTCTTAAAACCTATGGACCCTAATATTATAAAAAAAATTGTAATCCTCCATTGAAGTGTTCTCAATATTTCGTAATAAAAAAAAAGCAAAAAATTACTTCCTTCATCCCAAAAAAAAATATTTTCTAAGACTGCCCTCACCTTCATTCGTGTTAAGGTAGAATTTGTTTTGCTAATATTTACAACTTTATCAAAAGTGACAAAGACTTACTCGCTGTTTTGAACGTATTATAAATTATATCTTTGGCCTTTTCAATAGGTACGTAATAATACCGACTGTGGATGGAAACGCAGCACGCAACTTAATAATATCAGAACTGTGAAAATATTAACACTTTACCAAAAGGGACAAATATTAATACGTACTCGTTGTCTTGAACGTACTATACATTTTGCCTAGGTGCCTTTATCATACGTAAAATCTCGTAAAGTCTCGCCCCGCCGGCCGCTGCGCGGAGACATGTTTATACTTGGTGTCCAGTTGCTCGTATGCTGTGACGCATTCCATATCAGAAATCGCATGGTTCCAGAAAAAAATTAATAATGATATGTTTTTCAAATAATCCATGTATGTTATAGATATCGATCTATTCCTAATGAAATTCCCTACAAAATGACATAAATTAAATTTTGATATCTTCTCTTTGGTTAGGAATTCCAAATACAAATTTATACAGCTATTTACTCAAGTATTTGTGTTTTGAAAATTATAATTCATTTGTTTTTTCCTCAATTGTTTTTTTTCTTTGCGTCACTCAGTTTACAAAATGGAAAACTTGAAATATCGCGTTATTTACGAGTACGAGTTCCACCGTGGCACCAGTGCTGCAGAAACGGCTCGAAGGATTAATGATGTGTATGGCGACAGTGCCGCAAAGGAAACACAGTGCGTTTTTGGTTCCAACGTTTTCGTTCTGGAAATTTCGACCAGCAGAACAAGCCTCGTGGACGGCCGGAGACCAAAGTTGATAATGAAGAATTGAAGGCTATTGTGGAAGTGGATCAATTGCAAACCACGTATGAGTTAGCTGCGGGGTGCGGTGTTAGTGATAAAACTATTTTAATCCACTTGAAGCAAATTGGGAAGGTGAAAAAGCTTGAAAGGTGGGTACCTCACGAATTGAGTGAAGCAAATCAACAAACGCCCGTTGACTGCTGCGTTGCATTACTCAACCGGCACAATAATGAAGGGATTTTTAATCGAATCATTACCTGTGATGAAAAGTGGATCCTGTATGATAATCGGAAGCGCTCATCGCTATGGCTGAACCCTGCCAAACCAGCCAAACCATGCCCCAAGCGAAAATTGACTCCAAAAAAGTTACTTGTGAGCGTTTGGTGGACTAGTGCTGGTGTCGTTCACTACAGCTTTCTTAAATCTGGCCAGACGATTACGGCAGATGTCTATTGTCAGCAACTGCAAACCATGATGGAAAAGCTAGCTGCTAAACAACCGAGGCTGGTTAATCGCTCTAGGCCACTGCTGCTTCATGATAACGCTAGACCACACACTGCACAACAGACGGCTACCAAATTAGAAGAGCTTCAATTGGAATATCTAAGACATCCACCGTACTCTCCGGACCTTGCCCCAACAGATTACTATTTGTTTCGAAATTTGGATAACTTCTTGCAAGGGAAAAAATTCAACTCCGATGGGGCAGTCCAAACCGACTTCAAAGATTTTATTGATTCCCGTCCGAATGGTTTTTTTAGTAAAGGGATCGATGAACTATTTTTGAGATGGCAAAAGTGCATAGATAGCAATGGTACATACTTTGATTAAATAAATATATATTATATTTAACAAAAATCAACTTTATGTTCCTCCCATACAAAACGCCAATTTCATATGTAAGGACCTAATATATTATATTATTAATAGATAGCTACATTTGAAGTCGAAAAAATCTACGAGCGTGTATGTTATGAATATAGAGGAAGCTCGACAGGTATATCAGGACGGAGCAGTATGACGGTCAATCATCTCTGCCTATCCTTCCTGGGAAACGGTGTGATGGTTAGTTATCTAGATCAGTGTTCCGCAAACTTTTTATATTGAAGGTACACTTATCAAATCAAGAAATTTCAAAGGTACACCAAAGAAAAAAGCAATGTTTATTTAATATTTATTTATTACTAAAATCAGTATACCTAATATAAAAAGATGTTTAGTGAGAAATGTGAGCCTGTTTAACTGAGCACAGGCAATCAAAATTTGGAGCAATCGTTGATAAGGCTGCTCTCATCTCTTCATTGATCGTCCTCAGGTGTTTCTCTTTTTTTCGATTTAATAGTAGTGAGAGCTTTAAATTTGAACAGTTAATATTACTTTATAAACAGAAAAAGTTTTCAGCTCTCACTACTATTAAACGGTGGAACTCGTACTCGTAAATAACGCGATATTTCAAGTTTTCCATTTTGTAAACTGAGTGACGCAAAGAAAAAAAACAATTGAGGAAAAAACAAATGAATTATAATTATCAAAACACAAATACTTGAGTAAATAGCTGTATAAATTTGAATTTGGAATTCCTAACCAAAGAGAAGATATTCGAGATCAAAGTTGCCAGTACGGCAAAACGCCAATTTCATATGTAAGGACCTAATATTAATTTGGTTATGCCATACTTCCCTTAGTCGTCCGTAGCATCTCTTTCCACTCACACTGCTTGTATACAACTTTTTAACCATTTTTTTCTCACCTGTTCGTTCTATACCTCCATCTCGGGGATCATTTTTTTATTCTACATATTATGCAATCATCTGCCTAACATTTCTTCCTAATTTCGTCGTTTGGTTCTTGCACATTCTTCTCAGTATTCTAATTTCTACGGCATTTATCCTACTTTCATCCTTCTTTTGCCAACCCCAAGCTTCACTTCCATACATAAAGGTCGGTACTACAACACAAATATATACTGAAATACATTTTAGTTCGATACGGTGAAATACGGTGTTCTTCTACCGACCCTTATGTATGGAAGCGAAGTATGGAACTGGCAAAAGAAGGATGAATATAGAATAAATGCAGTAGAAATGAGATCTCTTAGACGAATATGTGGATACTCTGTGTTTGATAGAGTGTCGAATGAAAATATAAGAAGTGAATGCGGTGCGAATGATGGTGTTATGAACAAAATAATGAAAGGATCATTAAGATGTTTTGGACATATGAAAAGAATTAATGAAGAATAATGGTAAAAAAATTATATGTAAACGATGTAAATGGAACCAGAAATAGAGGAAGACCGAAGAAAACGTGGCACGATCAAATAAATCAAATATTGAATGTCGGCCATGTTAGGAGTCAGAGAAATCGACGCGCGTGCATGACACGATTAAGAGAGAGAAATATGTCAAGAAAGAAAAGTGTGGCAGTCCATTCTTTCTGTCTACCCCTTCGGGGAGACGGCATGATGGTTAGTTAGTTTTTAGTTATATTTATATATATATGTAGCTATATATACATATATATTAATTATACAATTTCAAAAATGTGGGTAGGTTTTTGTAAGTGATACTATTGATATACGACAGAACGGCGTTCGCTATATCATATAATTCATAATTTGGCTGATAAAATACGAGAAGAAAATGTCTGTTCTATTTTAAAATTATGATTGCCTTTGAAATTCAATCTTCATTGAGTGGGTGGTGAAGAAAATGAGTGGTGGAACTAAATTATATTATAGAATGGGACAAATGTGATTGCGTGAACGCATGTACGAATGGTAAGTCTAATATTAAAGATTCTACCTATACTCACTAAGACGACCAGTGAAATTACATCACAAAAAATTTGAATACTTCTTTTCACGTTTGGTTTCTTTACTTTTTCACATTTATTACTGAAGTTATTGTAAATTCTGTTGAACTTTCGTATACTCGTAAAGCACTACGTTTTACTTTTGCTTTCGGCTCCATCTTCCATCATCCAGTCGGCACACATGTCCAGCCCATTGCCACCTCATCCTCGCAATGCATAATATCCCTATATTGGTGCATCTTCTAATCTCCATATTGGGTATATGGTATCTAGGCAAGATACCCAACATGGATCTTACCATGGCCTTCTTTAGTTAACCTCCATGTCTCGCATCACAGGCAATGCACACTGCTCCACCACTTTTGTTTTTAAATGTTGTGGCATGTCCAACTTGAAGATGTTGTGTCCAACCTTCCGAATGTAGACCAACCGAGCTGTGTTCTCTTATCAATCTCCCTCCTCTTCCAGAAGCCAAAAGATATATATAAAATAACGTACATATTATCATTATAACGTACATATATAATACAAATCATTAAAGTATTATAGTATGGCGGTCCATCCTCTTTGCCTACCCCTCCGTGGAAACGGCCTAATGGATAGTTAGTATCAAAGCATTGCTTTTTACATTTGTGTCGTACATCCCCCCATTTGAGGGGGTGTCGGACTCCTAGCCGGGGGAGAGAGGGCACCTTGCTGGGCCCCGTTCTCTCCTCTTGGATAAATTTTATTTTTATTTCGTACATATTAAAATGTTAGGTTCCCTGTGTTCCTGTCCTTTGTTTCGATGACCAGTGTTTTAACTATTTTCTTAGGAAAAATATTATTATTGTTTTTTATCATTCCACGTTTTCTCTCCCATCCCACACTCTGTCCCACCCTCACCATATCTGTTTGAAATAATTTTATGATAGGCCATAAAATCATGTATCATATTTTTCTCTGTTTCGTGAGATTGAGACATAGAAGTGGATTGAAATTAAACTGGATAAATTGTGTCTTAGATACCGTTTTTGCGTTGTGCTTTTTTTTCTAGAATCTTGCATTCTCCAGCTAAGTAAGTCCCGCGTGAATGGGGGCGGGCCTAGGGATTGTATAAGCGAAGCTGACGAAGTGGCGCCGCTGCGTCCTATAACAGTTAGGGTAACCTTCTATGTATTTATTTAACTGTATGTTTGTTCATTTGTATGTGTATTAAAATCAGTGTATGTTACCCTACAATAAATAATGTTCTCCTAGACGTGCGTATACTAAAACTTTTGACCAAGTTTAGTGTACATCATTGAACGTACGTTAATGTTACTCTTATCTTTCTACACACTTAAACTAAACTTTGGCTTAAACAATTACGGCAACATTGTTGACTTTATAACACTTCATGATTTGCTATCACAGCGAGAAATATTACATAAACTTTGTTTTAAAATATGTCAGAATGTAGGTTTCAGTATAAGCACTTTTGTTGTTAGTTCGTAAAAGCTTTCAGAGTTGCACTCCAACGCAATTAAGTTTGAGTTATGGCTATCATTTTCCTTTAAAATACGCCGTTATATTCTCCTTTATGACCGCTTGAAGAATAATTGTTCTTCGGCTATTGTATAATGAAATCTACTCACAACGGTGAAAAGTAGTAACGAGGATAAGGGATAAAGCAGGTACTTAAAGTTAACACAAAAACATTTTGTAATTAAATAAAGCATCCGTGAATTTTCGTCTTAAATGGGAACGTACATTATCGATTCTACACATAATATATTCACACGTATCATACATTGTTCATCTTGAAGGCGTAGGCCGCGGTGCGATGTACGATTATGTTTGTAATGTAATTTTCGTAACATAATAACAGAGAGTAAACGCAAATTTTGAGGAGGTTTTGATATGATAAATATTCATAACCAAGTGTGTTTTCCTTAGGCTCTTCATGCCGTAAACGATATTCAAAGAGCTCTCGATCAGAAAGCAATAGGCTAGGTAAACCCCGATGCGTTTTCGTTAGGAGCAAAGTCAACAAACCGTTTTGTCATAGCATCACATTTGTAAACACCAATAATGGATATTTGTTTGCTTATCGATTGCAAACAATGCCAAACTTTGTTTCTGGGAAACAAGCAATATCACCCGCTGCTGAAAATAGGGAAACAACTTGTAATGAAAAGATATTATCAAAAAATGTAACCCCGACACTGAAAGACAAACTTTCCGAAAGATTTTATCCGGGCATTTTACCAGCTCGAGTAAACTCGACACTTGATACAACTTCGCTCCGAAGTGTCCCGAAATTCGCTTTGATAACTCTACAAAATTAAAATAATGGTTTTACTTTTCCACAGCAGGTTTATTCTGAACCATATTTGTGCAAAAGTTACATTAAAACAGTTGTTCAAATATAAGTTACCTACGTTAAACAACGCAACATATGTACGTACGCATACATTCCAACTTTTATCAAACACATTTTCCACGGCGTATTCGGCCTTTAAAACGTTATTTTGCTGTTTTAAGTTAACCCTGCTTAGTCTAAAGTACAGTCCCACCGAGCATACAAAATGCAAAAGAATAACGCGAAAGACAATGATTTGGCAATTTGAATAGAAAATACATTTAGCCCCGTTCGAAATGGGATTGAAACACGTTTTTTATGTTCATTTCAACAACATGTCAACTTGTGTTACGGCACGGTTTCAGAATAAACTGCCATTATAGTTTTCTAAATCACCACTTAATGTATTAAAAGCAAATAAAAAAACTAGGATTGTGCTGTATTGCATTCCGTAAAATATTAAACACTCTTTTAACACGCGACCCGCACTACGCTTCCAGAAGAGTTTTAAAGGCGCCTATATTCCTCACCAACTTCTGTTTTTGGTAAATTGTTACTTTTCCTTCGACGTGTATAAACTGATAGTATCGTTGAAAATAAAAGCACATTATTTATTCATCGAAATATCGGTTATCAATCAGAAATTTGACATTTGTTTGTATTCTAACCATTAATAGAATAACTTTTGGGATCTTGGATAGGTCAATGCCCCGTGTTATTCATTTCGACAAATGTATCGGAGATCAATAATTTGACGATGCTTTAGTTCAATGAAACGTTTAACGTATAGTAGATAATAACTAACTAACTAACCATCACGCCGTCTCCCCGAAGGGGTAGGCAGAAAGAATGGACTGTCACACTTTTCTTTCCTGACATATTTCTCTCGCTTCCTCAACATTCATACATCGTGTCATGCACGCGCGTCGATTTCTCTGACTCCTCACATGGCCGACATTCAATATTTGATTTATTTGATCGTGCCACGTTTTCCTCGGTCTTGCTCTATTTCTGCTTCCATTTACATCGTTAACATATAATTTTTTTACCATTCTTTCTTCATTCATTCTTTCCAAACCATCTTAATGATCCTTTCATTATTTTGTTCTTGACACAATCATTCGCACCGCATTCACTTCTTATATTTTCATTCGACACTCTATCATACACAGAGTATCCACACATTCGTCTAAGAGATCTCAACCCTACTGCATTTATTCTACTTTCATCATTCTTTTGCCAGTTCCATGCTTCGCTTCCATACATAAGGGTCGGTAGAAGAACACCATAGTAGAAAATAAATATAGTATAATTTACCCTCAGGTAGTACACAATATAGCAGTACACAATGGAGTTATAGTGCCAACCCCCATGTATGGAAGTGAAGCTTGGAGCTGGCAAAAGAAGGATGAAAGCTGGATAAATGCCGTAGAAATGAGATCACTAAGAAGAATGTGCGGGAAAACGTTGTATGATAGAATACCGAACGATGAAACAAGAAAGAAATGTAAGGCAGATGACTGCATCATGGAAAAAATTAAAAAAGGATCCCTGAGATGATTTAGATATATAAAACGATTGAATGAGAGTAGAATGGTTAAAAAGTTATACACAAGCAGCGTCAGTGGCGAAGAAGCCAAGGACGACCAAGGAAAACATAGCATGACCAAATTAATCAATTACTAAAAGGCGGCCACATTCGTCGGAATAATCGACGTGCGTGCATGGTACGATGTATGAATGTAGAGGAAGCCCGAGAGGTATGCCAGGACAGAGCATTGTGGCCATCCATCCTCTCTACCTACACCTCTGGGGAAATGGCGTGATGGTTAGTTAGTTAGTTAGTTTTACCCTAAGGTATGGAAACGAAGCATAGAACTGCCAAAAGGAGGATATTTGCAGAATAAATACGGTAAAGCTGAGATCCCTTAGATACATGTGTAAAATTTTCTACGACAGCATTTAAAATTGATATCAAAAAGGAATGTAGAACAAAGAAAACATTATGAACAACAATTTAAAATAAACACTGCGTTGGTTTGAATACATGGAACGCATGGAAGAGAAAATAATTGTTTAGAAAGTATTAATTAACGATTACGGAGTACGGAGTCAAGGAATACCAAAGACAACATAGCATTACCAAATTAATTAAAATTTAAAGCTCGGTCATGTTAAATGTTGGAAGAATCGAAGTGCGTATATGACTCACTCTATGAATGTGTTGGAAGCTTGAGAAGTGTCGGGATAGAGTAGTGTGGCGGTCCATTCTCTCTGACAACCCTTCTGGGGAAACAGCGTCATGGTTTTAGGTGTTTTTATAATAAATTATTTATTTATTTATTTATACATGATACATTACAAACGAAAAACATTTAGGCGACTCATTTGGACACATAACGGTGTTACAAAGATAAGATAAAACAACATGAGACCAAAAAATCATACATATCAGAAGGAATCCAAATATGTCGACGTCAGTGAGGCAGTACTCTCTCAGAATTTGTAATATTTTTTTTATGAATATTGCCTCACTGACACTGAAAATGTCCAAATCCGAGATGATTAAATTCAGCGTCCGAATTGCTCTTCTTACTGGCATTACCAATATATATAATAAAATTCTAGAAAAAACGGACGTCTTTGTTCATATTTAATACTTTATAAAGAAATTTATATCACCGTTCAAGAAACAATAAATAAACTTGTCGCATATTGTTGCCATTTCTATATATTGGAGTAATTGGTAATCAATAAAATAATCTCATTGGATTTGAAATCAATTAAAATTTTACATGTATTCAGGATTTGAATATCTGTGCTGATTCTAATTTATAATCCCGTGTGCTTTCTGATATAAACTTGAGTTTGGCTGTACTGACTTCTGCAGGCAGTATTTATGTATAGTTGTTGAAAAGTTACTGACAACGATAAAAGCTTCTAAATTTCAAGTTCATTTCATCGTTTTAAAAATGTACGGTCTTGCTCGGTAAAAAAAAAACCGGATTCAATTAGGTTTGAACGAAACAAATTAGCAACTTTATCAATAATTCAATATAGCCAAAAGCTAAAACTCGTGGCTCGTTATGCTTCCAAAATCTGCTTGTTCATATTCATCAAGTAGCATTTTAAAAACACAGACCGTTCCTTATAAAGCAATCCCTGAAGGGCAATGGATAATGCATAACACAGCGCAATATTGTGGAATGGTATATTTATATCGTGGTTTATGTCTCGGTGAGACAAGTCCCAGAGCGACCGTGGTTACTCGAGGCTGCGCGAACGGGCTTTTTTCCACTTAAAATATTTTTTATAAAAATATTTGAACCAGTATGCTGGCTATTGGAATACATTGATCTTAGTTAAGCATATAATTTCGATGTGTCAAAGATTAAAATAAATAATGAAATATGTTGTTACAAAAAAAAATCGCTTATTTCAGTAATTCAACAATTGAGATATGAGCAATTTGCTTTAATCAACATATCAATCCACTATTGTCAACCACGCACTTGAAAGTGGTCTAAGAAATAAGACGAAATCAACTACGAAGATACCCTAAAAAAAGTCGATAAAATTAAACTTATGATCTTTAAAAATGCAGTATTTTAATCATAAAAATCATATTTATGGATTTCTATGACGCCATAAAATGGGCTATTTAGTGATTAAATAAGCTTAGCTAAAATAGTAATAACATATTGATATAAGAGTATTCTGGTGAAGTATATTAAGTGAAGACAATTTATTATTAAGAAATATAACATAAGCTATATTTTGTTTATTAATACGAATGAAAACGTCTGTTTTTTAGAAAATTTATTATAATTTATGTTAATGGTATGTATTACCTTTCTATAACATTACCAGATGTTATCTAATTTGTTCACTGTTTCTTTATTATAGTCTTTTGTGATTGTAAACATAGTGCTAAAATATCTTCTTAGAAAAAGATACCTCGGTAAGGAATGAAACCAGTTATTTTTTAATGATCAATAAGTAAATAAATTTAAAGACAGATGAATACGTTTTATGATACTTACTTACTACTTCCTATGGCCATACAACTCTGGAAAAGTTTTAGCCTTCTTGATTATTTTCCTCCAAGCTCCTTGATCCTAGGCTTTTTGCTTCCAGCAATCCAATTTCCCCAACCTAGCCAGATCAGCCAAAACATTATTCATTAGATGCTATCTAGGCCTTCCAAGATGTCTAACACCGGTTTGTCAAGACGCGTACAGGGTCTTCATTGTTCTGATCTCGTTATAAGGGGCTGCTGAGTCATCGTACGGATCTCTTGGTTGGTCCTATATCTCCATGTTCCCGCTGCAACACCAGGTCCGGGTCCTTGAATCATTCTTAGTATGCTATTCTCAAACCAGTAGATTTTTTATTATTATTTTAGAGTCATTTTCCACAACTAAGAACCGTATGTTACCACTGGTTTGATGATGGTGTTAGAAATGCGCATCTTGGTGTTTCTTGATAGAAGGTTGGATTTAGGAACGTCTTCAAGGAGGCTGCAACTCGTAGGCCTTTTTGAACTCTGTGTTCCAATTCCGCGTGCATATCGTTGGCTTCCGTCATGACCGTACCGGGATAAGTGAACTAACTTGCTCAATTTTGTCTACTTCCTTGCAAATATCTTTTAGTGATGAGGCTAGGCCATTATTATTATAATAGCCATTATAAATAATAAATGACAAAAGGCAAAAGTGCTCTGTAGTCAAACCTCTCTTCTTACCCCATTGTTGATGCATCGTAATGGTTGGTAAGCAAAATTATTCCGTTTTCTGCGTAATCACGTATTTAGGAAAGATTTTAGGCTTTGCCATAGTTAACACAATATTACGCTAAGATTTCATCTATCCCCGGTTAAGGGATTAGGGCAGTCAGAGGTATGAAAAAACAAGTATTTTCAATATTTTTTTTTGACAGTAATTTAATTTATTTTATAAAACCAACATTATTAAATTATTATATTATGTTTTAACTTGATTTGCGAAAAATTTGAAAAAAATATGTAAGCTATCGCCATATTTGTTGAACCCTGTTTCATGATTGGTGCTTTGCGGTGACCATTATTACTTCTTACAGGTGCATCTAAAATCATTAAAAAAAAAGTTTATCTAGTGCTTGATCGAAGCTTATATTTTTATTTTGAAAGTAAACAAAATGCCGGCCTCTGATTATTTACTTACAGATTTTGTTTTATAAAAAGTAGAAGTTTTTAAAAAGCAAAAATAATCCTTCGATCAGACACTAGATTAACTATTAAAGTAATATTTATTTTTTATTTTAATGGCTTGAGATGAACCTGTCAGAAATTATAATGGTCACCGCATTATTGAGCAGGGTCTAACATATATGGCGATAACTTTATATATAATTTTTTTTTTTTCAAATTTGGGTAAAATCAAGTTAAATAATAGTACAATAAATTTATTACGTTGGTTTTATAAAATAAATTAAATTACTGACATTTTATTATTATTTAAAAAACAAGTTTTTTTCTTCGTATTTCTGACTGCCCCTAACCCCTTAAGGAAGCTGTAACAACTGGCTCCCGAGCAGTCAAGTTAACGGGATTAATTTATGAAAGTATAGTAATAAAGTTTCTGCATGGAAATAATTAACAGGGAGATTCTCTTACGGGAGTAATCTTTTAGCCACAGCCAAATAACGATACTCCCACCTCTGTTCATTTGGTAAATGGAAAACAGGAGCTATTACCGCATTTACATGAAATTCTCACGTGCTCGGCAGGTTTCCGTAAAGTTCTTTATTAATTAAACCTTCGTATGGGGGAGGGGGAGGTGATAAATTACTACACAAAATATTGTTAAGATAAATTCGCGCTTTTACCTAAATAAGATTACTAAGTATGTTGCTAGTAAATAACAAGAAGACCGGTATTTTTGCTGAAGTAAATTAAACTCTTCCTGGGTAATTTATCAAACCGCACATTATACCCAACAAATAAAACTCATTTTAGGCCCTAATGAAACGTTAAATTTTTTTTAACTTACCTCCGAGCTGACGGTTTAGTAAAATTTTAGTTATAAATACTGGCAAAAGAAGGATGAAAGTAGAATAAATGCAGTAGAAATGAGATCTCTTAGACGAATGTGTGGATACTCTGTGTCGAATGAAAATATAAGAAGTGAATGCGGTGCGAATGATGGTGTTATGAAAAAAATAATGAAAGGACCATTAAGATGGTTTAAACAAATGGAAAGAATGAATGAAGAAAGAATGGCAAAAAAATTATATGTTAACGATGTAAATGGAACCAGAAATAGAGGAAGACCGAGGAAAACGTGGCACGATCAAATAAATCAAATATTGAATGTCGGCCATGTGTGGAGTCAGAGAAATCGACGCGCGTGCATGACACGAAGTATGAATGTTGAGGAATCGAGAGAAATATGTCAAGAAAGAAAAGTGTTGCAGTCCATTATTTCTGCCTACCCCTTCGGGGAGACGGCGTGATGGTTAGTTAGTATATTTTAATATAAAAAAAGATTGCAAAGATAAACATTGATTGTGGATTTAATGTTATTTTGTAAGCAAAAAGAACAAAATTTTCTTTCTCTGTAAATATAGACATTCATTTGAATCAAAAATTAATATTAAAATTGATTTATTATTTCTTGAAGAATGATGCAAAACTCTATATCAAAAAAATTATACGAATGAAAACGTCTGTTTTCTATAAATGTTATAATGGTTTATAGGATTGATATGATTCGCCTTCCTAAGGCATTTGATAATGCATTTAAAAGGCGAAACATATCAATCCCATAAATTATAATAAAACTTCTAGAAAGCAGACAAATTCATTAGTATTATTTATTAAAAAAGATGATATTTTTTTTAAATTTGGACTGCTAAGTCGTGAAATGATTTGAATTACTGAATACTGGGTAGACAATTTTTTTTTGTAACTTGAACTATGATATAAAACTCCAGATTAAATAATTAATTCAAATGAAAACGTCTGTTTACTAGAAGCTTTATATATTTTATGTGAATGACATTTTTGCCTCTCTAAGCCATTATCAAATAAGACATGCCATAGAAGGTGATACGTGTCATTCACATCAAGTATAATAAACTACTAGAAAACACACGTTTTCATTTGTATTAATTAGATTAAATTAACTTTATGGTGTCTCGTAACATAACCATTATACAATACAGTATACAGTGTGGCTACGGTTAATTGGAACCACGGTGGAAGATTTTGCAGAGCTGGCTTAAAACTATTTTTCAATAATCAGCAACATTGATGGAAACCGCTGTACTACCTTTATTGAAATAATAAAAGGCAACGAGCATTTCGGACAATGCACCAACCCAAACAGTACAATAGAGTAAATATATGGTGTGTGTGTGTATAATATGATTGAAGGCTGATCACTTCAAAGGTGTCAAGTAAAAAAGATATAAACATAGTTCCTGATCACGATTGTTGTTAAACCTAAAAACAATCACTGTGCAAAGATGAAAAATTAAATCAAATCAAATCAAAACAGTTTATTTACTCAAAAGACATTACACGCAGCAAAGTGTACGTACCTTCACCAATATGAAAGACGTCAATCTCCGAGGAGACCGCGTTCAGCAGACTAATTGCTCTTCCCACCGGTGTCACTAGAGGCAGATTGATACTGGTGGCCGGTAGGTAAAACAATCTGTGCTGTCGCTGACGGAGAAATCTATCAGGGACAAAAATACCAACACCCTCTAGCACGGCCGAGTTCTCGAAATATCCCCTGTATAATTTAAATAAATACTCCCTCATGTAGAGATACCTCAGAATTTTTTTCTGAACCCTCTCCAGTATAACGGGATATCTCGCCTCGTAAGGACTCCATATCACAAAACCACTTTCGAGTCTGCTCCGAACCAACGCGTTGTATAGGACTCTGAGCACATTTCGATCTCTGAAAACTCTTCCGGTCCGAACAATGAAGCTCAACATCCTCAGTGCAATGTCACAAATCCTCTCGATATGTGCACGCAAAGTCAGACTATTCTCATAGATGATTCCAAGATCTTCCATCGTAGATACATGTGTTAGTTGCTGGTTGTTCATTGTTTATCTATGAAAATATCTATGATGATTTTTTAAAAGTTATTCAATTATGTAAAATTGTTTTTTTTCTCTTTCCTCTTTTTAATGTTTAAACCACCTTAGAACCTTTGTAATACGCCTTCAATAATCTCTGACGAACTGCATTTTGATAACACGTTACATGTAATTTTGTACAAAATTATGGATGAAATCAAGGCTATGTGTCAGTATAAAGTTTGAATGATTAAATAATATAGTGTAGTTCAAACTTCACTCTAAAGATGCCACCCGTTCAACATGACACGTGTATAATAAACAGTAATTTCGCTTTTTCTCTGTTTTATATTTTAAGCATTTAGCACCTTTGTAATAACCAGCCTTCAATTATCTCTGACAAACTGCGTTTTGAAAATACCTTACGTGTAGTTTTGTTTGTTTATTTTGCTATTAATTTGAAAATGGGCTTGTTCGATTATTTTGTATATAAATATAAAATTCGACGTTTTTTTTTTTCATTCTTCAGTTATGCATAGTCCTCAAGACTTGTTTACACATTTAAACAAAGTATAAAGGAGTTATTACGAAATTATATTTTTAAAAAAATGTAATAATAATTAAGTAAAACGGTGTTTTTTTAAACTATTTCCACTTTGTCTTTATTTCGAAAGTGACCGGTTTTGCTAGTCTCGCTGGCATTGACAGACTGCGCCAGCAACCCTGGAGAAACCCATGGCTGTCTAAATAAAGACAAAAGTGGATGTAGTTAGAAAAATTATTTTATTTATTTGTTATTTAAAATGAACTTCCATCAAGAGATTTCAGTAAAATAATTTGGTTATTTACATAGGAAATTGAAAATAACTTTGTCTAATCCACAAAATATTTTTAAAAAATTAAAAAAACACGAAAGGTTTTGGAGGATACCTCCATCTTAAAATTCGGTACCATAATTTAAATTTAAAAATTAACCTGGGCTATTCGTTATAAGTACTAATAAAAAAAAATTATCAGTAAGAACTAAAAAATAATAGTCCATTGTTTTGGCTGAAACAATGCGATACCTTAACATTTTAAAATTGTTAAATTAATATAACTTTGTTTTTTGTATTACACTTGTATTTTATTTAACGCGACAGCTGTTTCATTAACCTATGTTGACATCATCTATTATATATTATTGTAACACCTGATTTTGTCAACATAGGTTAATGAAACAACAACAAGTCGCGTAAAATAAAATACAATTGTGATACAAAAAACAAAGCGATATTAATTTAACAGTTTTGATAAATAATATTAAACAATACATGATGATAATATAAAAAATATTAAATTGTAATTTAGAAAAAAAACATACATTTGAAAAGACATAATTTATAAAGAAATTAATAAACGATTAATTTGCATTTGATTGGGAATTGGAGCTTGGGAGATTAAATGAAGACAAAGTATTTATCTTAAAAAAATAAACGTAATTTTATGCTAACCTTCATATTTCACGTATAATGAATAATGTATATTGGATTTTTTGTACAAAGTTCCGTACAATTTATTATCTTATTACTGAAGACGTATTTTTACATTCAATGAAATCATTGGAATTTCAGATAACCTGAAGGCAGCACGTGTCCAATACACACAGATCCACACATGTCTAAGCAATGGGTAAGCAATCAGCACAACCTCTTCTCCTTCTCCTATAGCGCGATCCTAACAGACTCTGCCGCTGACAGATTTCCTAAAGCTCGGTCCTTCCCCTGTACCTGTACACAACATTTAATATCCGCCAGGAGACGGGCACACACTGAACTGCGCAAATCACAATATCCTCGAGCGTATAAATATATTTTCCTTCCGAGAACGAGTCCACGTTACAATAAAGTTATTTCTTATTTCCTTCGGTGTATTGACCGTGTTTCCTTGTCCCATAAATTCTAAGAAATATAAACTTGTATTGCAACAATGTTAAAATACAACAAAAGCACAGGTATATTCATTTTATTTTATTTTTATCTTTAAGAACATGTACCCTCAATCAATTACGGCTTAAATACAAATGTCAAAATCCATATCACAGGATTAATATAATAACTAAACACCACCCCGTCTCTCCGAAGGGGTTGGCAGAAAGAATGGACTGCCACACTTTTCTTTTCTGACACATTTCTCTCGATTCCTCAACATTCATACATCGTGTCATGCACGCGCGTCGATTTCTCTGACTCCTCACATGGCCGAAATTCAATATTTGATTTATTTGTTCGTGTCGCGTTTTCCTCGGTCTTCTACTATTTCTCGTTCCATTTACATCGTTCTCATATAATTTTTATACCATTCTTTCTTCATTCATTCTTTCCATATGTACAAACCATCTTAATAATGCTTTCATTATTTTGTTCATAACACCATCATTCGCATCGCATTCACTTCTTATATTTTCATTCGACAATTTATCATATTTAGAGTATCTTCACATTCGTCTAAGAGATCTCATTTCTATTGCATTTATTCTACTTTCATCATTTTTTGGCAGTTTCATGCTTCGCTTCCATACATAAGGGTCGGTACAAGAATACCATTGTGCACTGCCATTTTACCTTTTTTGGATAGGTTTTTGTTTGCGATGACAACTTTAAGTGCACCATTCACTTTGTTGCCTACCCCAACCCTTCTGTCAATATCCCTCTTCACTCGCCCATCTTTTGTAAACATACTACCTAAATACACGAACTCATCTCTTCTTGCACCAAATTTTCACCATTCACGCTAATGTTGCAGTCGCAGTTGCCATCTACTAGACTAGTGACTTTTTATTTCTTGCACAGCTTTGGATCAAACATAAAGATGCTGAAATTTTCCGATATTTAATTTAAGAATTCTTTTGTTTTCAAGTTTATCACTAATGAAAAACTCTATTAAATTAATATTTTTGGTACTTTTTACAGGTTTTCAACGCCCTGAAAATCCATTGAAGTAAATAACTATACTACTTACACCAAATTTCGATTGAAATCAAAGAAAACGTAAGTTGAATTTCTTTTTTAATATTTTGAGATTTCATAAAATTGAATATTTTTGAAGGTTTATATTATTTTCAAATTGGTTTATAAATATCTTAGCAAGGCGAATCATGTTCATTAAAAAAAAAAAAAACTTCTAGTTTATAAATATGTTTTTAATTTATTTATTTATTTATTGATTATTTACCAAGTACATGGTTTTAATACCTCCCAACTGGGGTAACCCGTTCTAGGGAGGCATTCCTAGAACTCTATATAATTTCAATATATAATATAATTTTCAAATTTAGGGAGCAGTTAAGGGAAGCAACACATATCCCAAAGTGTATAACTTAAAATTAATTGACTTATATATTATATAACACTATTTAAACGCTATATTGTCTTATATAATACTATTTAAACTATTCACTTATTTTTAAAAATTATACCACATTCAAGCCGTCCTTTTTTTAATGTCTCCGTAGTTACATGTTTTTTGTAATTGTGCATTGTCATTTTTTGTGGGTCGTTTATAGTTTTGTTAATTATGTTAAAGAGTTTGGGTCCAAGATAGTAGAAATGTCTTTGCGCATAAGAAGTTTTAGTTTTTGGTACAAAATGGTTATGTTTGTTGCGTGTGTTGTACGTTTGTTGTGCTTTTAAGTGTCTGTCGGTGTCCTTGTGGTAGTGCACGACTAAATTTCTTATTAAAGGCTATTTTAGTACTGCGTTGTACTAAAAACCACAGAAACCGGAAAATAAAACTTTTTTTTTCCTATTCATTTTCACCTTTCAATTATAATTACACATGAAATTATTTTTTGTTATCTGCATAATTATTTCTTAATTTTTGTAGTGCAATATACAATTCAAACAATTGACTGTTTGTTATTATATGTTGATTTAGAACCAACACTTTTATTATTTCACATTTAATTTAGAAAACATGTCTTACTCACTTACTTATATTGCCAATATCGTGCACTTCTAAACATATGCCTCCACCATAATTTTCTTCACACCCAGGTCTTGTGCCTTCTGCATCCAGTTGCTGAAATTTATATTAGACTATATTGTACAAGGTTTCTATTCCACTACCGTTTTGTTCCATCTTTGATCTGCCAATCTAGCAACCTGTCCCGCAATTGACCAATTGAACATAGCCACCCTGTCAACGACATCGATTACTCCCAACCTTCGACATATCTCAGTGTTTCATAAGAATTCTGAAGGTCTTATAAGTAACATTGCTCTTTCATGTTTCCTTTACGTCATATTAAACATTAGAGAATTGTGTAATTTTTAAATAATGTTGTGAATTTCTTTATAACGTTTCCAGCTTACATGCAGTAGTCATAAATAAGACAGTAGATAAAAGTAAGAAAATCGTATTTAATTTTATAATAAAATATGAGAACTCAGTTTTGTAAAATATATAATAATGCATAATGCAAAGTAAATCATTTTACTTCAATAAATATAAAATAACGTTTCTTTAAATGAATATTTATATTTTATAACTGTTAATGAAAAAAACTTTGTTTTTGTATCACAATTGTATTTTATTTTACGACAGCTGTTTCATCAACCAATGTTGACATCATCGGGTGTTACAATAATATATCAAATGTCAAATGTTCGTGATTTTTCGAATATTTATGTGTATTTGTTCCTATATCAATTTGAATAATTTCTTTGATACATGACAAGTTCTTGCTGAAATTGAGTTAGGTACCTAAATATTTTAATTAAAAGAACGGTTTGTTACTGTTTATAGGAAATTATTCAAATTGACATAAGAACAAATACACAAAAAGATTCGAAAAATCATGAAAATTTGACATTTGATATATTATTGTAACATCTGATCTATCATAGTGTTTCGGCCAAAACAATGAATATTTATATCAATACGAGTATAACATAAGCAGTTTAGTATTCTGATGCCCATATTCACTAGTAAATATTCTAATATTAAGATATTTCGACTATGGTTTACCTGAAACCAATTCATATTCATCTCTTAGCATTATCCAATATTAAAATTAGATCACCGACAAAGATATACGCATCTCGTGTTCGAGAAGTTACAAGGTCTAGTCTGCGGGCTCCAGCAAAAGTTGTTAATATTTAGCTGCCGACTCGACCACAAATCTGTCTTCTGCCTTACTCCCTGGTTGAATATGTATATTTTAAGTTTGAAACTTTGCATAACAGATATGGCAAGTTACTTGACTCGTCGCTAGTCTAGAAATTTCTCTTTTAAACATGCAAGTCGGCAAATAAATCCGTTCATAAATCATGATATAAACAACTTGATCAATAATCTATCACATATATACAAACAAACCAAAAACTAACAATCACGCTGTTTTACATAAAGGTTGACAGAGAGACTTCATAATAGTTAATTGTGACACGTAATACGTTTGTATTGTTTTGCTGTTAAAATTATATTAGTTTTATCGTTTTTATAAAGAATTTTGACAGGTGTAAAAATAAATTTTTCGTTTGTTCCAATGACAATTTGAATAATTTCTTCAATATTATTTTAAGTTCTTTCTGGTTATGTGCCTAATTACAGCTAATTTAAAAAACGGTGGATACGTGTAACATAATTAAATAAACACAAAAGTCCGGATCGTCCATGTCAACATGTGCAACATCGAAAGAAACATTATGTGTTATTATAATACATTATGTGCTAAATTAAAAAACGGTGGATTCGTGGAACATAAATTAAATAGACAATATGTGCACCATCTAAAAATAACATTTTGTGTTAAATTATTTTTATTTTGTTATTTTATTGTATTTAATATTATTTGTTTTAGATTTATTTTGTGGGTGTAGGACGATCGAAGTGTGCGCGAGAGATGCCTATTGGTGGCGATGAGGTTCGCAACCCATCACACCGCGTCTCCCGCGGAGCGAAAAGAGAAGGATGAAGTGCCGCATCAGTAAAAGTGTGACAGTCCATTCTTTCTGCCTACCCTTTCGGGAAGACGGCGTGATGGTTAGTTAGTTAGTTAGTTTGACAGAGAGAATGGGCCGCCACACTATTTTATCCTTACACACCTCTCTAGCACCCTCCACATTTATTCAACGAATCATTAACGCACGTACATTCTTCAGACATTTCACATGGCCGACCTTTCAATGTTTTTCTCGATCTTCCTTGACTCCGAAATCCATTCTCACCGCTAACATATGCACATATTATTTCAATATGCGAAGGCAGTGTGATTGTCACACTGTCTTTGGTCTGGTGTAGAATTCACATGACAATAAAATGGCGATATATTAGCTACCTATCACATGTCACGAGAATCACTATGATAGCTATAATACCATACCATTTACGTTGATTTGGCTCATGCTGTCATGATTTAAAGAGCGATTCAACAAAATAATAATAATAATAATAATAATAATAATAATAATAATAATAATAATAATAATAATAATAATAATAATGATAGTAATAATAATAATAATAATAATAATAATAATAATAATAAATGTTATCAGCTGTTATTGACTATGATGTTATGATGACAATGATGTTACACTTTTTTTAAATGACTTTTGATGAAAACGCAAGTGCTCTAGAGGTTTTATTATATTTTGTGGTGAGACTTGAGCATACTCAAAAATCATTTGAAATGGCCCTTGCAGCTTTAACATTTCGCAAATGTAAAATAAACTAAAACTACTACAAAACTAATGTTTTCATCAATGAAATAATGTATATGGAATTTTGCAACATTATTCAAGAAATAATTAATAGTTTTAAAAAAACATAAATTTATGTCAATTTCGTTATTATTATTTTACAACAACAACAACAAACCATCACGCCGTTTCCCCGCAGGGGTAGGCAGAGAGAATGGACCGCCACACAACTCTATCCTGGCACACCTCTCTAGCTTCCTCCACATTCATACATCGAGTCATACACGCACGTCGATTCTTCCGGCTTCTGACATGACCAACTTTTAATATTTGATATATTTGGTCATGCCATGTTTTCTTTGGTCTACCTCGACTCCTCACTCCATTTACATTGTTAACGTATACTTTTTTAACCATTCTTTCTTCACCCATGCGCTCCATATGTCCGAACCAACGAAGCGAACCTTTCATAATTTTGTTCATAATACCTTCTTTCGCTCTACACTCCTTCCTAATATCAGCATTTGAGATTCTGTCGTACATCGTTCTACCACACATACGTCTTAGGGACCTCATCTCTACCGCATTTATTCTGCTCTCATCTTTCTTCTGCCAGTTCCATGCTTCGCTTCCATACATAAGGGTTGGAACCAGAACTCCATTGTGAACGGCCATTTTCGCTTTCATTGATAAATTCTTGTTTCCAATAACTACTTTTAAAGCTCCATTCACTTTGTTACCCGCACCAACCCTTCTTTCAATATCACTGTCCTTTCGGCCATCCGCTGTGAACATGCTACCTAAATACACAAATTCACTCACCTGTTCCAAGTTCTCTTCATTTACACTTATATTACAAACTGTCATTTGCTCTTCCCTTTCAAAAACTAACACCTTTGACTTTCCGACATTCATCATTAAATCGTTCGACTTGCATACCTTATACATTCTCGACACCAAGACTTGTAATTCGTCCGCACTATCCGCAACGAGAACGGCATCGTCCGCGTAAAGCAGACAGTTTACAGACAGATCACTCATCTTATTCTTATTAATGAGACAGATCACTCATCATTATTATTATTTTACCATTTAATAATATGTAAATGTCTCATTAATAAGAATAATCATTACATATATTTATTACCCAATAATTAAAAAAATAAAATATTTTAATATAACTATTAACTGATTTTATTTGTTAAAATATCTGATTCTATTTATACAAAAATTTATTTCTAACGTATATTTATATTTTTTAAACAAATAAAATGTTTGTTAAACCAATTTAGTAATCGCGTTTAATATTATTATTTATATTGGAGTTCTACAGAGAGAAACCCTCTAGAGCACATAAATGTAACAACGAAACCTCAACCATCTATCAATGAATTTATGTGATTGGCCGAATAACTTTTAATTAAACGTTTATTTTTTTATAAATCAAATGACAATCAGATTATTCTTAAAAAAACTCAATCACGATCTACTCAATTTGTTTTTTTGAATGTATACAAATACTCGTAGACAAATACTGGATTTTACCCACTGCGGGTCAATCATTATTAAGGATGAATTGTATCTCAATAGAGACGAAGATGTAAATTGTTTTTTTTTAAACAGAATATGGTGACCGAGGCGTTTACAGGACTTATGACCTGTCATTGGTGCTTATTTAATGTTTACAAATATTTTTAATATATGGTGCTAGTGTAGATTGACCTAAAAAATGTGAAGTGTGTCTCAAAATAGTAGCATATATACATCTTTCAAAAATTTGTCAGACGTGGTTGTCGTAAGAAGGGCGGAATGGGGAATGTTGTAAACATAAAGCGATCGCTTAACCCAACGAATGACAGGTCATAAGTCCTGTAAACGCCTCGGTCACCATATTCTGTTTAAAAAAAAAACAATTTACATATTCGTCTCAATTGAGATACAATTAATCCTTAATAACGATCTACTCATATCTACATAATATGTAGATATAAGTATATTGTTTTATAATCGTAATATTGTAACACAAACGTCAAAGAATTGTGAAGCATGATCGTTTCTCATCTTTTGGATTTTTATGACCGGTCATAATATAATAGACGTCCTTCAAACTTTGACACGAACTAACATCCAAAAACTGTGATAAAAATCTAGCATACGCAGCACAACCGTAAACTTGCGTAGCTCCTTGTAAGCTCCCTGAAACGTTTTATAGACAGGCAATTTATTAAAATAATAAAAAATATATAACATTCTTTATTTTCTTAGAAGTTGTTCCATCGTAAGAACCTTCCTTCATAACGTAAGTTACAATTTTCTTAAGTATGCATATAAAATGGTTAAAGTGGTGATGACTTCTTAAATATTATACTAAAGATTTTCTTGTATTAAACGAGTGTTCTCACAAAGTTTTTTGTTAATTTGAAGCAAACAATTGTTAAAAAATAAGTACGAATGAAAACGTATGTTTTATAGAAGTTTTATTTTATTTAGTGGGCTTTGCCTTTCTAATACATAATCAAAAATATATATATATTTCTCAATTATCTTGTCTATTATCTGTTTTTCACACTTATGTCAGAATATAATAATATTTTCGCCGTGGGTTGGATATCAAGAAAATGTTGATGTAAAATCGATTTAACTATTAAAGTTGTTAGTGTGTAGCATACTCATACATACGATAATGTATATAATTTTTGATAATATCCTAGTAAAACAAATATTTCATTAGCATAAATCATCTTAAATCCCTCCATTCATAATATCAAAGAACTTATTTATTTGAAATTTAATGTCATTTAATTTCATAACCTGATCCAAAAATATTTAATAAACATTATATAATATCTCCTTTTTTAATATAAGACAACGGCATATCATACAATTAACTAACTAACTAACTAACCATCACGCCGTCTCCCCGAAGGGGTAGGCAGAAAGAATGGACTGCCACACCTTTCTTTCCTGACATATTTCTCTCGCTTCCTCAACATTCATACATCGTGTCATGCACGCGCGTCGATTTCTCTGACTCCTCACATGGCCGACATTCAATATTTGATTTATTTGATCGTGCCACGTTTTCCTTGGTCTTCCTCTATTTCTGGTTCCATTTACATCATTAACATATAATTTTTTTACCATTCTTTCTTCATTCATTCTTTCCATATGTCCAAACCATCTTAATGATCCTTTCATTATTTTGTTCATGACACCATCATTCGCACCGCATTCACTTCTTATATTTTCATTCGACACTCTATCATACACAGAATATCCACACATTCGTCTAAGAGATCTCATTTCTACTGCATTTATTCTACTTTCATCCTTCCTTTGCCAGTTACATGCTTCGCTTCCATACATAAGGGTCGGTAGAAGAACACCATTGTGCACTGCCATTCTAGCTTTTTTCATACAATTAGATATCTTTAATATAAGACAACGAAGAAAAGGTACCACAGGGCATGTTAAATTAAACTAAGGATTTTTAAGCAGCACGATTTATATTTATTAAGGTATGGATTACGTCTTTAAGAATCCAATTTTATTTAAACTAACATAATCTTATAAATTTCACACACTAGCTTTTCATTTTTTTTATATTTAAATAATGTTCTAAGATATATTTTTCCCTTCCAGACTAATTCTATAAGGTAGCTACTTAATATTTAAAATTCCTCAGTATCCGATCCTTTTATCTAACCTGACTCTTAGTGAAGGATATTAAACTACTAATGAGCGCTTTTTATACGGACTTAAATTTAAAATAAGCTCTCCTATAAAACTCCGTTAAAGTGGTTACCACTACGACGGCCTATTAGGAAAATGTCTTTCTATTTATTTTCCTTGTATATTATACTAGTGTATATAATATAATATTAGTCTATAGAAAAATATAGCTGGACAAAAAAAGATAAAAGTAGAATTAATACCGTAGAAATGAGATCTCTTAGAGGAATGCTTATAAATCTGTACACTAAACATCTGTACATTAAATGAAATAAAAAATGTATGGGGACCTACATAGGTAGCCAAATAACTAAGTCACATTATATTATATTTGATTATTATTTTTATTTTCATGACACGATGTATGAATGTTGAGAAAGCGAGAGAAATATGTCAGGAAAGAAAAGTGTGGCAGTCCATTATTACTGCCTACCCCTTCGGGGAGACTTTGTTTGTTTATTTTTATTTTCTGATCGGCTTTGACTCCCTCTACAAGAACTTGCAAAATTTTCCACGCATTACCGGGCAACCTGTATTAGAAGTGAATTTTGTGCGTATGAATGTGTTCTTCTTCTTTAGCTTTCTTCTCCTTGCTGCTGAACATAGATCACTTCCATTTTCTTCCACTCATCCCTGCCTTGTCCCTTCCGTATCTAGGTCGCTCCAGCTATTCGAGCAATATCGTCAGTCCGTCTTCAAGGTGGCCTCTCGACACTGCTTTTCTTTGTCCAAGGCCTCCACTGAAGTATTCTGGATGTCCATCGGGTATTGCTCTGTCTTGCTATATATTTACCCAAATGCCACTTTAATTCACCTGTATGTATTCACCTTTAATTCACCAGTATGTATTACACCTGTATATATTCAACTATCTTAATGTTTTTTTTTATGCTTCTCTTCTAAATTCTTATAATGTAATTGCAAACGATCGGGAAATATATGTCTGTAATGTATGTTATGTTTGTAAATTTTTATTTAATTAAATGAAATGAAATATTAATTAATATAAAATGATTGATGACTACATAATTAAAACTTTTGAATCGTTTTAAAGTGCGCTAATATTAACAATGTAAACATAACAATATTAACAATATACTGAATAAACTTTGAACTCTAATCCAAAAAAACATAAATTATTTTAATGAAAATTTTATTTCGTTTAAACTTTTTTAAGATAATATTAATAAAACTCAGGGAAATCTTTTCATAATCTTCCGCATTTTCGTTTTTTTTTTTTTCAATACAAAATTAGTATCTTAAAACTTTCTTATTAATTTGCAATTTAAATTAAAAATCTAAATCAACCAAATTACTTTACCATAAAAATGTTTTCAGGAATTAACTTTGGCGAAAGCTCTCTGAAATTTTTCTTAATTCAAAATTTATATTTTACCAGAATTCGTAGTTGGAATTTCATATTAAATTAGTAGTTAAAATGTTTTTATAATCGGTCTCAAAGTTCTAAATATCAAGGAGATTACAAAAAGGCATTGTTTCAATCAATATTTAATTGCGAGTTGAAATGGTCACACCTACATTTTTGTATGGGTTTAGCATAAATTAATCTAATATTGCTATAAAATTTAGATGGTGATGTAAATGTTTGATAGTTCTATATTGTTTTGAAACTACTTTTAATAAAGATTTAGACACGTTTCATTTTCTTGTATATTTTATTTTATTTCATTACTTTATGGAATGGTTGTAAAAATTGTATGTTCTTCTTCTTCGTATCACTGGCAAGAAATCTTTATATTTCATAGCATAGTTTCCAGGGGCGTCGGGTTTTATAGTAATACCACACTTAGAGGCACTTTATTTACCCCCTCATATCTAATACATTTATATTCCTTCATCCTTCTGTGCTTGTTTCATTTTTTACTCGATTACAAAAGTATTTAACAATATCAAATTTTAATACTTGTAACCCTTCATAGGTCACAAGCTAAAAACGGATAGTTACGGACCGGTAACATTAAGGTCAATATTTCTATAATTTTTCAAGTTATAAACACCCTAATGGGTTTTAATCATTCTCAGATAATATACAGAGGTCTTAAATCTAACCAACTGTAATAAATTGAGTAGATGATGAATAATGCCTTAAAAATCAATTTTGTAATGTCTATTGATGATGAAATAAACATATTTGATTTGATTTGATTTGATAATGCATCCCAGTCAGTTATCTGACCGGGACGCATTATTCGTCATCTTCAATATGTGCAAACTTCAGGGAGGTTGGTTAGATTCAAGACTGTTATCTGAGAAAGTTTAAAACCCATTAGGGTGTTTATAACTTGAAAAATTATAGAAATATAGACCTTAATGTTGCCGGTCTCCAAACTATCCGTTTTTAGCTTATGGCCTATAAAGTGTTAAAGATAGAGTAAATTTTAACGTAAAATCTTACTTGTCAAATGAAAAACATAATCTGAGAACAGATTTTAATAAATAAAAACAGATGATTATTATACGTAAGCTTTCATAATAATTAATAATCTCTCCACCTTTTACGTAATACATACCGTGATATATTATATATATTATATATATAAAAGCTTTGATTTGGTACCTACGAAAAAAATCTAGATTGTAGGCATCTCTTATTTGTGAGTTGGTCATGCGGCTCACGTTATTTAATACATTTTTAGTTAAAGCCAAATCACCCCCGCCCCTCCCTATCCCGGGCCTTTGCCGCCTAGCACGCCTCACCTTTATTACGCACGACGCGCCTACGTGACGTCACAGGACACGTGTATTTACCACTTTCTTCAAAACTGGAAAAATTTGGCAGAGAAATACTCGGCAAAGTAGGAAACTGTGAAAATACAATATTGCTTATTGGAGTACTTCCGGAGAAATACAAATGCCTCCGTGATGAAATTCTCGGAGCGTGCGAGCTGCAGAGAGATTTTTGCGTCAGACTCCGATATTTTTTTGCGCCTCAATATCTTCTAGGATTTACTTTTTCTCTGGTTTCTCTTTTTCTTTATAGAGAAGGTTGTTATTTTGTGATTCAATAAATTCGTCGAAGAACTCCTTTTGCTATAACTTGACAAGATTTCTTAATTACATTCTCTCACGTTAACTTATAATAAAGATGTTCTCATATGACTGGTAAGTATTATAACGGTGAAATATTTTATTATCTTTTAGCATATTATTTACAACGATTATCGACTGTTAACTAGTATAAAGTACACATGTCATGTACTTATCGATAAAAAATTTTCGATTCGAAATAAATGGTGCACTTAAAATCGTCAAAGGGGTTCTTGTGCCGACTCTTATGCGTGGAATTAAAGCTTGGAGTTGGCAGGAGAAGGATGAAAGTAGGATAATCCAGTCAAATCACTTAGAAGAATGAACAGAAAAACAATATATGTTAGAATACTCAAAGAAGACGTTAGAAAGGAATGTAAGGCGGATACATGCGTCCTAAATAAAATTAAGAAAGGGTTACTGAGATGCTTTGGACACATGGATAGAATGGATGACGAATAATTTATTAAAAACATATATACAAGTAGTGTGAATGGAAAAACAAAATAGAGGAAGGCCAAGGAAGACGTGGCATGGCGAAATTAATAAATTACTAAATGGCGGCCATTGTCGAAGTAGGAACTATCTACGAGCGTGCATGTCACAAAATGTGAATGTAGAAGAGGCGCGAGAATTATGTCAGGATAGATCAGTGCGGCGATCCATCTTCTTTACCTGCTCCTCCGGGGAAACATAGACATAATTCGTCATTTTATTTATAACTTTTCAAGTAAACATTATTTACCTTTTTAATATACAGCATTATTTAATTTAGTTCACAAATCCTGAATACACCGGCAGAATGAACGAATATTTAAGTAAAACGTTACTTCAAGAGACTCCCCTGTAACGTTAAATCAATTTGTAACTAAATATGATTTACATTATGTCGTAGAAACCAACAGGCAAGTGTTCTTTTTCATATTCAGCTAGTAATCGATACAAAATACCCATCGATAAACAAGATTATTATTTTTAAATAATGCATTCTTTTGAAATTAATTGTTTTAAATTGTAATATTTCTTGTGAATGTATACTTATACTTGTATACGAATACTGGATTTCATCCACCGTGGGTTATCAATTCATTACATATGTTAATTAAAAAGATTAACATATGTAATCAAAATCTTTATAGATGGCACATTGAAACTGACATGTGAAATCTGGCAGAGGACTTTAACATATATACAACTTCCAAAAATTTGTCATATATGGTCATAAAGAAAGGTGGAATGGAGAATGTTGAAATTGCATAAAACGTGCGCTTAACCCAACCAATGACAGGTCATAAGTCCTGTAAACACCTTGATCAACCATATTCAGTTTCCAATTTGCATCTTCGTCTCTATTGAGATACAATTAAATGTAATATTTATTTTGTTAAAGCTTAGAAATGGCAATAAAAGGATAAAAGTAGGATAAATGCCGTAGAAATGAGATCACTAAAAAGAATTTGCGGGAAAACGATATATGATAGAATACCGAACGACGAAATAAGGAAGAAATGTAAGGCAGATAATTGCATCATATATAAAATTCATGATCCAAACACCCACCATTTTCTTATGACCACCATGTTTGACAAATTTTTGGAAGTTGTATATATGTTAATCTGTAACACCACACTTAACATGGTAGTTTCAATCTACACACTAGCGCCATCTATGAAGGTTGGATTTTTAAGCATAAATCAGAAGATCTTTTTATTAACGCAATGTGAAAGGCTACCGCCATTATCGTATTGCTAGATAACGCCTGGAGATGTCACTCCAATTTATATGGTATAACATGGACCAGTTTTTGTTTTTTACAACATTTTGAATGTATACAAATACTTGTAGACGAATACTGGATTTTACCCATTGCGGGTTATCAATTCAAGGATTAAATGTATCTCAATAGAATCAATATTGAGATACAATTAATCCTTGAATTGATAACCCGCAATGGGTAAAATCCAATATTCGTCTACAAGTATTTGTATACATTCAAAATGTTATAATTGAATGACTTTACTCTCCTTGACCTATTTACATTTATTTATTGTTTCTTGAACAATGATGTAAAACTCCATATTAAATAATTAATTCGAATGAAAACGTAAATTTTCTAGAAGTTTGTTTTATATTTTACGGGAATGACATGTTGCACCCTTCTAAGGTATTATCAAATATGATAATCAAACGTCATTATCATTTGATAATGCCTTAGAAGGGTGAAACATGTCATTCCCATATTACGAGAATATAATAAAACGTCTAGAAAACGGACGTTTTCATCGTATTAATTATGTACATTCAAATCATTTTCATTGATTATAACATATTATATGATTAAAGCGTATGAACGATTTCTCATTTGACTTTTTTAAAACTCTCCATAGTCCATGAGTGCCTACTTACAGGTATACGGCTACAAAATGTCGTATTTTTTTAAACTTTGTGTTTAAATGTATCGTATTATATTGATTTTACCTAATTTATCTTATAAATGAATGCAGGTTTCCTTTCAAATTAAGGCCAAATATGTAAAGACATCTCGCAATATTCTCTCTGTTCTATTTTTGTATGATTAAGTGTTCGCATTTATATCCTTCTTATCGTTAATCCTCCATTAGGACGTAACAAAGAGTTAACGAGCCTACACAATCTATGCCGGATGTAGTTTTGCGAAAATCACTACAGCCTGCCTCCGTATCCTCTATTATTGATAACCCAAATCACCAAAAGATAAAAGGAAACTTATAATAAATAGCATAAGATCTTTAAGAAAAAAATTCCTTATAAGGAATTTAGTATCTTCTATTTGTGAGATGTTCTTGTACTACATTTTATAAGATTTACGTAAATGGAAGTCTAAATGTTTAAAACCAAAAGATACAAAAATGTGGTTATAAGTTGATACAAAAAAATCTCTTAAATATTCTTAAAGGTATACTTTTGTAGATTAGGTAGATTAGGTAGATGTAGGTAGATTTAATATGAATAACGCTGAATTTATATTTTCAACCGTTTTTTCCACTCTTCGGATTGTTCACATTATTTCCAATGTACGATTTTTTTAAATTTTAGTAATGTTTTATATTTCGAGAAAAATAGTATATATTCTGTCATTTTTTTAATGATATATTTCTTATGTACGGGTAAAGGAAATGCGCTGTTATTTGAAAACAAAAGTAATTACCGAATGTTCTGCATTAAGAAATTATTTAAAAATCAAATTTAACACTTTTCACTTATCAGTATAAACCACTTTATGTGGTGTGTAGTGGTTAATTATTTATTAATAATTTTGTATTTAACATGTCAAACCACCAAGTAATGGTTTTGTATCAAAGTTTAAGAAATGAATTGTGATATTATAACAGTGTTATAAATTTAACAGCAATTATATTGAAGTATCATAGTGTTTCGGCCAAAATAGTGGTCTATTTAAGAAATTATTTGTTTTGCCTGATCAATAGCGTTAAACATTAAATAAAACTACATATTTTTAAATTCGCTTTCATTCGCTTATTTTAAGATTTATATTTTTTTATATGATGAGATATCTCTCATAATTTACTGCATTTTTTATATGCAATAAGGCGAAACATTGACGACCTTTATGGCCGAGTGGGAAGTGCTACGACTGCCACACCGAATGTCCCGGTTTCGAATCCCGGCGATGGCAATGTGATTGTCACACTGTCTTCGGTCTGGTGTAGAATTCAAGTGACAATAATTAGCTACCTAAAACATGTCATGAGAATCAATATGAAAGCTATACTACGAATATTTACATCGATTTGGCTTACGCTGTTATAATGTATAGAGCGATTGAACAAAATAATATTAATATTAATATCATTTCACACTGTAATAACAAAAAAAAGGTATGTGAAAACACCAATATTATTATATCAAATAGAGTAAATTTTACTTCAAACACATTATTCACGCTAAATCTCTCTTAAACTACGTTATTTGTGGCTACGCTTCTAATACAAAATTAACTCTCAAACATCTTCAACTGCTCCAAAACACTTTCTTTCTATTAACTTGTGTTTGTATCCGATAAGTAAGAATGCGGATTGTTCCAACCCCTACCCCGTTGTTCACTCTAGCGTACCGGAATTGGCTTATAGATACTGAGCGGATGAAATTGCGCCTACAAAAAATGTTTAAATCTTTCCCTTTCACTACCGGCAGAACACCATTTCCATACAATTTAGGATATTTCCTTGGATTCCTGACTCGAATATCACAGGCTCCGTGTATTTTGCTGATACTTGTAATCCCAGACATAAAATGGCGAATTATTAACACCCATTGAAGGTAATACACCTGATATTGGATTGTGAGCTCGCCGCAAAGGAAAATAAAGAACGGGAGAATGCTTTCCACATGCTTGTGCGCCTTTTCTAGCCCCATTACCGCCCATAAAACTTGTACAACATTGAATCGGTTTCGTTCTGCGAAGGTGCTGTATAATCGAATCTTTACTATTACACTGTTGAATCGTACTCGCGGCAAAAGATAACACCTGGGGCTAAACAGATATGACTTTTTATTGACAGCAGTAAAAAAATGTATCTTCACTTCCTCTTTAATACAAACAACGGGAAAATGTAATGTTTTACGACTTGGAGGTAACGTTTTTTTTATGATTATTAGCAGTTGGGTAAATAATACTTTAACTGTTTTTAATTTTGACTTTAATAATGATAATTGAACTCTGCAATAAGAGTTACGATGTTTTTATACTGTAATACTCGGTAAGCTTATTTACTATTCTGAATATTTTTTACTACTTGCTTAGGTTATAAAGTATATGAAAGTATTATTAACTTACTAAACCGTCTCCCCGAATGGGTATACAGAAAAAATGGACCGCCACACTTTTCTTTCCTGGCATACTTCTCTCGTTTCATGCACTCGCGTCGATTTTTCCGTCTCCTCACATGGTCGACATTTAATATCTGATTTTTAAGGATTAATTGTATCTCAATAGAGACAAAGATGTATATAGTTTTTTTTAAACAGAATATGGTGGTCGAGGCGCTTACAGGACTTATGACCTGTCATTTTTTGGGTTAAACGATCGCTTTATGTTAACAACATTCCCCATTCCGCTCTTCTTACGACCACCACGTCTGACAAAATTTTAGAAGCTTAAAAACTGATCCAAGTTAAAAAGCATAAAAATTAGAGAGCCATCTCCAAGCGTTGTCTAGCAGTGTATGATAATTGCATAGCCTTTCACATTGCATTAATAAAGATTTTCTGCTAAATGCTTACACCTAATCTTAATAGATGGCGTTAGTGTAGATTGAACTAAACATGTGGAGTGTATCTCAACATGGTGGCATACATCTTCCAAAATTTTGTCAGACGTGGTGGTCGTAAGAAGGGCGGAATGGGGAATGTTGTTAACATAAAGCGATCGCTTAACCCAACCAATAATTCATAAGTCCTGTAAGCGCCTCGACTACCATATTCTGTTTCCAATAAAACAATTTACATCTTCGTCTTTAATGAGATACAATTAATCCTTAAAAATGATTAACCTGCAATGGGTAAAATCCAGTATTTGTCTACAAGTAATTGTATACATTCAAAATGTTTAATATTTGATTGTTTTAATGGATATTTTATTATATTTTACAAGAAATGTTTGCTCTTGCTTCAATAATTTTAAATATGTATGATAGCATGATCTAGAAGAGCAAAGTTGTCACTCTTTTCAAATAAAATTTTTAAAAAAAATCTAGAGAACAAAGTATTCAAAGGTCGAATTCAGTAAGGAACTACTGTTTTATAAATACGAATATATTCAAAGTTTGCAGAATTTCATCAAGTTGCATCGATTTGATCTTAGTAAACTTCCGCATTCATTTGGCAAAGGCACATTAGTTTTTGTCGATTTAGCCATTTTAATGCCAATATGTCATTAAATACCAACTACATATATTATGGCAATAGTTAATTGATTGATGGTTGAGATATAAGTTTTGTAAAACTCCTATATTAATTTATAATATAATAGTAAACATGATTGTTTAGTGGTTTAACTTGGATTTAATTTATATAAATTGTGACAAATTTGTTTCGCCTTACGAGGGCATTTTCAGCTTGAGAATGCCCTCGCAAGGCCAAACAAATTTGTCCCAATTTATATATATTATTTATATAAATCGTGTTTACCATTATAAATTTAAAAAAGCAATAGTTAAACTATCTAAAACTTGGCTTTTTAACATTGAAAAATGTTAATGTTATAAAATATCGAACTCAAACATAGCAAAAGTATGTGTTAATATATTATATAAATGCCAGTAAAAGCTCAAAAACTAAACAAATTATTTTTTTATAAGCGTATTAAAAATACTAGTTTTTCATATAAATAATACCCTTGCACTCTTCATACACAGGTTTGAGAAACATTTTTAATCTATAAAAAGAGAATAAAAATTAAATGATGAAAATTACGTGCCTGCTTTTGGCAAATAGGTACGGACTTGTTCTTAATTTAAAATTTTTTAAACGGCTCAAGTTGGAAAACCGAAATTATGCGTTAAGCCGGCCATGCACTAAAGCCTTTTGATGTAAAAACGCTCTTGTTCGAGGTTTGCGATGGCTGTAATTCAGTTGTTTTGAGGTAAAAGTTTTTGAATTAATTAGGAACACGGAAACACAAGTATTCGGGGCGGCCATTAGCATATTTTACCACTTTCTCACAAAGTCGTTCCAAAGGAAAACCTTTGGACAGAGAATTAATATATTCCGGGATGAAATATTTCGCACTCTTGTATAAAATAATTACAACACTTTACTTATATTTAAATAAGGGTGTCATTTTTCATATTTGCATATATATTTTTGGATCACCCTTTAACTTCTCACTTCTAGAAGTTACGTTCACATTTGGTATCTATAATACACATTGTACAAGCAAACTTATTAAAACATGAACTTGTTGTAAATTGTTTTATTTTTTTAATGGTACGTTTTATTGTATTAGCTAAACCAAAACAAATCAAATGAATTTATGTAACCAAATAGACATTACAAATACTTAAAAAAAACTTTTATGACGCTGATTGGAAAAATGCATCTATATTGTAATTACAATTATTATTATTCTGATGACTTGTACTTTAAGTGCGCCGTTTTGTAAAATCAATTACTCCAAGGGCGTACTAGGAAATGACTGATCGAACAGTGCAGTCTTTAGAAATTTCTCAAATTTAACGTCACTATCCTCATACTTAATACTAACATGGAGGCTGTTCCACGCCAACGGACCTGCAATGCTGAAAGCACGATCATAGAAACTTGCTTTATTGGCTCTGACTGGAATTATTACGTAATATACGAACAAGTACGACGCTAATGAGGCTTAATATTTTCCAATATTTGGAGTATTTTCCTTTTGAACATTGTTTCATCAATATGAATGTCGATCTCCGAAGCAATCATATTCAGCAGTTTGAATGCTCTCCCCACTGGCATCACCATAGGCAGGTTGGTTCTGCACGTTGGGTGATAAAATAGGGTGATAATATTTTGCCCACAGTAATTGTATTATAATACATCAAACGAAACAATTATTGATAGTTTTTTTTTAACAGATCACAAAATTTAAAGATAAACGAAGATGAAGAATATTCAAGCCGTTTATTTATCCGACTGTTCTACAGAGTGCATAAATATAACCATCTCAAACACGAGATAATTTATTAATTTAAGTTTGGAATACTAAACAAATATTTTCCTTTCCATATGAAACACGCTCGAGTGTGTTGGTGAATAGTGTTCCATCCGGGTTTTGAAATCCATGCATGCGTACATAACTAGATTCAGGTTAGGGAAAGTACAATAAGTTTATACTTATATGGGGTGAATTGTGGATACTACATATTAACAACGGATAGGGTAGGTGAAATCAGTCAAAATAGCTTCTAACGACTACAGTGGGACGATGAAGTTGGAAGAGACGCTACGAAATTGTTACGAGGAATAGTGGAAGCTAAGACCCGATTTGGGCTGTAGGGCCATCGAAGAAGAAAACAGTAGAAGTTTAAGACGACATTCGTGGCAGAGTAGCAATAGCTACTGCTGCCATACCGAAGGTCCCAGATTCGATTCTCGATGAATGTGATTCGCACACTCTCTTCGGTCTGGTGTAAAATTCACGTGACAATAAATTTGCTTTCTATCACATGTCATGAGAATCAATATGATTGCTATACCCTTTACATCGATTTGGCTCGCGCTGTCATGATGTAAAGAGCGATTTAACAAAATAATAATAATAACCATAATGTTCATTTAAACGTTAATTTAATAACCATAATGTTCATTTAAACGTTAATAAAACATTGTTTTTATAAAGATGATTTTGCATACTTTTTTCTTGTAAAATTGTAGCGACGGCTGTTTTGCCAACTAATACTGGCTTCATAGGATGTTTCAAATAACTGTTATAAAAATAAATAATAAAATTTAAAAAAATTTGTAAATATGAAAATAATCAATGATCAAATTTTAAATAATCAGTGATTTAAATTTCTGGTGGTGTTATCGGTCGATAGCACCAAGTGGAAATAACTTGATATAATGTAAGATGTATTTATTTATTAAGGGTAACAATTACGTATATAAAAATAATAATAAAACTTAGAAAAGATAAAGTAAGGCCAATTACATACTACCACAAATATAAAATAATAGTTACGAGATTGAAGTTAAACCAAGGCAAAATGAGGCTTCACAAAATATTTAAGAGTTAAAAATAATAATAGAAGTAGAAATAAAAATAGAAAAAAAGTAATACTAAGCTTACGTAGCCGCCTTTCGGTATTTGATTAATTTAGTCATGCAATGCTTTTCTTGGTCTTCCAAGGCTTCTTTTTCCACCCATACTGCTTTTATACAACATTTTAACCATTCTTCTCTCGTCCATTTGTTCCATATGTCTAAACCATCTCAGGGATCTTTTTTTTAATTTTACTTATGATGCAATCATCTTCACGTCCAAACATAAGGATATAATAACTAAGGATATAAATATGATAATAATAAGGATATAATAACTGCGTCCAGAAATCTAACATTACAACACATATACTCATATTTTTAAAGTTATAACACTGATTTCAAATTTTCAATTGAAATTATATTAATTTCAAGAATATTTAAAAATAAATTTATTTCATTATTATGACCACTATTTTAAACGTTTACACATTGTTAACGCCTTAAGAATATATTGTATAATCTTATGTAACATAATGGTGTCTCCAAGCCGAAAGTTTGCTTCGATCATTTTTTTTAAATTCCTCTTATTTAAATGGAAAACATCAAAGTGTCTCCAAAATTCTTATTAAAGTTGTCACAAATTCGATACATTGCCGCCCTCTGAGCGTAGTTAGTGCGATAAATCGGAAGATGGAAAACTTGGCTCGCTGTGTGTCTTGTGCGTGACATAGATATATTGAGTGTCAATTTGCAAAGAAGTTCAGGGTTACCCATTTTTATTTGAATCATTTTATGAAGCAACATCATATCATAAACAGTACGCCTATTTTAAAGAGAGTCCAAGGAGTTAAAAATTAGGACAGATTCGTAATCTGTGAACAACTTACTATATATATATACGAGGTCTGTTCAAAAAGTATCGCGAATTTTGAATTTCCGCTGGCTACGTATATTTGATTTTTGATTTTTTTGTAGCGTTATGTTGGTACTCATGTCCCTTACTTATGCTGACAAGGTCGGCCATTTTGAATGTTTAGTTAATTTTTGACAGCTGTTTTGCTTGGATGTGTTTTGGCTCGTCTTCGATTTTTGCCTATTCCAAAAAATGGATCAAAGAATCTGTATCAAATTTTGTGTGAAAAACAAAATAAAGTGCGCGGACGCATTTCGAATGTTGACTGTGGCATATGGTGAAGCTACCTTGGACCAAAGCAACGTTTATCGGTGGTACAAAATGTTCTCAGAGGGCCGAGAAGATATGAACGACGAAGAGCGTGCCGGACGCCCGAGCACGTCAACAACAGACGAAAACATTGATAAAGTGAAGAAAATAGTATTAGCCAATCGTCGAATCACCGTTAGAGAAGTTGCTGAGGACCTAAACATATCGATTGGCTCGTGCCATTCGATTTTAACCAATGATTTGGGCATGAGTCGGGTCGCCGCGAAATTCGTGCCAAAATTGCTCAATTTCGACCAAAAACAGCATCGCGTTAACATTGCTCAGGAGATGTTGGACTCGGTCCGTGACGACCCAAATGTGCTCCAGAGGGTCATAACTGGTGACGAATCATGGGTTTATGGTTATGACGTGGAAACCAAAGCTCAATCATCCCAATGGAAGCTGCCGCATGAGCCAAGACCAAAAAAAGCGCGCCAAGTTCGGTCGAACGTGAAGGTTTTGCTCACAGTTTTCTTCGATTGCAGGGGCGTGGTGCATCATGAGTTCTTACCACAGGGTAGTACGGTCAATAAGGAATATTACCTGCAAGTTATGCGCAATTTGCGCGAAGCAATCCGCCAGAAACGCCCGGATTTGTGGAAGAACAAAAAATGGCTTTTGCACCATGATAACGCCCCTGCTCACACATCGTTGCTTGTGCGCGAATATTTGGCCAAAAACAACACAGTAATGGTGCCGCAGCCACCGTATTCCCCAGACCTGGCCCCCTGTGACTTTTTCCTGTTTTCAAAACTGAAGAGGCCCATGAAAGGACGACGCTACGCCACGATTGAGGAGATAAAGACGGCATCGAAGGAGGAGCTGAACAAGATCACAAAAAATGATTTTTTTAAGTGCTTCGAGGATTGGAAAAAACGTTGGCATAAATGTATTATATCCGAGGGGAATTACTTTGAAGGGGACAAAATAGATATTCATGAATAAATAAAACTTTTTGAAAAAATATAAAATTAGCGATACTTTTTGAACAGACCTCGTATATTAAAAAGATTTTTTTTTATGAACAAATTTATGAAAGGATCGCTGCGTTGGTTCGGACATATGGAGCGCATGAATGGAGAAAGAATGGTGAATAAAGTATTCGTTAATGATGTAAATGGAGTACGGAGTCGAGGCAGACCGAGAAAAACATGGTATCACGAAATTAATCAAATTTTAAAGGTTGGTCATGTTAGAAGTCGGAAGAATCGGCGTGCGTGTATGACTCGCTGTATGAATGTGGAGGAAGCTAGATAGGTGTGCCAGGATAGAGTAGTGTGGCGGTCCACTCTCTCTGCCTTGCCCTACGGGGAAACGGCGTGATGGTTTGTTGTTGTTGTTGTTATATATTTTTTATTAATTTGTAACTAAATAACCAACCATCGCGCCGTCTTCGCAAAAGGGTCGGCAGAAAGAATGGACCGCCAGACGGTTCTTCCCTGACATGCTCTCACATCCCCAACATTCTTACATCGTGTCACGCACACACGTCAATTTCTCCGACTCCTCACGTTGCCGACATTCAATATTAGATTTATTTGATTATGCCACGTTTTCTCGGTCTTCCTCTATTTATTTTCAATATTAAAACAAATTTTGGTTGTAGTTTCAATATGGCATAAATATTTCTTCATATAGCATAAATTGTTTTGTTTTTCTAATATATTTACTTTATGTTTGGTATATATAATACAATAAGTTAGCGAAACTGGGTTCTGCGCTTAACCCCATCTAAAGCGTCAGAATTTCACTTCGTTAATTTGTTAACGTTGAGTTGATTAATTGCTGTTATACACGGTGGTATATTTTCCTTCCTAAATACCCTGTGTACGCAGATTCTGATGCAATTACTGGCAGGAATATCCATTATGCTGAGTAATTTACTGTTTTCTCTTCACAAACTCACTGCAAGAATTGTTCAAATGCGGTTTTCCAGAATGACTTAAACCAATTTCTGCCGTATCATTAATAATATTATAAATTGTTAAATAAAAATAAAACTTTGTTTTATTTTTCAGAATTGTATTTTTATTCTTCGCGACAGCCGTTTCGTCAACCTTTGTTCTTATCATCAGGTTTTACAATGATATATCAAATGTCATATTTTCTTGATTTTTCGAACCTCTATGTGTATTTGTAAATTATTAAAACTGACATAGGAACAAATAAACATAAGGGTTCGAAAAATTACGAAAATTTGACATTTGATATATTATTGTAACACCCGATGATCCTGTAGGCCGAACGCAACATCAGATGAGAGTAGTGATATCAAGAGTTCCACTAAAGAACACCAAGGAGTTTGTCTACCTCGGGAACAAAATAACATGGGACGGTCGGTCTAAGAGCGAGGTCGACAGCCGTATACATCAGGATAGGCTTGCATTTAATAAAAGGTCGAAAATAATAGAATCAAATAATATAGACCTAAAACTGAGAAAACTCTTCATCAAGACCTTTGTATGGAGTATGGGAAAGACGGAAGTCGACGGAAAAAAAAGTCGAAAGAAACATTTGATAATGTGTTAGACACGCGAAACATGTCATTCACATAAAATATAATAACACTACAGGAAAACAGACGTTTTTTATTCGTAATAATTACTTAATATGGAGTTTTACACCCTTGTTCAACAAACAATAATTTAGCTTTTTTAATTATGATTATAATACCACACCATGTACTAGTACATGTATTGTACAATAAGCGCTTTAATAACATCGATGTGTTCCATTTTAATGAAAGTGATATTAAAAAAATGGTTGGAGCAACCCTTCGGGGCGTATGAAACTAGTTGCTCTACTTTTTCTTTTCTTGTCTTTTTCTTTTCTCTTTTTTTTCTTTTTTTACATTTTAATATTACATTTCATTGTGAATTATTCATTTTTACTGGTACTACTAGTTTTCTCTTTATTCATTAAAATATTAATTTCTCTCTCTCTGGTGTCAACCTGGGATTGGTTTGCAACAATTTCCTCTATTCTTCTCTTCCATTTTTCCCTGTCTTGTGCGGCTCTTTTGAAATCTGCATATCGCACCGTGAGTGTAAAACCGAAACAAGTGCAAATATATAGTTTGGAGATATGGGAGTTTAAAGACTTCATATTGCTTGGAAAAACTGTTTTTTTTAAATAAACCAATGATTTTCGGTTTATAGGTATATTACTTTAAACTGAAAATCATTGGTTTATTAAAAAAAAAAAGTTTTTCCAAGCAATATGAAGTCTTTAAACTCCCATATCTCCAAACTGTATATTTGCACTTGTTTCGGTTTTACACTCACGGTGCGATATGATGAGCAGCGCACGTCCACCAACAGGTCCTCCAGGTACTCTCGGCGTGGGCGTCCCCTAGAGTTTGTCCCCTCGGTCATACCTTCCATCATGGTACGCAAGAGGTCTTCTTATCGTATTACATGGCCGATCCATCTTGCACGTCTTTCGGACTAGGTCCTGAGCATTGTTACTTTATTCTTCTTACATAATTATTAAATTCAAGGGTTAATTTTTTTTATCTCAATGGAGACGAAGATGCAAACTGGAAACTGAATATGGTGATCTAGGTGTTTACAGGATTTATGACCCGTCATTGGTTGGGTTAAGCGCACGCTTTATGTAATTACAACATTCCCCCTTTCTTATGACCACCATGTCTGACAAATTTTTGGAAGTTGTATATATGTCAATATCCAACACCACAATTCACATGTCAGTTTCAATGCGCCATCTATGAAGATTAGATTTAAGCTTTAAGCAGAAGACCTTTATAACGCAATGTGAAAGGCTACCGACTATTAACGCACTGCTAGATAACGCCTGGAAATAACCTTATGTCAGTTGTTATATAATATTTGTGGTAGCATGTAATTGGCCTTGTTTTGTTGTCTCTGTGTGTTTATATGTATATAATGTATTCGCTGTTTTGTTACTCTCAATAATAATAAATAAATTAATTAATTAATTAAGTGCTCCATACGAAAGAATAGTTTTTTATTTCATTGGGAATTTTCTGAACAATCTTAAGGCGAATAAAAATGAACTAATGCCAATAAGCTGAGTGGAATTTATAATCTTTCAACAAAATGATTTGAATTTTTTTTTTGGTTATTACATTAATGGAAGTACAAAGCTCCGGCACTGAAGCCAGTATCTCCTTTCAGGATAAACAATTTATGGAGTCACGTCCTGCACGACCTTTTATCTTGTACAATAATTTGATTTCAAGCAGACGTCTCCAGAACGTCTCCAGAAATCTAATTCTCACGCCCGCGATCGCAGCCTCGTAAGCTATTTGCCTCGAGTAGTTCTCGCTAGTGGTGGGTTTAATCGATTTATTCATCATCGATATTCCTGAATAATCGAACCATTTCGCGATGTCATTTCAGTCATACTTTATTTCCTTTAATCTAATATTATTATTTTACGTTGTTTTTTTTTTCAAACTCCGTCTGCTATACAATCGTATTTTTAAAATATTCGAGAATTTAAATTAAATAAACTGATTTGGCTCAATGCATTGCCATTAAAATCTGATTCTTATCCGGCCATTAAAAACGATTTTGATAAAGATATTTTCATTCATAATATATGCCCCGATGAAGAACTGGCTGTATGAAAACCGTTCAATCGTAAAATTGATCAGTCCTTAAAACAAATATTATATATTTTACATCAATTGAAATCGTCTACCTCACTATATCAATAAATCAATCAATCAATCAAATCAGTTTATTTCATCAACAGACATTACAAAATTTATTTTTAAGGCATCTTTTGAGAACAGGTAAAATATTATATATTGTGTATAGTATACTAGCAGAAACGCATGAGAGATGGTTCAACATTAGGAACACAGGATACTCTCCAGAATTAAGAGTATTTGCCTTCTGAACGTACTTTCACTAACATGAAAGACGTCGATCTCCGAGGAGACCGCGTTCAGCAGACTAATTGCTCTTCCCACCGGTGTCACCAGAGGCAGATTGGTTCTGGCGGCCGGTAGGTAAAACAATATGTGCTGTCGCTGTCGGAGATATCTGTCTATAGACCTATGTGGAATATACCAATACCTGTGGAGAATACCACAGGTTGCACATTCTATAAGGTGGATACCTTACTGTCCTTCCATCTTTTAAGAGGTCTTCTACGAGGGCAAGTCTCATGAGGCTGATTATGTAGTGCAATATAGGGGGTCTGGTGGTGTATTTTCTTTAGACATGACCGTATTAGTGCCTCCACCTTCGCTGTCTACTACATCTTATAATATCTTCAACCTCACATACCTCACTTAATTTGGTGTTCTGCACGCGATCTCTCAATGTCTTCCAGGTATACTCCTCACTGTCTTCATATTGGCGGTCATCAGAACTTGTTTGGTCCTGACAGTTTCTGCCCTTGGTTCAATGCTACATGTTATTATTGGTCTTACGCATGCTTTATAAATTCTCAAAGTACTCCCAATGGCAATGTCTTTATTTTTCCATATTGTAGATTTTAGCGCACGATAGATGCAGCTACCTGTTGACATTGGCTTGTATTTCTTCACACAAATCAACTCCTCCAACGAAATATATGCCTAGATATCTGATTTTGACACTCCCTAATGAAATTAATATACTATGTTTTTTTATTGAAAAAATATCGAAGCATTCCAATGGATGCATTTAATTATTCCCTTTACTAGTTCTCGCCTCGAGCCGCTTCATTGGCAAACAATCGATAGTAGTGCCGATGCCGGTTTAAACGGCTCCAGACATGGCACCCGTTAAATGGATCGGCAGTTAGACTTAAACTTGGGCCATGTAATACATTTGCCAGGCGTGAATGGCGAATGGTAATCCGTATTTACGGGCGCGGGCGGTCTGCCGCAACTCAAAAGCTTTGCTAACTCCGAGGAGAGATAATGGGAAAAAGTGAACCCGTGTGAATGAACGAAATGCTGTTTTATCATTTTTTCTTCTTCTTCTTCTTCTTCAAGTGCCCTGTCTTCTTCAAGGGTCCCCTCAACGTTGGCGATCACCTCGGTGAACCTATCCCTGTCCTGCGCCGCTCGAAACAGCTCCTCCAAACTTGCCAGTCCACTCCCTTGCGTTTCGCAGCCAGGACATCTGTCTCCTACCGGGCCCTCGGCGTCCCTCAATTTCCCCCTGCAATATCAGTTGGAGAAGGTGGTACTTTTCCCCATGCAGATGTGAAATCTTCCAAACGTTGATGGTTGACAACAGCTCCCTGTCAAATCTAGCGCGCCTCAAGACTTCGGTATTGGTAACCATGTCTGTCCAGGGAACTCTGAGCATTCGGCGATGGAGATATATTTCAAATGCTTCCAGTCTGTTCATTAAGTTGACTTTTAAGGCCCACGTTTCACATTCATACAATACCACAGATAAAACAATTTTTCTAATCGTTAAAAAAACTCTTCAATATTTATTTTTATATTTAACAATTACGATGTGATTGCGCAGTATCAATTTACTTATTTATGTTGTTTATTGAAATTTCTTGGTAGAAGTTCATTGTAAATAATGAAAATAAAAAAAAATTATTAAGAATTTTTCTATGTTTATTTTTAGTGTAAAATCTACTTATTGATTTTCGTCTTCGACCGGTTTCGGCAGCTCGCTGCCATCTTCTGGTACCTACATCAAACTTTGTTGTCCTTATATAGGGGATGCTATTGGTGGGGGTTGAATTGTGAACGATTTTACCTAATCGATTATTTCCAGGTATTTCTAACTGTAAATTTGTGTATATAATTAAAATGTGATTTATAATATGACTAATGTTGGCAAAGATACAATACAGAGAATTTCGAAATGACTAATTCTATGAAAATATTTTATGGTTTGTATATAATTAAAAGGTTATTAAGGATATAAAGTGATGCTATACAATGAAAGGTTTTTAATGGATTGTTTAGTTAAAGTGAATTTAATAATATATGAGATAACTAATTGGCTCCGATTTTGATGATTGGTGAACTCGTTTGGACTGCAATTCTGAAACAAAATTAAAATATTAAAAATTAATCGGGGAAAAATAATTAAAAATTAAAATATTAAAAATTAATCGGGGAAAAATAATTTTGTTTCAGAATTGCAGTTCAAACGAGTTTATCAATCATCAAAATCGGAGCCAATTAGTTATCTCATATATTATTAAATTCACTGTAACTAAACAATCCATTAAAAACCTTTCATTGTATAGCATCACTTTATATCCTTAATAACCTTTTAATTATATACAAACCATAAAATATTTTCATAGAATTAGTCATTTCGAAATTCTCTATATTGTATCTTTGCCAACATTAGTCATATCATAAATCACATTTTAATTATATACACAAATTTACAGTTAGAAATACCTGGAAATAATGGATAAGGTAAAATCGTTCACAATTCAACCCCCACCAATAGCATCCCCTATATAAGGACAACAAAGTTTGATGTAGGTACCAGAAGATGGCAGCGAGCTGCCGAAACCGGTCGAAGACGAAAATCGATAAGTAGATTTTACACTAAAAATAAACATAGAAAAATTCTTAAATTTTTTTTTTTTATTTTCATTATCAATTTACTTCACGGAAAATAAGAATCCCAAGAAATATCTCGTTGCTGTATTTTAGATAATGGCAAATAACAAATATATCGATGCTGTTAATTGGACAGACTCCAATAGTAAAAGTAATCAGTGTTAAAATATCGTCAAATCAAATGTGTTTTCTATTTCATTTATATATTATCATTTCAATTAGACTTATTTGGTATGTAGGTACAGTTAAACTCCAATATCTGGATTAATAAGTACTGTTTCTTGGACATGAAATGGATATAAAAATAAACAAAAAATATTAAGCGTTTATTTAACATGTTAGTTTTTGAAAGGGAAGAGCAAATGACAGTTTGTAATATAAGTGTGAACGAAGAGAACTTGGGACAGGTGAGGGAATTTGGGTATTTAGGTAGCATGTTCACAGCGGATAGCCGAACTGATAGTGACGTTGAATGAAGGCTTGGTGCGAGTAACAAAGTGAATGGAGCTTTAAAAATAGTTATTGAAAACCAGAATTTATCAATAAAAGCGAAAATGGCCGTTCACAATGGAGTTCTGGTCCCAACCCTTATGAAGCATGGAACTGGCAGAAGAAGAATGAGAGCAGAATAAATGCGGGAGAGATGAGGTCCCTAAGACGTATGCGTGGTAGAACGATGTAAGATAGAATCTTTAATGCTGATATAAGAAAGGATTGTGGAGCGAAAGAAGGCATTATGAACAAAATAATGAAAGGATCGCTGCTTTGGTTCGGACATATTCTGGTACCTACATCAAAGGTTACGTTAACGACGTTAATGCGGTACGGAGTCAAGGTAGACCGAGGAAAACATGGCATGACCAAATAAATCAAATTTTAAAGGTTGGTCATGTTAGAAGAAATGAATGTGGAGACAGCTAGAGAGGTATGTCAGGATAGAGTATTGTGGCGGTTCATTCTCTCTGCCTACCCCTGCGGAGGAACGCCGTGATGGTTGGTTTGTTTGTTTTAGATTCATCATCATCATCATTATCATTCATCTTTTCTCGGCGCGCTAGCACTCGGTGTAGGACTTGGCCTCCTCCACAACGGTCCTCCACTGACTTCTGTCTCTGGCCATCTCCCTCTATTCCCCAACTCTTTCCATTTTCCCCCAATCTTATTCCACGCAATCCGCCTATCTTTTCCCCGGCCTGCCTCTTGGTCTCTTTTCGCGGGGCACCTATCTGGATATAATTTGTGGTGTTCTACCCCCTGGCATTCTTTCCACATGGCCTGTCCACCGTAAGCGTTGAGACTTACAGAATCTCACTGCTGTTTCCTGGTTAATCAGTAGTTCAAGGTTTCTTTTAATTATGTAAGTCCCATCCTCCAGCTTTAGTCCAAAAAAATTTCACAGTATTTTCCTCTCAGAAACTGGCAGCCTGCCTTCCTCTCTCTGCGTTAGAGACCATGTCTCACAGCCGTAGGTGACTACCGGTCTTATATGTTTATGATAGTCTTAGATGTTTGTTTTAGATTAGCATTTATAAATGTGGAAAGCAACAGAAAAATACCAGGTCTAAGTGACATGCTAAAAATCAACAAAATGTTACAGTTTGCTGCGAACCAATCCCTTGGATTGAAACTAGTGTACGATAATATAAACTGTAAAGTAGCAATAATTCATGATGGTAATAAAATCAAATATAGATATTTAAACAGTTCAAGTTATGAATGTTTCTATAAATAATTGAGAAATTATTTTTCAGATTACTTCCATGACAATCACATTGAAATTTAAATATGGAACGTTTTGAAAATGTGTACTTATAAAACCTTTCCCAGAAAGAATTGTTTGTGTAAAGAATTCGTTAGTGTTCCCAATTTGTGTGAAACACGAGGGAAGAACAGATTTAAAAAGTTTACAGCATTATTATTTCGGAGTGCTTTCAAATTTAGTATGAAGTTGTTTCCTTTTCTCGCGAGGACAGTCTTGAATATTTTTAGAGAAAATCCAATAATGATTCCAAACATCCATCCAGTCGAGTGTATGGGTAATCGTAAACTCAGAACCTATTTCCATTCGTTGCGTAATGGAGGTACGGAACAAAACACTTGACAAAAACTCTACATGACTGTTTGATAACGCGATACAATATCTTAAAAATGCTCATACAGCTGAATCATTTTTGATAAATCAAGTTCACAGCGGTTTAATACAGTACTCGCAAAAAGTGACTTAGGTAGTTCTTAGGGTATTCTTCTGCTAAACGCGTATTTGTGGCATTGAATAGTATGCTTAGCTAAAATGCATGCTGATTAAATGAAGGGACAAATGATAAATGCTATAAAAGTGCGTACGCTCTGACGGTTTTAGACAAGTTTTATTTTATCGTGCCGCCCACTGGTTACCTTTCGTGTCGGGGATCCGAGAGAGAACAACAATGGCGCCCAACTCAGGCAGCTTATTTCCCGCCAAATTGTGAAGAAGCGATAATGGCGGCCGCCGAGGCGGAAAATCCTCTAATACTAATTCATTCCGACAAACTCTGAGAATGAATTATTATACATACACCTACATAAGAATGGCTCGTGGAAGGGAGAATGGAGTACCCAATGTTATAAAAATGAATTATGTCTTCGAGGTTCATGATTTTTACATGGGTTCGTACTTATGCGAGTGCCTACTTAGTCGGATAATTACCATTATTATGTTAATTTACAAACGAGTTTACACAAACATAATCTATTAACTTTCCAATAAATGTCCCCTAAATAGCAATGTCAAAAAAATGTAATAATATATTTAATTATTCTTTTGTTTTTGAAAATTTGGTTTGGTTCATGTGGTGCTCCTGTTAATTTGGAGATATTTCGCGTATAAGTGAATTGTTTTGGTCAATTTAACTGTTGCCGCACTTTATAATAGTTAATTGTGACAAATAATACGTTTGTGCTGTTTTGCTGTTAAAATTATGTTAGTTTTAAAGTTTTTATAAAGAATTTTGACAGGTGTAAAAATAAAATTTTCATTTGTTCCAATGACAATTTGAATAATTTCTTCAATATTATTTCAAAGTTCTTGCTGGTTAAGTGCCTACTTACAGCTAATTTAAAAAACGGTGGATATGTGAAACATAAATTAAATAAACACAAAAGTTCGGATCGTGCATGTCAACATGTGCAACATCGAAAAAAACATTATGTGTTATTACATTATGTGCTAAATTAAAAAAACGGTGGGTGTTGCACGATCGAAGTGTGCGCGGGAGATGCCTATTGGTGGCGATGAGGTTCGCAACCCATCACACCGCGTCTCCCGCGGAGCGAAAAGAGAAGGATGGAGTGCCGCAACAGTAAAAGTGTGACAGTCCATTCTTTCTGCCTACCCTTTCAGGGAGATGGCGTGATGGTTAGTTAGTTAGTTATATCTGAATCATCAGATGTAAACTGATCATCGATAACACACCCATTGAGCAAGTCATGCGATTCACAAACAAACAACAAAGTGACGGCCGTGGCTGGCTGCTTGCGCGACACTATATGGAGGAACAGATACATGCTAACCGAAAGTAAAGTCAAGATATACAAGGCATGCGTCCACTCCGTCATGACGTGCGAAATAAAGGTCACATCCGATACCAATAGAACTAAAAGCCTTCTAAGAGTAGCGGAATGCGAACCCATCGCAGACGAAACCCTTAGAGATCGGATCAGAAATGAAACGATAAGGTCTGTCTGTGGTGTTAAAGACACAATAAGATGGGGAATAAGCAGTAGGCGCTTTTAGAGAGACCACGTGGACCGCATGGAGAATACGAGATTATAAAAATTGGTAAAGATGAAAACCCAATCAGCGAGAGACTACCAGGAAGACCGCCAAAAAGATGGAAAGATGGCTGGATCATCATCCGAGGACAACTCACCGTCGCAAACAGGTCATACGACCTTAGCTAAGAGTAGAAGAAGTTCTGAACTAACTTACTAAAGAGAAATAATCGACCGTCAAACTGCTATTTACTAGCACACTACTCTCGTTTCCCCAACATTCATATATATTTGCATGACCCCACGTCGATTTCTCCGACTCCTCATGTGGCCGACATTTCATATTTGATTTATTTGATCGTGCCACGTTTTTTCTCGAATTTCCTCTAATTCTTGTTCAGTTTACATCGTTAACATATACTTTCCATACCATTCTTCCTTCATTCATTTATTCCATGTGTCCTAATCGTCTTAATGATCCTTGCATTATTTTGTATTACACTTTCATTCGCAATGTATTTACTTCTAATATTTTCTTTCGATTCTCTATCACATACAGATTTTCCACAGATTTCCACAGATTTCCTACTTGCCTAAAAGATCTCACTTCTACTCCATTTATTCTACTTTTATCCTTCTTTTGCCAATCCCACCTTTTACTTCGATAGTACAAGAACACCATTAAATCAGTGTTTTGAAATAACATATTTTTACCATACATCACACATCAGAGTTTAAAAATCATCATTTTTCTTAAACCTTTATAAACATTATAAACGACATTTAGATGAACATTAATATCTGTATGTTATATGTGTACTAGGTAAATTCAATCCAAAAAAAAAATTCACGCTGAATGGGCATGAGTAAGGAAGACGTGGACCCAGTGGGACGCAGTTCTGTAGGTAAATCAAGGCTGCATTGGCTTTATGGATTTATGGATGAACAACATTTTTTAAATCTTTGTATTTACACAATACTTATGTGCACTTTTCACATACCTGTTTCGGATCGCAAACGTATTTCCTCGGTGTAAAAACTTCAACAATAAAATAAGATAAACCTATATAATAAATAAAAGGGGGGTTGTGTTATATATCTCGGGGTACGTTAAATATTACGAATACTTAATTAGAATTGTATACCAATTAGAACATATAAATTATTTTATTTTATTTGGTTGTTTTTGTTTTTTTTTATTTTAATTAATTTTATACGACGACCTTCGTGGCCGAGTGGTAAGTGCATTGACTGCCACCCCGAAGGTTCCGGGTTCGATTCCCGGTGAGGGAAGGGTGATTGTCACACTGTCTCTGGTCTGGTGTAGAACTCCATTGACAATAAAATGGCGATAGATTGGCTACCTATCACATGTCACGATAATCACCATGATAGCTATAATACCCTTGTAAAGAGCGATTCAACAAAATAATAATAATAATAATTCCTAATATTTTAAGATTAATAAAACTGTTCTGTTTCAAGTTTTTTTACTGGTTCTGATTTTAAAAAAATGGTTTGATTCATGTGGTGCTCCTGTCAATTTGGAGATATTGCTTGTATAAGTGAATTGTTTTGATCAATTTGAATGTTGCCGCACTTTGTGATAGTTATTTGTGACACAAAATACGTTTTCACTCTTCTGATGTTAAAATAATACAAGTTTTTTCGTTTATAAAAATAATTTTGACAGGTGTCAAAATAAATTTTTCATTTGTTCCAATGACAATTTGAATAAATTCTTCAATCAAATTTTCAAGTTTTTGCTGGTGTTGGATTGTGATAAGTGTCTAATTAAAATGAAAAAAGTGGAATAAAAAATTAAATAAACACAAATTAATGTCCGGATCGTCCAGCTGACGACAAGTGCACGATCTAAAAGAACATTATGTGTTAAATTATTTTTATGTGTTATTTTATTTTATATCATTGTATTTTGTATAATTTGTTTTAGATTTATTATTAGACGTTGAATGATTGAAGTGTGCGCGGGAGATGCCTATTGGTGGCGATGAGGTTCGCAACCCATCACACCGCGTCTCTCGCGTTGGCGAAAAGAGAAGAATGGAGTGCAGCATCGATTAAAGTGTTGCAGTTCATTCTTTCTGTCTACCCTTTCGGGGAAACGGCGTGATGGTTAGTTAGTTAGTTAGTTGGGTTTTTATTTTGATTTCGTAGAATTTCTACACTGTCATCAACATTAAATGAATGATCTTTTTTAGTGAAGTGGTTGGTGATTTCCAAAAAATTATATTTAGAGAGACAAATGTTGTGCTCTTTTAATCTTAAAATAAAGCTAAGCATAGTTTCATCTATATAATCAACACCCAGTTAATGTTGTGTGCAAGAAACGATTTAGGCTAATTTTATTCCTTTTTTGCACTGAAGAATGGCGTCTGCAGTGCGAAACATGTTTGTGAAAAGTTAAAAAATAAATAGCATTTCTTTGCTTTTCAAATGTTATTCAAATGTGATTCCACAATACAAAATAATGGTGAATATAATAATGATTTATGAATGGCTCGCGTTCTATGTGAAAATAGCAAATCAACTGCACGGGACATGAACCGATAGATGCTCTTCTAGAAGTGTAATAAAGTTATAGATGTGGCTCAAAATAATATATGACAATATCTCTCTTTTTCTTTTTTATATACTTTGTTTAAACAACACATTAAAAAATATCAAAATTACATAGACATGTTTCGAACAACTTGTCCTTCTTTAGTGATACATATTATAAAGATACACATTTAAAATATTATACAATTGTTTACATGATCTGACAGATGTTATAAAGATTTATTTTCAAGTTTTATTCAAATGTGAATCCACAATACGTAATAATGGCGAATATTGAAATGATTTATGAATGGCATTGAAATTTTGCATGTTAATACTAGAAATATTATTAATAATCAAATAAATTTAACATCAAGTCCAATATTCGATTTATTTCCTTTGTTGTAAGTACCTGAACCCCAGTAAGAACTTTTGATTATTATTCTAAATTTTAAATTTATATCATAATATTTGTTATAACAAAAGCATAAACGTTGCAAATTAAATCTTTATAACATCTGTCAGATCATGTAAACAATTTTTAATATTTTTAATGTGTATCTTTATAATATGTATCACTGAAGAAGGATTGGTTGTCCGAAACATGTCAATGTATTTTTTTTAAATGAAAGTGTTATTTAAACAAAGTATCTAAAAAAGAAAAAGAGAAATAAAGCATCTACAACACAAAGTATGGCGAATATAGAAGATATTACAATACCGACTACCTTCGGTTCGGAAAAATAGCGTCATTGTTAGATATAATATTTTCTTAATTTCAAAATAATCTTATCAGATTAAAAAAAATATTTGCTTAGAATCATAAATCAGAATTATTTATCAGAATTATTTAAACCTTATATTTAAAGTATTATAATAAATTTAAGAGTAAGAATATACTAAAATTATCTAGATGAGTTGTTACGCAATTTTGTATTTAATTAACTTTACGTATACACTTCGCTCCAGTTAATCCAGTGTGCGATATTTTAGTAGACGAGTAATACAATTAATTATAATTTCACACCACTTAACTTCCAGAACTCTCTGGAAATGTCACACGAAGAGTCGACGAGTGGTTTTCAAACCTCATCGCTGGACCTACGTCATGAGCTTAACTTTTGTTAATGGTTAAATTCAACTTATTAACGCATCACATCTTGAAGCGTGACTCGTTATCCTTTAAAATAACTATTTACAATTAGTTCAAACATTCAGCATATTTTTAATTACTTGTATCTTCTTCTTCTTCTTCTTCTTCTTGTCCTGTCACACCTCCGTGGTACATAGGGCCTCAAGGAACCTTCTCCACCCGACTCTATCGCATGCCTGATGCCTAACATCATCCCAAGTGAGACCTGCTGCCTTAACCTCGTCTTATAGGGCTCTTTTCCAGGTAGTTCGAGGTCTGCCTCGCTTCCTTTACCCCATATGGGACCAGTCTAGTGCGCCCTAAGCGATGCAGGCTGGGTTCCGTCTCAGAGTGTGACCGATCCACTGCCATTTGCGTCTAGCGACTTGTTCTCTAATTGGCTTTTCGCCTGCCATGGTCCAGAGAACGGCATTAAATATTGAGCGAATGTACCTATTTATAAACAAAATTTATGTAATTTAACACTACCAACAAGTTTGAATTTTTACCCTGATTTATTTCTAAAAATTATAATACACACCAGAAAGTGTCTCAAACGAAAATATTATCTTCAATTGTTTATTTTGTTAGTAAATTTCAATGTTAGGTAAGGTTATACTCATTGAATCACGCTGATAATAAAAAATGACAAGCTACTAGAGTAGGACAAAGAATATATTAGAGGACTAAAATGGCTCTGGTAAGACAAAATGACAGTGGGTTGCTTTGTTCCATGTGGATTGGAAAGCTGCGGCATTAGACTGAGGCTTGACAAGACCCAGGGGTTATCATTGATTATAGCAGCATGTGGATACGTGTAAGTCACTTGAAAGATCTAGATTAAACTGATGAGGAAGCGACGAAGGTAGGCCTCGTTAAAAAGGCAACATGTCCACCTTTACGAATGAGATCTGCCAATCCTAGTCGCCGGCATTTTTTTTCTTATGACTATGACCATCTTCTTTTCACCGTGTGATAAGGAAGTCGTGGGATATGAAAAAGAACGTCGCTAACAGACCTATAAAAATAAAGGTCCTTATTTATTGTTTCTTGAACAATGATGTACTACATATTAAATAATTATTACGAATGAAAGCGTCTGTTTTTTAAAAGTTATAGTAATATAATGGGAAGAAATGTTTCGCCTTATCAAATGTCTTATCATTAGAGGCATTATTAAATGTCGAATCATCATTTGATAATGTCTAAGAAAGGCGGAAAAAGGATAATGAATTTGTCAATCTCGGAGAGGGTGATTCGACGCAGAACCCAAGTAATAAAACTGCAATGACAAAGCTCACCAAGATATGGCAAGAAAAAAAATTCTCCCACAAGTCCAAGATGAAACTGGTTCAAACCCTTGTTACTCCATATTCCTTTATGCTTGCGAGTCTTGGACTATGCGAACATTGGAGAGGTCCAAAATTGATGCTTTCGAGATGTGGTGCTGGCGACGAATGCTGCGTATTACCAGAACGGCAAGAAGAACAAACCAGGCAATCATTGACGAGCTGGGCATCAAGACAAGACTATCGCGGATGTGCTCTCAGAGAGTTTTGAAATATTTTAGACACATAGTCCGGAGAGATCAGAACAACCTTGAAAAGCTCGTCATCATGGGCAAAGTGGAGGGAAAGCGACCACAAAGACGACCACCGAGTCGCTGATCGATGTTCGAACAAAGAAAATATAATTTTCAGGATTTTCTTAGAGAAAATGCACGCTTTGCCATATAAAGACATTTTAACATTATTAAAAATGACAGTCAAGTAAAAAATGACACTATTAAAGCATGTTTTTAGATTCCTTCAATATTCAATATTAAATAATAAGCATGAAACTGACAAAAGAAGGATAAAAGTAGAATAAATGCAGTAGAAATGAGATCTCTTAGACGAATGTGTAGTAAATCTGTATATGATAGAGTGTCAAATGCAAGTATAATAAGTGAATGCGTCGCGAAATAAATTGTTATGAAAAAATAATGAATGGGTCGTTAAGATGATTTGGACACATTGAAAGAACGAGTGAAGACAGAATGGTGAAGAAGCTATATGTAAACGACGTGAACGGAGCTAGAAATGGAGGAAGACCGAGGAAAACGTGGGATGATCAAATCAATCAAATATTAAATGTCGGTCACGTGAGAAGTCGGAGTAATCGACGTGCATACATTAGATGTATGAATGCAGAGGCATCGAGAGAAGTATGTCAGGACAGAACAGAAAAGTGTAGCGTTCTATTATTTCTGCCTACCCCTCCAGAGAGACGACGTGATGGTTTGTAAGTTAGTTAGTTTAATAATCCAAAAATGTGATTATAATTATCAAATGATTTTACTGAAATCTCTTGATAGAAGTTCATTTTAAATAATAATTAAATAAAACGATGTTTTTTAACTACTTCCACTTTTGTCTTTATTTAGACAGCGACCGGTTTCGCCAGGCTCGCTGGCATCGACAGACTGGACCACTGACCAGTCTGTCGATGCCAGCGAACCTGGCGAAACTCGCTGACAAATAAAGTGTGAAGTGGTTAAAAAACATCGTTCTATTTAATTATTAATTATAATTATTGTTAGGCCCAGAAAACAATTGTACCATACATGTATAACATAAGTTGTGAAATATGAATTCCTTGTACTGTTAAGTGCAATATCTCTTACAAAACGAATTTCGACATGTGTCCCTATATAAATATATTGATTCATTTTATAAAAGGGGAATTTGTCTTTCACAGGATATTAGCGTTCGTAGTCAATGAGATTTTCCACGAAAAGCGGCAATACATTTGTGTGCACCTATGCGACTAATCCAATTTCCTAGCTCTGTATTCTGTTTCCTAGACATAAATAAGTACTGCCAACTCACAGCTAGTCTCATTTCGTATGAAAGAAGCGTATTGTTGGACAAATAAGTGGCAGAGAACTGAATTTATCAGTCATATTACTTCGTCAACAACGTAATAAGATAAAAATATATATTTTAAACATACCTTTAGCTTTTAATCATAAATTAAATAACTATAATTTACATTATTATTTATTTATATACCATATATTATATACAAACTGTATAAACGTATCCTTTATCAGCATACAATTTATAAACAATTAAAACGATGAACAAAATACAATAACCTTTTGATAGTTAAATAAAAATTATAGGAAATATTCCCAAAATTTTATTGTAAGAACGTGAGATCGATTTTTTTAATAATAATAAAAATTGTATTTTTGGCCGCGGTTTTTTGTGAATGATTTTTACACTTAAACCTAACTTTCGGATGTTTACTTCTTGTCTTCTCCTAATGAAGCCATTCATAATGAAAATAAAGAAAGTTGACGGTTACCTTAACAACATCTTTTAAATGAAAAATCTTAAGACACCATCCTTTCAGGACATTTATCTCCATAAGAATTTAGCAATTTAATATCAATTAACTATAAACAAAAAAACTAGGATACGTTTTTTATGATCATATAAGATGTTAAATTAATTAATCAACCATTTTCAGCATAAAAAAGGTTTATGATTAATTACATAAATCAATCGTGTTGATCATTATTTGAATTTGCATAATTATTTAACTAAAGAAATCCTTAAAACTGTGCACTTACCCGATATATAATTAAGTATTTACTCATCCTTAGAATAAAACACTTAAGTTATTATGAGTTAAGTGCACGAAGTAAGAAAAGGCTTTCTATTATGTGCACAAATATGTAATTTATCTAACTTCTAATAAGTAAACGTACTTTATATTCTACTTGTATGCTTCCGTTCAGTTAGAACTTCATTTGAAAACTTATTTTGTCTTTTAATGATGGTCCTCCGAAACACGATAAATAAAAAATATATATTATTTGTGAATGTATACTTTTACTTGTATACGATACTGGATTTCACCCTCGGTGGGTGATTAATTCATGAAATTTAATTGTATCTCAATAGAGACGAAGATGCAAACTGAAAACTAAATATGGTTGATCAAGGTGTTTACAGGACTTATGACCTGTCATTGGTTGGGTTAAACGCACGCTTTATGTAATTACAACATTATCCATTCCACCTATTTCTTTATGACCATGTAAGACAAAGTTTTGGAGGTTGTATATATGTTACAAATCTATGCTTAACTTCACATGTCACTTCCAGTTTGCATCTTCATCTCTATTGAGATAAAATTAAATTTCATGAATTAATCACCCACCGTGGGTGAAATCCAGTATTCGTATACAAGTATAAGTATACATTCACAAAAAAATATTGTAATCATTCTGGTCAATTCTTTGGCATATAGATAGGAGTGACAGCTACAGGCGGCTTCTAACAATGCGCTAATGGCGATAGCCTTCACATTGTGTCAATAAAGTAGTTCTGCTAAATGCTAAAAATTAATCTCCATAGATGGCGTTAGTGTGTGAATTATATAGATTAATCTTAAAAAAATTAACATATGTAATCAAAATCTACATAGATGGCATATTGAAACTGACATGTGAAGTTAAGCATAGATTTGTAACATATATACAACCTCAATATATCATATGTCAAATTTTCTTGATTTTTCAAATCTTTATGTGTATTTGTTCCTATGTCAATTTGAATAATTTTTTGATATAATTTTGAAGTTCTTGCTGAAATTGAGTTAGGTACCTAAATATTTTAATTAAAACAACGGTTAGTTACTATTTATAGGAGAAAATAATAAAAGTGGAAAATATAATAATAATAATAATAATAATAATAATAATAAAACAGTAATGAGAAGGAACAATTACACATAGTGTAGAGTCAAAAACGACGAAACATAATAAATTAAAAAACAATGGACTAATTAAAAATATAAATAGATATTTTTTTTTATTACTCTAATACATATCTTCAACACCATGCAAAGATGAATGCAAAAAATCGTTATATCTGACATGAAAATAAACGTGAAAAGAAAATAACCTTTATGTAAAGCCGTTTCTTTCTTATTAAGTCGTTCGGTATTCTACTCGTACCTACCCCTCCGGGGAAATGGCGTGGTGGTTAATGAGTTACTTAGTTTAAACCTTTTTTTTTTTATATTTTAACTGTCAAAAAATAAAAATATATTAACACAACGTGTTTCGGAGATACTTGGTGAATATTCTCCATCTTTGGTGTATCTATAACTAAATTCAAATAACAATAAAATCATCACGAATACAACTAAGATAATTGTTTTAACTTTGTGTGAGTTTTTTTTTTACCTAAATCATTTATATTCCATTTATTATTATTTGAAACATCAGTTGTTTTTTTATATTGAATAATTATCTACAAGTTTTGTTTTTACGTACAAGTAAACAACCCATTGCTATTAACTTATTTATAGTGTTAAAAAATATATTTCTAAATATGTTGTGTTTTTTTTTACACTAACTAACTAACTAACTAACCATCACGCCGTCTCCCCGAAGGGGTAGGCAGAAAGAATGGACTGCCACACCTTTCTTTCCTGACATATTTCTCTCCCTTCCTCAACATTCATACATCGTGTCATGCACGCGCGTCGATTTCTCTGACTCCTCACATGGCCGACATTCAATATTTGATGTATTTGATCGTGCCACGTTTTTCTCGGTCTTCCTCTATTTCTGGTTCCATTTACATCATTAACATATAATTTTTTTACCATTCTTTCTTCATTCATTCTTTCATATGTCCAAACCATCTTAATGATCCTTTCATTATTTTGTTCATGACACCATCATTCGCACCGCATTCACTTCTTATATTTTCATTCGACACTCTATCATACACAGAATATCCACACATTCGTCTAAGAGATCTCCTTTCTACTGCATTTATTCTACTTTCATCCTTCCTTTGCCAGTTCCATGCTTCGCTTCCATACATAAGGGTCGGTAGAAGAACACCATTGTGCACTGCCATTCTAGCTTTTTTGATAGGTTTTTGTTTGCGATGACAACTTTAAGTGCACCATTCACTTTGTTACCTGCCCCAACCCTTCTTTCAATATCCCTCTCCACTCTCCCATCTCTTGTAAACATACTACCTAAATACACAAACTCAACTACTTGCTCCAAATTTTCACCATTCACGCTAATGTTGCAGACTGTCGTGGTTTCTTCCTTTTCAAAAATCATTACCTTGCGACTTAATGGCCGTGATCAGTTTTGTACTTATTCCATATTCAGACAATATTTTCCACAACTTTTCTCTATTAACGTAATCATATGCTTTTTGTAAGTCGACAAACGCACAGAAAAATTATTATTATTTGAAACATCAGTTGTTTTTACACTAAAATAAATTAATAAGTTGTTTTACAAATTGTTAAATATTCTTTCCAAATTAATAATGAAAATACACAGTGTTAACGCCTTAATATTGAATATAACGTTAAATTTCTAGTTATTCAAAAACTGAAATAAATTTGATTTTTGACTATTTACCTATCAGCCCATCTTTCACGAAGCATTTTAAAACCAAATTCATACCCAAACGCACTGCGTCATGCGATTAATCAAACCTTTGATTAATAGTCCGACAGTCGTAAAATTCTAGGAAGAATTAAAATGGCCAAGCCTCGATCCTTATTCTATGTAAAACACCTATTCTTGTATCGAATATAATTATAATTTACAACTTTTTAATATATAGCATTTTAATTAACTTATTTTTTATTCCATATTTAACCCTTACAGATCCTATGTCCACACGTTATGGCCATTGGGTTTTTCCCACCAACTCCTATGTCCACTACGTTTGGCCATTTTTTTCTCAGACATTTTTTATGAACTTTAAATAGGGTTTTTCTATTCTATATCTATATATATTATGTAAGAATCAAATGAATGCTCTAGAATTATTTATGAAAACTTACTTACTATGATTTTTTATGAAAAAAACTTGGAGCCCAAAGGGTTAAACTCAACTAATAATCTTACCATGACGCCGTAACCCAAAGGCAGAAAGAATGTACCACTTCATTTTTCTTTTTCTGACATACTTCTGTCGCTTCCTCAACATTCAGATATTCTTTTATTCTTTTTTTATTATTATTTTTTTATGTACACAACAGGTCGTTTGGACCCAATTACTGTATACAATTTTTATTTTTTAGCTATTATATTGATTCTCGTGACATGTGATAGGTAGCCAATCTATCGCCATTTTATTGTCACGTGAATTCTACACCAGACCAAAGACAGTGTGACAATCACACTGCCATCGCCGCGAATCGAACCCAGGACCTTCGGCATGGAAGTCAAAGCTCGTAACCACTCTGCCCTCACTGCACTCACGTAATCAACTTGCGTGCATGATACGATGTATTAATGTTGAGGATTCAAGAGAAGTACCTATATCAGGAAAGAACAGTGTGGCGGTCCATTATTTCTGTCTACTTCTTCAGAGAGACGGCTTGAAGGTAAGTTCGTTTTTTAAGCTTACTTAATAAGCAATGTTTTTTTTTCATAATTTTATGTTTATTTATCTCGCTGTGCTTGTACAAATGAAATATTTTTGAGCATGCGTAGGATAAAATCGCCTTTATAAATGTGCGTATCGTTAACGTAATGAAAAGTCATAATACCTCTGAAAACGAATCGATATAAGTAAGCTTCATGATAAAAATGATAAAATTGATCAAATTAAGAGCCATGTAATTTTACACTGTTACCAACAACAACAACCAACAAACCATCACAACGTTTCTCCGAAGAGGTAGGCTATCTTATGGATGGGGTACAGATTGAAAGAGCTTCTACATCCAGAGATCTCGGTGTTCTGTTCGATGCTTAATTATCGTTCAATCTTCACATAGTTGCTCTATGCAATAGTTCCATTAAAATGCTTGGATTTGTTTTTAGGAATGCCAAGATATTTTCGAACACACAGGTACTTCGGGTGTTATATAATTCCCTGGTAAGAAGTCGGCTGGAATATAGTTCCGTTATTTGGTCACCGCCTGGGATCCGATATTCTCTGATGGTGGAGCGAGTGCGAAACAAATTTCTGCGCTTTCTTTACCTAAAGGAGCGCGGTTATTACCCGTGGCTCTTTCCGACTGTATTCTTGCTATGTATGCTAAGCTACCAATCATTGGAGAGAAGGAGGAATATTCATAGTTCACTTCTTTCAGCTGATTGGCGGCCGTATACAGAACTCGGATGTCCTGAGTAATGTAGGTCTGTTTGTCCCTGAAAATTACCTTCGTCAAAGACAGCACAGATTGTTTTATTTGCCGCGCTGCAGAACCAACCTACCAATGGTTATGCCTGTGAGTAGGGCAATCTTATTGCTTAATCGGATCGCCTCGGAGGTAGACATATTTCGTGATAGTGTGAGTTGCCTCAGGGATGCAATATCAATGTTATGATTTTTTTCTTATTCTTAAGATAATTTTTTTTTAATGCTTCTCTTTTTATAATGTAATTGCAAACGATCTGGAATTGTTTGTCTGTAATGTTTGTGATTTTTATCAAAATAAATTAAATGAAATGAAAAATGAAATGAAATGAAATAGAGAATGAACCGCCACACTACTCGATCCTGACGCACCTCTCTAGATTCCTCCACATACATACAGTGACTCATACACGCACGTCGATTCTTCTAATTTCTAACATGACCGACCTTTAAAAATTGATTAATTATATCATGCCAATTTTTTTCAGTCTCGCACGGCTCTATATTCCATTAACTTAATTAAGGAATACTTTGTTAATCATTATTTCTTTATCCATGCTTCCCATAAGTCCAAACCGACACAAAAAAGTTGAAAGCCGTTGAAATTCTGTCTATTATTGTTTTACCACATATACATACATAGAAGGGATCTCATCTCTACCGCATTTATTCTCATCCTTCTTCTGTCAGTTTCAAACTTTTTTTCTATACATCAGGGTTGGGACTAAAACTCCACTGTGAATGGTCATTTTTGCTTCCATGGATAACACTGTTGCCTATCAAAAACATAGAATAAAACTTTATTTATTCTATATTCATAATACATTATGTTCGATAGTACTTATAATTTTATTATTATTATTTTTTTTTTTTTAAATACTAATACCCAAGATTTCAATCAATGATATTAGAATTTATTTTATTATACAATCTTCAATATGAGCAGAAAATAGCTCATTATTATGAAGAAGGAATCTGGTCGTGTCCAGGCTCGAACCCAAGTCCCCTGGATCAGAAGCCAAGCGTTCTATCCCCTAGTAAATTATCTAATTATATAACTGAACAGTGGTTCTAAAATATATTGAAACTTGCCCATATTTAATTACGTAATTCAGAATATTTTTTTATGATAATTGTAAAAAGTTAATCGCATAAAATTTTCTCTCCGAAAACTCAAGTTATAAATTACTAATTATAATTAGCATTTCATATTTCTAAAGCAAGTTTTAATTATATTATTACTTAGCTTCGAGACCCTTAATGTTTTTATTCCATTATCCCTGAGCCCGTAAATCAAGAATGGGTAGATAACATCGATATTCTTTTGCTTTTTTGTTTATGATGCTTTTTATCTCCTCTTTAACTCCTTAAACCCATTTAGACCGGAAGGGGAGGCTGCACACCTGGTGGTAACCACGGCAGCCATTCTAAATTACCACCCCTAGAAAATGTATTTCCCTGCCAACGATGAAATATCACCCCAATTAATGTCTTTAGAGTAGTAATTTTAAAAGTACCTCCCGGATATCCTCAGACCCCCCGATAAATAAATAAAACTCTCTCATCCATATAAAGTAACTCTTTTCTGACCTTCGTCATCAAGTCTGCCTCTTCTGAGATAATTAATTTAACCGAATGTCGAAGGATCGAGTTTCTTTCGAGCACATAAATTTTTTATCAACTCCTATTTAATCGAAATTTTACAACATACACTTAATTATTTTCAAATCAACGCGATAACAGGCGAATTTAGAATGTTCCCATTATGTATATAATTATTTAAATGTACTGTTTCTGCATTTTATTCTTTTGTGATTATAATCAACATACATACTAAAATGGTTCTCTAGAACATGCTACCCCAGTTGGGAGGTTTTAAACCATATACATACTTGATAAATTGCACGCTTAATAGAACACTGGCTTAACTAAAAAAAAACAAGTTTTGCTCAATCTGACATGAGTCGGTGTTTTAACAAAAACAGTCGAAAAACACGTACGAATGGATAGCGTTAACATTGTGAAAAATATATGGATAGCGTTAACACAAGCCTCTGTCTAATGTTAACTCAATTATGACCTAAACCATAATCGGTCAGTTTTCTATTTTTTCCTGTGTATTTTTCTAGCATATATTGCTTATTTTTTCAAAGTTTATATTTTTCCAATACGTGATGTTGTATTTTTTTATGTTCTTTACTTTATGTACAATTTTTAAAATTTCGTTCATTCTGTTCCTTTCCTTCAACTCATTTTTATTACATTAATTTTAAAAGATAATGCTCTAAAATGAATATTGTAATTTATTTATTTCTCACATTTATTGTAAAATTGTGATTTTTTTCACAGTGATATTTTATCAATTAATATTGAATTTTTATTAAATTTCATATTAAAGCGTGCAACATATAAAAATATAAAAAAGCACGACAATAAGCATTTAAATTCAACTTTTAGTATTTTTTTTTTCTTATTGTTTATTAATATTGTTCGAGAACAATGAAATTCAGAATTTTTTATGGATATTATACTCACTGCTTATTTCACATTATATCGCACCGTGAGTGTAAAACCGACGTAAGTGCAAATATACAGTTTGGGGATATGGGAGCTTAAAGATTTCATGTTGCTTGGAAAAACTGTTTTTTTTTTTAAATAAACCAATGATTTTCAGTTTATAGTAATATAGATATAAACCGAAAATCATTGATTTATTTAAAAAAAAAAAGTTTTTCCAAGCAATATGAAATCTTTAAACTCCCATATCTCCAAAATGTATATTTGCACTTACGTCGATTTTACACTCACGGTGCGATATAGTTACATTATTTCACAAAACTAAATGTTATATTTTCTTTGTTCTTGTTAAATAATAATCAATCAACAATGTCAACTTTCAATAGTCAATTACATTAGTGAGTTATAAAAAAACAACCACAAAGCTTTGTTTATTCATAATTCACCTCTTGTTTGTGATTCATATTGATTTTCAATTATAATTGTGCATACACAGACAAATTATTACGCTAGATCAAATATAACTTCCAGACCCGTAGAAGCTATTTATGCGTTTCCAATTACGTTAAGCGAACATTCAATCCGTTGGAGCTAACTTATGAGTCCATTGGCGCTAATAATTCTAAAACGAGCGGACTCAAATATGAAATAACCGGTGAGTAATGCCCGCAGCTCATGCAAAATTTTCTCAACGACCTCGAGTCGGTAATAAAGGCATCCGTTAGAATCTCTAGTATGTATTGTAACAGATACATTGATAGCTCTTCGTTTTTATGACCAAAGCTGAATTCATATAGATTCAATATATCGTTTACCTTATAGTTACTGGGTATCTATTCAATGTTAAGGAAATATAAATGTATCTTGAAATAAAAAAATGTAGATAATGTCTGATTGTATCTCAATAGAGACGAAGATGTCAATTGTTTTTTGGAAACAGAATATGGTGGTCGAGGCGTTTACAGGACTTATGACCTGTCATTGGTTGGGTTAAGCGATCGCTTTATATTAACAACATTCCCCATTCCGCCCTTCTTACGAACACAATGTCTGACAATTTTTTAGAAGTTGTATATATGCTACTACGTTGCACCACACTTCACATGTTATTAGTTTAATCTACACTAGCGCCATCTATTAAGAACGTGGTGTTCGTCAGACACGGTGTTCGTAAGAAGGGTGGAATGGGGAATGTTGTTAACATAAAGCAATCGCTTAACCCAACCAATGACAAGTCCTAAGTCCTGTAAACGCCTCGATCACCATATTCTGTTTCCAAAAAACAATTAACATCTTCGTCTCTGTTGAGATACAATCGTATCTTTAGGTCCTTCATACTTAAATAGTGATAAGTCAACAAAAATAACTGTACAGAAACTCCGAGTAACCCAGCGGGCAATGAAGAAGATGATGTTAAATATCAGTCTGCGAGATAGGAAATGAAATTAATGGATCGCTGAAAGGATCAGTTGCTGATGCAGCGTGCAAAATAGCCTTGTTGAAGTGGAATTGCGCCGGACATATATTGACACTGGATGATCAGTGAGCTAGACACATTCTGGATAAGCGACCGAGAATGGGCCACGGGAACTCGGACAGACCACGAGCACAATGGTCGTATGACATAAAAAAATGTAGAAGAAGGTCAATGGCACAATGCCAGATGATTTATTTATACATAATACACAAATGAGACGTAATAAACGAAAAACATTTAGGCGACTCATTTTGACACAAAACGATGTAACAAAGAGAAAACAACGACATGAAACCAAAAAATCTTACATATCAGAAGGAACCCAAATATGTCGACGTCAGTGAGGCAGTACTCTTTCCAGAATATTTTTTATAAATATTGCCTCACTGACACTGAAAATGTCCAAAATCCAAACCTGTCAATATCGGATTGCAAACGCAAACAGTCCTCCAATGCTGTTATTTTTATTTTTATGATGAAGTAATGACCAGAGTTCAGAACCTGTTCCAAGAAGCACAAGACAGATACTTTTGCTGCAGTGATCGCCAACAGTGGCGACCTGATACAGCACCGGAAGAAAAAGAAGATTGATGCTTTTAATGGAGTGAAAGCATTTCTGAAATTCCATATAATGTACTAATTTTTTTAATTTGTATGATAGTGAATATACAAAAATTAATGTATAAATGAATAATTTTATACAAGCAACGTCAAAACAACTACGAGTAGGTACTTAGTTTGAACAAATAAAAACAAAATGTTTGTATATTTTTGTTTATAAAACTCTTTGACTGCTATTAAGCACTTGCATATAAACAAATGATAATATGAAATGTCTAATACTCTATTTGTAACACTGCAATTTGATAACGTACTATTTCTTTTAAAGTACTTTGCTTATATTATTCAAATTTATGATACAGTATATTTTTACATCCATATAATCATTATAAAGAAATTTCAGTATAACAAAGTGAAACTTTCGCTCCTCTGAATTTCGCTATTACAAATACTTAATCAAACAACAAATCTACTTATATACAAGTACCGACTTAATCCAGTTATTAAATTAACGATTTCATTTTAATTATGAGCACTTATCTAAATATAGACACCGTATAGTATCGAGTAAGGAAAATTAAACCAGCGCTATATCAAGGCGGTTGGCTTCCCGGAGATTAATAATATTTGACGGTTGAAAGCTTTTCTACGTCAGTTCGGAAAAATTGATACATGCCGTAATAAAGTTGACGGAAGAAAAGCTACTCACCCAGTCCCGCTCCCATGACTGTCAATTAATAATCCACTTTAACTTTTCGACTTGTGACAAAGTTGATCCAGCTCTCCTTCAACTGTCTTTCGTAGGTTAGTTGGCGTGAACTGCACACGACTAGGCGACAGGGGAAATTTATGGCACTTATTTTGGCGACAAAAATGCACTGATATCTCCATTTTTATAAACTTTCACTACACTCACTGTGAAATTCTTTATTTTTTTTATTAAAAAAATCACAACGCTGTTTTTTTAACATTTGTATTTTTTTACCTACCATATATATTATTTTAAATGATTACCTTCATCATCAAGACAATGACAGAAATGACCAAATTTAAGATTTTTTCGCAATTATTAATCTTATATTATCACTTTTGAATTTTATTAACGCGTTTACACTGTAAAATTACGTTACTATGTTTAGTATTTAAATTAAAACACGACATTATTTTATGTTTGGGGATGATGTTGTATGCATTTGAAATGCATACAACATCATCATAGAAATGAGAAAATATATTTTTTTTCGTAATAAGTAATCTTATATTCCCACTAATGAGTTTTTTTTATTTTAACTTTTACACTGTAAAATTCCATAACAATGTTTTATATATATTAAAATACGACTATATTTTATGATCGAGGATGATGTTCAATGTATTTGGATACACTTCACAATTTTGTCAACAATATAAAACTGTTAATTTTTACTTAAAAATTTTATTTACATATATTATTCGAAACGATAACCTTCATCATCAAAGGATTTACAGAAATTAGCAAATTCAAGTCTTTTTTCGTTACTAGTAATCTTATATTGTGAGTTTATTTGTAACTTATAGCGTTTACACTGTAAAACTTCGTTGTTTTGTATATATGAATTAAAACACGACATTATTACATTATTCGGGATGATATCGAATACATTTGGATACACTTCACATTATATATCATATACACCTTTCTCAATTTTGTAAGAATTTGCTTTATCCTTTTGTGAACATAATTTTATATGTATCTGAACAATTATCGTAAATTCGTTTTTGACAGACGTCGTATTTTGTTTTTTTTTTTTCGTTTTTTTTTTCTTAAAAAAAAGGAATCCAAAATCAATGCGTTAAGACTTACCCAGGGTGTAAGTAATCACTCAAAAATTCTTATTCTAAAATTCTAAATATTCAAAACAAAACCTATGAATATATTTTTTTTCTATAATACGAGTATATTAGTATATTCGGCTCCTTGTATTCTGTCAAAGTTTACTCTTAAAAGTTTATTTATTATAGTTTTTCTGACGATGAAGGTTAAAAAATATAGAAAAATATACTTAGAACGAGCAGTAATTTAATTCATATATACATTATCATAACTAACTTACTAACTCACCACCAAGCCGTCTCCCCAAAGGGGTATGGAGAAAGAATAAACCGCCACATTGTTCCATCCTGACATACTTCTCTCGATTCCTCAGTATTCATTCATACATCGTGTCATGCAGGCACGTCGATTTTTCTTACTTCTAAAGTGGCCGACATTTAATATTTAATTGATTTGATCGCGACACGTTTTCTTCGGTCTTCATATATTTCTTGTTCCATACACATCGTTAATATGTACTTTCTTTACCATTCTTTATTCATTCATTAGTTCTATTGGTCCGAACCATATCAATGACCATTTCATTAATTTGTTCATAATACTTTCATTCGCACTGCATTTTTCTCTTATATTTGCATTTGACACTTCATCATATACAGATTTATCACTCATTCATCTAAGATATTTCATAAATCATGCTCTTGAATATGCATAGACTCCTAAGTACCTGCGAGCAGATTAGTTCAGACGTGTGTAACTTAATTTTAAATCAATCAATATGTCGCTCAGTTAGTCTATCAATTATCTTCAGCTAGCGAACGGCATATTGTGAGTCGATCAATTGTTCGTCGCTCAGTTTTGTCGCTCGGCTGACCTAATACCCTCTCTACTCCTATCTCCCGGGCGGAGCGGGAAACTTCTACGGCAAGGTGTTGACATTTCTCTCAAGATGCAAAGCCATTTAACTGAAATCGTACGGAGCTTTTGTGATACCTTATATACACTCTTAGCGGATAAACGTCTGCCGAGTTCCTCGCCCCGGGCAATCAAACACGGTGATTTCCCAGCACTTTCAACTGAGAAATTTAACCTGTTGAGCTAAACATCTTATTATTACAGCATTCAAGCACATTAATTGAATGTAATATTTGATTGCTGATGTACTTTAATGAAACCGTAAATGATGGATAAAACACAATATATACAGACATTCGTATGAAGCCATTATTTGTGGTGTGGCATCATCAAATATAATATTAACCATTAGACACCCAGTGGTCCCGCATGGGACCGCGGATTCGCATCGCTCAATTCTCAGCGGTCCCGTACGGGACCAGTGATTATGGTGCATCGCTATCGGATTACACAGATTTATGACAATCTTCTTCTTCTTCAAGTGCCCTGTCGGGTCCCCCCAACGTTGACGATCACCTCGGCGAACCTGTCCCTGTCCTGCGCCGCTCGGAAAAGCTCCTCAGCACTTCGGATGCCGGTCCACTCCTTCACGTTTCGCAGCCAGGACATTTGTCTCCTTCTGGGCCGTCGGCGTCCCTCAATTTTTCCCTCCAATATCAGTTGGAGAAGATGGTACTTTTCCCCACGCAGTATATGACCCAGATATGAGATCTTTCGAACCTTGATAGTTGACAACAATTCCCTGTCAACTCTAGCTCGCCTCAGGACTTCGGTATTGGTAACCATGTCTATCCAGGAAACTCTGAGCATTCGGCGATGGAGCCACATTTCAAATGCTTCCAGTCTGTTCATGACAATGACAATAGTATTCAAAATATGAATATAAGTTTACGTAAATAATGTCTTTGAGATACCGATAAATTATTTTATTTTCGGTTCTGATAAATATTTTTGATAAATTTGGTATACGAAAAAATTATACAGCTTTAATTTTTTTATAATTACAAATATAGCTTTTTTAAAGTTATAAACACCCGTATATTTTGATAAAGCTTTTTATTCTTCCTAAATAAGACACCTAATTTTAGAGATATAATTATTTTTATAACAGCTACGCGAAGGTCGTGAGTAGAAGTAGCGCGAATATTGGCTTGGGCAGTGGGTTACCTTTATTGCACGCGGCGCGCGGGCGTTTAAAGGTTAATATACTTTTTACTCGTTTTAACACCACCTATTTGTTTTAATAAACAACCGGTTTTGCTCCCGCTAGATCTACATCAAGGTTACAAAGACGCTGTGTCTAATATAATATTTAAAACATAGACAATATATTTAATTATCATTGGATACACGGTTGTCAAGGTAATTGCTAAATTTGAAAAACTTGGCATGACCAAATGAATCAAGGTCGGCCATGTTAGAAGTCGGAAGAATCGATGTGCGTGTATGACTCGCTGTATAAATATGGAGGAAGATAGAGACGACGCGAGGATCGAGTGTTGTGAAACGGCGTGATGGATGTTGTTGTTTTGAAAAAAATAAAGATATTGTTTTTTTCACAGACTCTACTAATCAGTATTGACTCTACTTATCATATATTTTACTTACCAATAAACAAACTAAGTTCTTAGTTGATCAAGTATATGAAATAAATTATTTTATTAATCAATATAGACATTTCTTGCAGACTAGCAGTGATTACACTTGGAATGGCATATCCAAAGTTTTTCTGGTCAGTAGGAAATTCGTATTAGATTTAAATGAAAACGTCTGTTTTCTAGAAGTTTATATTTTCCTTGGAAATGACATGTTTCGCCATGATTTGGGTATTTTTTTTAATATTTGATAATCTCTTAGCATGGCGAAACATGTCATTCCCAATATAAAAATATAAAATACTTCGAAAACAGACATTTTCATTCATGTTAATATTAAATTTGGAGTTTTTATCATTGTTTAAGAAACAATAAACGCGTTAACAAAAGCTTTAAAAGACATGTTTTAATTATGAAAATATTCATGTATCAAAGGTATTTAGCTAAATGCCAAGTGATTTTTAGATTCGAATGGTTTCGGCAGCTCCCCGCCATTTTCTATCTTCTTTTGTGTTTTTTTTATAAGGTTCTTAATTTGTGCTCTGATATTTGAAAATAAATTATAACACTTATTTTTGCTGATACAAAGCTTTTTTTTGTTTGTTTATTTTTTTTTAAGTAATGGAGCATTGGTTGGAGGAAAGATCGGGTGCTAATTTAAAAACAAAACAAAGTGGTGTAAAAACAAACTGGTATAAAAACAAAGTAAACAATTGTTTTTATTTAAATATCTAACAATATCCAGACAGCCTTTCAGATGCAAACTGGTTGTAGACGATAGACCCATAGAAAAAGATGATGCCAACATCGGTTGACGAAGCAGCTGTCGCAACAAATAATAGAAATATACAATTAAAAATGTTGAAGTAAAAAAAAGCTAGCAAAAGAAGGATGAAAGTAGAATAAATGCAGTATAAATGAGATCTCTTAGACGAATGTGTGGATACTCTGAGTATGATAGAGTGTCGAATGAAAATATAATAAGTGAATGCGGTGCGAATGATGGTGTTATGAACAAAATACAGAAAGGATCAATAAGATGGTTTGGACATATGGAAAGAATGAATTAAGAAAGAATGGTAAAAAAGTATATGTTAACGATGTAAATGGAATGAATAAGTCAAATATTTAATGTCGGCTATGTGAGGCGTCAGAGAAATCGACGCTCGTGCATGACACGATGTATGAATCTTGAGGAAGCGAGAGAAATATGTCAGGTAAGAAAAATGTGGCAGTCCATTATATCTGCCTACCCCTTCGGGGAGACGGCGTAATGGAAAGTTAGTGAGTTAGTTAATGTTGAAGTATGATAGTGTTTCAGTCAAAACAATTGACAAATTAATAAAATATCATCCTTTGGTCGCTATAATGCTCATGTATAAAAAATTATTCTTATAATAAAATGACTAATTGGACATTGGTAGTGTTAATGCATTTTTGTTATCATTAAGCGCTTTTTGATAACACTGCATTGTGAAATAATTCCATAGATATTAAGTGCGTGGCCTAGTTCCATTATGAATTTGAATAGAATCGGAATGTAATACTGCTCTTTGGGTTTCTGTGGAATCAATTTATATTGTCATTTGAAATTTGTCAACAATAGCCATTAATGCTTCGTTTAGTTCCCGCCACAATCAAAGCGGGACTGTTAATACTTAATGTAAACCTCTGGCATTGTATTAATCCCAGTTATAATGTTCCCCTGCCTTATGCAATGTATTCGGTATGTATTTAGGTAAACACCTGCTATTTAAACAAATATAATTGGGCAGGGACTAAAGCCAAACAAATAATAAATTGTTATCTTGGAAGAACTTCCGCCTTTTTTGAACCTTTTCAGCCCAAATTACAGGTATTTAATATTTATAAGGCAAGAATCGTTCATTATGATACTGAAAATAATCCGGTAGGGCCATTTGGCTTTTGGGTATTTTATCTTTTGTTTTAGTCAAAAATGTTTTTGTTTTTAAATTGAAATAATAATTGATATCGTAACAGATGTAACGAAGAACGATTATACTTTTTTTGAAAAATTTCTTGTTCATTATTATGGGAAGTATTTGTTTTATATTACAATATAATATTTTTAATAAAATTTAATTGTATAATATTTTATGTTGTTATCTACATTATGTCAAAATTTATTATTAATACTAATCTAAAACTCAATATTTAATAATGAATACCAATGAAAACGTCTGTTTTCTAGAAGTTGTATTATGTTTTTTGGGAATGATATGTTTTGGCTTACTCATACATAATCAAAAGTCTATTTTCAACATTTAACATATATTTTCACATTTGATAGTGCCCTAACAAAGTGAAAAACGTCATTCCTAACACATATTTTTTAAATATCTTCTAAAAAACATTTTATTCGTTTTAACAATCAAAATTCACGGATTAAAAAAATGATCACACAGTACATTATATAGCAATATATGGTAAAGAACAAATCAGTTATATGTTATCATTTTCCGCAAATATTTTTTTCATAGATTCGTGTAAATTTTTGCATCAGTATTGAAGTGGATTTAAATTGGAAGGATTTAAATTGGAAGGAAGTACGAACATGAATGTGTAATAGTGTACTGACAAATTACGAGTACGTTCTAAAAACAACAGACTGTTTACATTTTAGAATTATTTCTCGCATTGAAGTTTCCAAGTGAATGGACAAATCCGTTCGCACGTATTGCCTACGCACGGGTTTACTTACTATCCTTGGATTAACTAAACGAATTTTCTCCGAATTCATTCACAAGAACTCAATTTAACGAGTTTTTCCTTTCGTTTCAATCATCACGCTTTCCTCGTAACGGCATTGTCTTTTTTTCCAAACCAAAGCGAATTTATCACCTGGATGGCAATAGATAACGAGTTTTCCCTAAGCACGACCTACCTGGTTCGGATAAATTAACAGGCGTATTGCCTCCCCCGCCCGCCAACCCTCGGCTGATCTCATTATCGCCTCCCCGCGCCCTGTCTCCCGCACCAACCCTTCCACCCTTCCGCCTTTTCGCCCCTGAAACATTTAGGAATAAGCTCTCTTTTCTTAGTCCGGGAATTTTGCGTACAGGGGATTTTTCTTCAGCAAAGTTTTTGCCAGAATCCCGCGTGGTGCCTCGCCGAATACTTCCAGACAGTTAGTAGTTCAATGCTGTTCCCCGATTTTTTTTAGTTTTCTAGCGTTAATGGTCTGGAACACTTTTTCAACTTTAACAGGGTTATTTTATGAATGCTTAAAATACGTATACTTAAGATTCTTCTTTTTTTTAGTAGATCTAACGACCTGTGACTCAAAAATCATGTCTTCTGTGATGACGAGGTTCAACTGTTCCTCCTACTCTTAGGTGATCTTCCTGGTGGACGGTGTCCGGAGGAGATTTCATAATTTCGTAAGCAGCTGTCAATAATAATACTCTTTTCTTTTCTACTCCATTTAACAATGTCGTATATTTCGCAAGTTTTTTTTATTTCTGTGTTATGCTCTGTATTTGGGAAATAATGTTTATTTGGTGAAACTATACGATAATGTTATTTTTGCACTGGGGCACACGCACGTGCTGTGATGAAAATGTGAATTTTGGTAATAATTGTGTGATAACAGCTCATAGTTCTAGCAGAACAAAACAATTCTGTGAATGCCCTGCCAAAACCATATTTGTACATTATCAAATTTATTCAATTCTGATGCTCAAATTATTCTTACTGACAAGCAATGTTTGAGTAAAGGAGTTTTAGTGACCGAGTTTGCCTGTAAACGAGGGGTACTGAAATCCTAAAGTGAAATTTCGTATTAACCTCAGGTAGCTTTAATGAAAATAATAAATTAATAAGGAAGCTAGGTGTGGTTTAACAACCTCTGCGAACCCGCAGGCAACGTATGATTTGATTAGGTCATGAATTGGATAGGAGATGCGGGTTCCAGCCTCCGACAGGTCTCGGCGTTACACTGCTCCCGGACAGGCTGCAAGAGATGTCACTCGGAATACTGATTTACAAATTTGGGAACAGACTGCGGTCACCGCGCTGACATCCGATTGTCACGTATGGTTACTATTTCAAACTGCAGAGATAATAATTAGTTGCATGAATCAAAATCATGGTCAAATAATATTTTTTTGGTAATATTTTTATACCTAAATTTTTATTACCGAATAAACATTCGTTTACTGGTTCTGAGCATTAATATGAGCCCTCTAGTCAATAGTTTACAAAAAACGAACCATCACCGTCACCGTCACCCTCACCGTCACCGTCACCGTCAACAACATCGTTGCCGTCACCGAATATCATTTTTATGTTCCGCTTTTAAACTTTTCACTAAGATTCTAAAATCTAAACTATAGGTGATTTGCGCATAGTAAATAGCATCATGAATTCGAAAAAAATAACTATTCCACCGCAAATGCAGTTTTGAAGTAAACGTAGTATATATAGTAGGCAAATAAAAAGGGCTATCGAGTAAAATAAGCCGGTTCTTGCATGCTTTATTGACTTTTCTGAGGGGTTCTGCTGGACTAGACTTAATGATATAACACAAATAATAACTGAAAGAGGAGTGCCCCCAGAAATAGTTCTACACGTCCAACTCAGGCAAATCAACTCCAACACAGACACACCAAAATGAGAGTAGATGGTCAACTCTCAAATCCTCTAAAATTCGGTACTGGCGATAGTCTGAGTCTATTTGCTTTCAATCCTAATTATAGATGGGAAAGTTATTTAGGGAAATAATGAGAACCATCAGAAATTTTATGAAACATGTCTGTGATCAGTGAAATAAAGTTTTGTAAAAATACAATGCTTCGTAATAAACGCGTATTTGCATGATATTTGTAATATTGATAAAAAAAACTGTAGTTTCATTGGAATTCTCAAATGTTTCTAATGACGACATTAAATTAAAAATCAAAATTTGTATATTCTTGGATAGTACGAGTATTTCTACACTTGATACAAAAAATCCTTGAAAGTGCTTTTCTTAAAGTCATTTGCATTTTTGAAACCAAGTATATAAAGTTCATCCCCTTCGCCAATAGCTCGTGATTATCTACCTGTACCCAGCACGACGTAACTTCACATAACCATAAAAACCATTAAGGCGCTCTTAATATGCAGAACTTGAAGCCCAAGGAGGTACGTCTGAAGTTTGGCGGATAACGTGAGGTGACATTGATCTCATAAGAAAGGGCAGTTTGGAAAATGAGTCCCATAAAGACAGATCGAATACCCGTAGAAGGTATGGCCAGGTAAGGCCAGGTGTTTTAAAGTACAGGAATCTAAATTATAAGTCAAATGATGATTACAAAGGTGTTTGAAAATGATTAACAAAGAATTGTAATAAACAAAACAACGCTTTATGTTCATATATGTATGCTGTTTGTAATGTGAGTAAATAAACTGATTTGATTGATTGATTGATATATGATACATACAAGGCACACAATCATGATTAAAAAATATGGCCTTTTTAACATATGTATATATTAACTTATTGAACGCTAGGGCATAGAACGCGAGTGGTGGTCTAGGGGATAGAACGCTTGACTCCTAATCTAGGGGACTTGGGTTCGAGCCTGGACACAACCAGATTCCTTCTTCATAATAATGAGCTATTTTCTGCTCATATTGAAGATTGTAAAATAAATTCTAATATCATTGATTTAAATCTTTGATGTTAGTCTTTTTTTTTAAACAAAAAAACAAGACACTGTGGAATTCCATAGTATATACTTAGGAAATTGAAAAACTTTGTTTAATCCACTATTTAATAAAAAATATTAACTACTAACAATTATTTTAATAACAATACTAACAATTATTTTTAATTTTTTTAACAGTAAGAACTAAAAAAAATTTAGTAGTAATAGTGGATTAAACAAAGTTTTTCAATTTCCTTAGTATATGTTCGCCTTTACTTTTATTGTAAAATATATTTTTTATAAAACTTAAACAAAAATTCGTAATATCGCCTGTAGTCAATTCAGACAAATTGAGTAACTAGTTAATAATTTCAAATCATCAAATAATTAAGAAAACAATAGGTTTTTATTAAGGGGTTAACCCGGTTTTATACTCTACGCTGATTTTCAATACATTAAATATGTGTTGAAAATCAGCGTAGTTCAAACCTTAGAGCTTTCCATAATGTCGATTTTACCAAATAAAACTATAATTCTATACTCCATTTATTTGCTGACCAGTTTCATTTTTATCATATCAATACTTAATCTCTTTTGTCGTGAAGGATTCTCCTTTAGTGAAAAGGACGTTTTAAAATCCAATAATGCGGCCTTTTTATCTCTCTAAGTAAAACATGATTATTGGGTGATATTAATAATACTTTAATCACCTGTACTCTGAAAAAACACTTTCTTCATCTATACCAATCTCAAAGCTATTGAAGTATCGCCATTCAACTACAAAATATGAAAATTTGGGCTTGGTTTGTAAACAATTTTTCACTGTGCGGTTTGAAATGAAATGTCAAAAACATGAGGATTTGAAATGAAATAACAAATAATGATTTTGCACTTTTCAACTTCAATACAATGCTAGGACAGTTTTCATTTCTGTGTTATCTACTTTTATATTTTATCATAATACGTATCCGTGCTTTCGTCCTCAACCCTCAAAATACCTTGGCTCTCCGCAATAGTCAATGACTTCGGTATCTGCTTTCAAATCCGCTTCATCTATGACTAGGCAGTCAGACTTGGCTAATACTCCATCTTACGTTATGAAATTCCACGATGTTAACGCCTTAAGTTTATCAAAATAACAGTGTTTTGATTCAAATAAATTTTAGAATTTAAGGCGATAACACTGTGGAATTCCATAAAGACGATTTTTTATGAATTAAAACACTGTTTTTTCCAGTTTTGAGTTTATTTTTCTCGACATGTTTCGAAGGCTTACACCTTCATCATCGGGAGAACGATATAAACTGTATTACATCGTTCTCCCGATGATGAAGGTGTAAACCTTCGAAACGCGTCGAGAAAAATAAACTTAAAGTGGAAAAAACAGTGTTTTAATCATCATAAATTCGTTTAATAAATTCTTTCAATATTCTACTTATTTTCTATCATTTTAGCGCCTTGATCTGTTTTTAGAGGTTAAATCGGCCCCTCTTAGAAAAATGACTCCCAGCTATCCCTTTATATTTTTAGTGGTCTTCCAGGGCGACAGAAGCCAACTATTCAATTTAGAAAAACTTTAAGGGTAAATTTATTCAATAGTAATTATTCGTCGGGTGGAGAAGGTTCCTTGAGGAGGCGTGACAGGACGAAAAGAAGAAGAAGAAGAAGAATTATTCGTTTAATAATCATTTAATAACTTTAGTGTTTAAATTTTTTGTAATATTTTCTTTATTAATTTTAGTAGATTATATTTTTGCTATATAAATTTTAATAGATATTTCTAATTAATCTTGCTTATCAATATGCCAACATACAAATTGTATAACAATTTGTACAAACTGTATGAAATAGTGAGATTAACTCTCTGGATATAAGTCTTATTATAAAGTCTAACTGATCTTTTTGCATTTCAAAATTGTATTCGGTATTAGAATTTTATTGATGGCAAAATGATTAACGTAAACATTTTCTATTGTACACAAAGCTTCTACGGGTGGAAAGATGTTCTATAGAGAAACGGTACTGGCTATAATTGCGTAATTTTACACCTCGCTGACAGCAGATACTGCAAACTTAATAATTTCCCATGACGGGAACGAGAACGCTGCAGGAAATTAGTACAAGATGCATTCATTAATATTGCTTGCACAGGTATCGGATGCAACGCCAATATTCCGCTTTTCCATTAATAATATGGACGTTAACACCTCTGTATTTCAAATAGACTTTATTATTAACGCCAAGTAGAAGGATTATCCGAGTTTATTAATTCAAAATCTAACACAAATTTAACCGGTTGGTGATCTAGGTGATAGTACACTAGGCTACTGATATATTGTAAAATAAATTCAAATGCAAAATAAATCAATAAAACTCTGTATTTAACCACGGAATGGTTATGACAATCGATGCCAACTAGTTTCCCTAGTAGATGCCAACTAAGGCAGTATAACAACTGTCCTTGTCCTGTTTTCATTTTTATGTCTGTCGAAAAGAACCATATTTTTTATATATATTATTTTTTATATACTTTGTACACAACACCTAATATTTAAAAAAAATTAAATATCAGACATGTTTCGGACAACCCGGTCCTTCCTCGGTGATATTATAAAGATATTAAAATATTATAAAAGTGTTTACAAATATGATCAGTTTTGACAGATGTTATAAAGATTTTTTATTTTATTTTTTTAATAAATTTTTAAAAAACGTTCCAAAATTATTTTTATGATAACTGTCAAAAATTATCATATTTGTTAACAATTTTATATAAATATCTTCATATTTCACTGAGGAAGGACCGGGTTGTCCGAAACATGTCTGATATTTAATTTAATTTTTTTAGTATTAGTGTTTTATACAAAGTACATAAAAAAATAAAATAAAGCATCTACAAAACAAGGTATGGCGAACATAGAAGAAATATTTATGATATTTTAAAATTATATTTAATTTATGTAATACACATTTATTATCTAAGTAAACATTTTGTTTTATTTGTCAATATTTTTACACTGTGAAGGTCATCTGTCTCCTAAAACATTCTCGTTCAAAGTTTTTTTTTTTTGTGATAATACAAAGTTTAAATAAAAAATCAAATGGGAATCCACAACACAAAGTGATGCCGAATATAAATGAAGTTGATATAATTCGAGAACTAAAAGCCACCCAATTGGCCGCGTTTATAAAGCTTATGATAATAATGGCGCTTTTTTAAACAATCTCGTTGTTTTAAAACAACAAAAAAATACCGATTTCATTCCGCATTCGCTGTTATAAATTATTCATTAAGAAAACACCGGCTTGTTTTCTTCTGCAAAATATATTTGTTCGGCTTTGAACATGTTTATATTTAGCAAAGTTACAAGCCTCTTGGATTCCAAAACACGTTTTGAATTCAACCACTACACAGTTCAAATATTTAAACCGAGTTAAGGATCTTTAATTTTCTTGTAAATTAAACGTTGACACTAGAATCATAATTACGAAAAAGTTCTTTCAGTTTTGGATAATAACAACTCTCTGTTTATTGCCTTTTGCTTTTAGTCCCTTTAGGAAATGCCCACAAATTATGCCCTTAAGGACTAATATAGATGGTGCCCTTATCTATCCATTTATCAAACGGAAGAAATTATTTTGATTGTAATATAATAATTCTCTAACAAAGTGTAATAACTGCGTACCTACCCATAAATTGTAAAGGAAATATATTAACCTTAATGCCTTAGTTTATATCAATAGAACGTATGTTTGTATCTCTTCATATGGAGATAAGTAAACATTTTTTCTGTTATATTTATATTCTTAAAACAATTTTATCCCCCGCTTATTCGATCACACGTTTCTATTGCATATTATTGTTGATTAGATATAATAATAATATGTAAAAATGATGAAGAAGAAAAATGTGACAAAACCTTACTTTATACAATGAAAGTTAATTATAGATACCTAAATTAGTGCAATCCAGTAGAAATGAGATTTCTTAGACGGTGAGTTGAAAAACTGTGTATTATAGAGTGTCGAAAGAATATAAAATAAATCAAATATTAAATCGACGTGCGTGCATAACACGATCTAAGAATGTTGAGAAAGCGAGAGAAGTATGTCAGGTATAAACACCGTGGATATCCATTATATTTACCTACCCCTTTGGAGAGACGGCGTGATTGTAGTTAGTTGGTTATATTAGTGGAAAACAATATAAAATATAAAATATTTATAATGGAATAAACTCTGTTCATATAAATAAATGTGCACATGTCAAATCATTTTAACAGCATTTTGATAACTCTTTATATAAGTAGATAAATAATATGTATATATACCAAAAAAAATACGAGTGGTGGTCTTTGAAAATAAAATGATTTTTTAACAATACAAGATATGAGATAGGGGCTTCATCGTATAAATTATCTAGACATATTTTTTTAGAATATAAACAATTTTTTAAACATTGTAGGAAAAAGTTGGTATAATATAAAGTATTTATTTAATAAAAGAAAAAATAAAAACTAAGATTAACTATAAAAAAAACTCTTTGACTCTTATAAAAATCGATATTTACCTGGTGTTTTTCCTGTTTTAATATTATATAAATGCTTTACTTTAAAATAAAAAAATTGGCATTGAAATTGTGCATGTTAATAATAGAAATATATCTATGAGCAATCTCGAAATTTTAGAAATTAAAAAAGCTATTAAAAATAAAGAAAATATTATAAATAATCAAATTAATTTAACGTCAAATCCATTCTTTGATTTATTTTCTTTGTTGTAAGCAATTGCCTGAACCTCAATAAGAACATTAAATTTCAAATTGAATCATAATATTTGTTATAACAAAAGCATAAACGTTCCAAAATAAATCTGTATAACATACTCGTATATGTCAGATCATGTAAACAACAACAATTTTATAATATTTTTATAAATATGTATCTTTACTGAAGAAGGACTGTTTATCCAAAACATATCTATGTATTTTTATTTTTTAATATCAGTGTTGTATATACAAAGTGTATAAAAAAGAAAAATATAAATAAATGCTTTACTTTTAGGTTTCTAAGTGTATAGAAGAGACATTATAAAACATGTCACTTTCATTAAATAACTTACTTATTAACCATCACGCCGACCGACACACTACTTGATCCTGAAACTCTTTCAATAATCCTCTGTATTCAAACATCGTTACATGCACGCTCATTGATTATTCTAACTTCGAATGTAATTCATTTGGTTAAGCCATTTTTTCCTCGGTTGTCCATCGATTTTTTTCTATTCTCACTGGTTGTATACAATGTTTTAACCATTCTTCTCTCATCCATTCATTCCATAAGTTCAAACCATACGTGTTATAATAAAACCTTTACAAAAAATAACTGTTGATTTTTGTATTCACGGAATCACGAAATTGATTGTTATTGATATTTTTTGAGTTATTCCTATTTCCAGTAAAATAAATACAATCCATATATTTTCCGGAGGTCACCCTTTCAGTGTTAAATAATAAAGGCATAACTGTAACTACACGTGATTCAAAATCACACATCGGAATATCTAACAAAAAATGACAGTTATCAAGGGGTGGGCGAATGTTTCGGCATATTTTGATTTGGCAAGCGGCCGAGAGATTTATTGGTATCATAATACACAATACATTTGTCCATCCGCCGCGTGATTAATGACTGATAAAATAATTTCTGGACGGCTTGCATCCTCAGTGAAATTGCCTTTTAAATCGTTTGCTTTTCAACCTGTCCTTGTATTTACGAGTGTAATAATTTATCATAGTAATAAATAAATCTTCAGTCACCAGTATCCAAGAGAAAACCTCCAAAATTTTAGGCTATTGCTGTAATACTTTTTTATTAAATTTTACATCCTGATATATTATATAAAATATCAATCGTTACATAAATCTCCATTTAATTATTAATAAAGTTATTGAACGCTAAGGCATTAACACTGTAGAATTCCATTGAAATATACTTAGGAAATTGAAAATAACTTTGTTTAATCAGTAAAATATTAAAAAACACGACATGTTTCGAAGGATACCTCCAATATTTATATATATTTATAATATATAACATATTATAATATAACATATTTTTATAATATTTTGTGGATTGAACAAAGTTATTTTCAATTTCCTAAGTATATTATTAAAGTTAACTGTTTAATTTACAACACTGTTTTAATATAATTTTTTTAAATATCGCGACAGCTGTTTTGTCAACCGATTTCGTCATCATCAGGTGTTACAAACAACTCAGTTGATTTTAAAAACAAATAGTGTTATAAATTTAACATATTGATGGTTGATGTATTAGTTTTGTAAAACTCCATTATTAATTTATAATAGTAAACGCGATTGTTTAGTAAATTTACTTGGATTTCATTTATATAAATTATATATATATTTATTTATTTTTTTTTCTTTTTTTAATTTGAAAATTTGGTTTGGTTCAAGTGGTTCTCCTGTAATTTTGGTGATATTTCGTGAATAAGTTAATTGTTTTGGTCAATTTAACTGTTGCCGCACTTTATAATAGTTAATTGTGACACGTAATACGTTTGTACTGTTTTGCTGTTAAAATTATATTAGTAAAATCGTTTTTATAAAGAATTTTGACAGGTGTAAAAATAATTTTTTCATTTGTTCCAATGACAATTTGAATAATTTCTTCAATATTCTTTTAAAGTTCTTGCTGGTTAAGTGCCTAATTACAGCTAATTTAAAAAACGGTGGATACGTGTAACATAAATTAAATAAACACAAAAGTCCGGATCGTCCATGTCAACATGTGCAACATCGAAAAAAACATCATGTGTTAATTAATACATTATGTGCTAAATTAAAAAAACGGTGGATTCGTGGAACATAAATTAAATAGACAATATGTGCACCATCTAAAAATAACATTTTGTGTAAAATTACTTTTATTTTGTTATTTTATTTTATATCAATGTATTTTATATTATTTGTTTTAGATTTATTTTGTGGGTGTTGGACGATCGAAGTGTGCGCGGGAGATGCCTATTGGTGGCGATGAGGTTCGCAACCCATCACACCGCGTCTCTTTAATGAAAGCAATGATTATAAATTTATACTATTTATATCAATATAAAACACGTGTACTGATGTATGTGTGGCCACAAAAAGGCAAACTTTGATTATAATGACTTTTTATTATCATGTTCATATTCTACTTCTGATGCAGTATCAATCACTGCAGCGAAAGCATCTCTGTCCTGAACCACTTTGAACAGGTTCTCAACTCCGCTCATTCCTATCCATATATTTCGCGGCCAGGACAACTGCCTACTGCTAACTCCATGGCATTTTGCCCATGATTATCATCATTTCTCCCCTTGGCACATAACCCAAATATGAGACCTTTCAATTTCTAACCTTTACAGTCGACATCTCTCTCTTCAAGTTTATTATTAATTATATAATATAATATATAGATGGTGTCATTAACATCTGCAAACCGGTTACACTTGAAAAGAATTCAATGAAACTTAATATACGAGTTTATAAAGAATTTTAATTTTTTCATTATTTTTCATGACCTTCTAACAAGATATTTTAAAAGACAACATTTTATCCCCTTTGTTAAATTTATTTTCTGTTGATGGTTTTATGAATATTTTTATTCTTATTATTTTGCTGAATCGCTCTTAACATCATTACAGCGCTAGCCAAATCGTTGTAAAGGGTATTCTCGTGAGATGTGATAGATAGCCAATCTATCGCCATTTTGTTGTCTCGTGAATTCTGCACCAGACCAAAGACAGTGTGACAATCACACTGCCATTGCTGGGAAGTGAACCCGGGACCTTCAGGGTGGCAGTCAAAGCACTTACCACTCGCCTACGAAGGTCGTCAATATGTATAATGTATAATCATAAAAAATATATGTATTCCTTTAACAAAATACGAATAAGTAGATGTTACGAAATATGAGAGTGTCTCATTTCTACCTTATTACGTGACTCCTGCCCTCTTGACTGGAGTTTCTCTATGTTTGAAACTCAGTCGTCAGGTTAGATGTTAATACGTAATTAGTATTGTGTTTACTTAGGAATGTCAGGGGAATACCGCACCGACGACACTGCTTTAAGTATGACGACATACTTCGAGATTTCTGCTAAAAGGAATGTAATATACGGTTAAACACTGTGTCGCCAATAACTTCTTCATTTTCATTGTTTTGTTTTCCCTGTTTTCTCTTATTAACGCGTAAACATCTACTGTGCTGATAGCAAGTCAGAACACGTAGACATGATTCCATATACGTTTTATGACGTCACATAACATTATACGAAAAGTTAATTGTATTTCTTACTATGTGTTGCCCCTACATTTTATGATATGTTTTATACATTTACTTACAGTGTTATTATAACAGCTCCGTTGAACTCCGTTGGTAACCTGTATGGTAGGGTATTGATAGAAAGAGTGAGAAAGATGACTTCCGGAAAGATTTGGGATGTGCAGGGAGCTTTTATGAGTGGACGTGGATGCATGGACCAGATTTTTGCACTTCGCAATCCAACAGAAATTTTTGGCAAAAGATCGGAAACTTTCCTGCGCGTTTGTAGATCTGCAAAAAGCGTATGACCGAGTTGACAAAGAAAAGCTATGGAAGGTCTTGGCCGAGTCTGGAGTAAGCACAAACTTGATACTAGCGGTTGCCTCCTTTCACGAAGGAAGCACCGCGTGTGTCAGAGTAAACGGAGCTTTCACTTCTTGGTTTGATATCACAAAAGGTGTCAAACAGGGTTATGTAATGTCCCTGTGGTTGTTTAATCTATACATGGACGTAACAATGTGTTTAACAAATTTATGTTGATATGAAATAAATTCATAGCAAACAAAAGCCTATCAAAAAAAGCTAAAATAGCAGTGCCCAATTGTGTTCTTGTACCGACTATTATGTATGGAAGTGAAGCATGGAACTGGCAGAAGAAGTATGAAAGTAGAATAAATGCAGTAGAAATGAAATCTCTTTAACAAATGTGTGCAAAATCTGTATACGAGTATGATAGATTGTCGAATAACAATATAAGAAGTAAATGCGAAACAAAAGAAAGTGTTATGAACAAAAAAAAGAAAGGATCATTAAGATGGTTTGGACACATGGAAGAATATTTTTAATAAGTATGTGTTAACGATGTAATTAGAATTATAAATAGAGGAAGACCGAGGAAAACATGGAAAACAAATAAATCAAGTGTTGAATGTCGGCCACGTGAGGTGTCGGAGAAATCGACGTGTGTGCATGACTTTACTTACTTACTTAAACAGCCGTTGTCGTCCACTGTTGGATATAGGCCTCCCCCATTATTCTCCACGTATGAATATTGAGGAATCGAGAGAAGCAGGTCAGGAAAGAAAATTGTAATAGTCCATTCTATCTGCCTACCCCTTTGTGGCATGGATGTTTGGTTAGTTAGTTAATGAATAAAAAAATTTAACGTATATCGAATGCTTAAAAATGTGTCAGTAATTAGTACTGATAACTTGATATATACATTTAAAGGAAACAACTGGTAAACACATGAAATACTTGTATAAAATTATCCGAGACTTAGGATTAAAAGTCTTAAAACGTGATATACACATTTATAAGAAACAACTTTTAAACACATGAAGGACTTGTATTAATCTATCTAATACTTAGGATTAACAGTATGATAACTTGATAGATACATTTATAAGAAACAACTGGTAAACACATGAAGGCCTTGTATAAATTTATACGAGACTTAGGATTAATATTCTGAAAACTTGATATATACATTTATAAGAAACAACTGGTAAACACGTGAAAGACTTGTATAAATTTATCCGTGACTTGGGATTAATAGTCTGATAACTTAGAATATACATTTATAATAAACAACTCTTAAACAAATGATAAACTTGTATGAATATATCCGAGTCTTAGGATTAATAGTCTGATAACTTGGAATATACATTTATAAGAAACAACTGGTAAACACATGAAAGACTTGTATGAATCTATCCAAGACTTAGGATTAATAGTCCCCCTTACGACCCAGGATAGAAATAACGACCCGGTCTAGACTCCGGACTGTACCGGAGTATATGTGTTACGGTGATGTATCCTTTTATCCGGCAGATAGAAAAATGTTGTCGTGTTCAGATAAATGCATTCCGACATAAACCCCTTCGGAAGTTTACGATCTCTAAACGCTGAATACTTTCCCTGCCGATGGCGTGACAAAGGTCCACCGAGATATATTTGTTGTGTATAGTAGGTAAAGGGCATTAACCCCTAACTTTGTTTTAACATTAATAAAACTAATTCATATAACTTCTATAATCTTGAAAATGGTGAGATAATTTAAAATGGCAGTAATCGTTTAATCTTACGTAAATTATTATTTAAGATAAAATACTTATAACTAACTAACCATCACGCCATTTCCCTGGAGGGGTAGGCAGAGAAGATAGATCGCCACAATACTCTGTCCTGGCATACCTCTCGGGCTTACTTTACAATCATACATCGTACCATGTACGCACGTCGATTATTCCGACTTGGAATGTGGCCGTCTTTTAGTAATAGATTAGTTTGGTCATGCCATGTTTTCCTCGGTCGTCCTCGGCTTTATTTTCCACTCACGCTGCTTGTGTACATCTTTTTAACCATTCTACTCTCATCCATTCGTTCCATATGTCCAAACCACCTCAGGGATCCTTTTTTAATTGTATCCATGATGCAGTCATCTGCCTTACATTTCTTTCTTATTTCATCGTTCAGTATTCTATCACATAACGTTTTACCGTGCAAAATACTTATTTGAATAAGTAATATCTTACCTTTTTTGTAATTTTGTACATTATTTTCCTCTTTTAAATGGTCAATGAAAGTTTTTGGCCTAATTAATTTGTATAATATACACATATGTGTCAAAATCAATGGCTAAAAACTATTGAACTCCACAAGTAAATGGAATGAATTGCTTTTTATATAGATTTTACTCCGGAAATTTGAAAAATTAGCCAAACAACGCTAGGAATTGAGAACAAGTTTGTTTCAAGTGTAACATTTAAATTAAAAATTTAATGTAGGTAGAGAAAATGTATTTTCTTTTTGTTATAAAATCGCAAGCGTTTCTGCTGTATTTTGCAATAAAGTGTAATTAAATATTTATATAATAATTTATAAGAATGGTTCTTATATTGACCTTTTGAAGGTTGGGGACAAGCAGAACTAGTTGGCTTCAAATAATATTACCCTTCTATGGTTTAATACAAAGTGGATTTTTATTATTATTCCTATTTAGAAATTTCAAATATCTAACCAGAAACTGGGTGTTTTGTATAGAAAATATCAATAATTAATTGTTATATATCAAAGTATTCATGTTTTAGTAAAACGTTCCGGCATCGTACAGGGAGCACTTAAAGAAGGACCACCTGAAGAAGAACTCTACAGGACGAGGCTAGGGCGGCAGGCCTCGCTTGGAATGGCATTGGGCATCAAGCGTGCGATATAGTCGGATGGAGTAGGATCCTCGAAACCACGGAAGTGTGACAGGACAAGAAGATGAAGCAAAGAATTTTCAACATTGGATTATGTAAGCAAAAATAAAATATTTATTTTATTATGCTTTTATACATATTGTCTCAGAATCTGCTGATATTAGAAAGGAATGTTGAGCGAAATAAGGCATTATGAACAAAATTATGAAAGGATCGCTACGTTGGTTCGGACATATGGAGCGCATGGGTGAAGAAAGAGTAGTTAAAAAAATATACGTTAACGATTTAAATAGAGTACGGAATCGAGGTAGACCAATGAAAAACATGGCATGACCAAATTAATCTAATTTTAAAGGTCAGCCATGTCAGAAGCCGGAAAAATCGACGTGCGTGTATGACTTGCTGTATTAATGTGAAGGAAGTTAGAGAGGTATGTCAGGATAGAGTAGTGTGGCGGTCCATTCTCTCTGCCTACCCCTGCGGCGATACGACGTGATGGTTGGTTGTTGTTGTTTTATTGTAAAAAGAAAAAACTTAATACCGCATTTTACCCTCAAGTGACAAGTTTTACGACCCCAAAGGGACGATCCCAGGATTCAAAAATGGAATTTTCTTATTCCCTGATAGTCAACGTCAGGTCAGAGTTTTATGTGGCAGCCCGAGATGAATCGTCATGCTGTCAGCATTATGTAACATTCTCATTGTGGACCGAGCTACATATTGCATATCCCTGTGTTTCTCTAGAATAGATGCGCTGTCCAATAACGAAACATTTCTTCAATTCATTACACTAAGAGTCAGCCACGTAGGAACTCGAACCGCCATGCCATGTACAATTGTTGCAATATACGTAGTACGGTTCAAAGGTTTTCGGCTAATGGTATTTTAAAAATAATTTAATCGTAACTCAGTAACTTACCATCTTGCCATCTCGCCGAAAGGGTAGACAGAAATCATGGACTGCCACACGTTTCTTTCCTGACATTCTTATCTCGATTCCTCAATATTCATACATCGTATCATGCACGCACTTCGATTTCTCCGACTCCTCGCGTGGACGATATTTAATAATTTATTTATTTAATCATGCCACGTTTTTCTCTAGATCTTTCTCTATTTCTAGTTCCATTTACATCGTGAACATTTACTTTTTGACCATTTTTTCTTGATTTATTGTTTCCGTATGTCCAAACCATCTTAATGAGTATGAATGGAAATATAAGAAGCAAATGCTGTGGGAATGAAAGAGTGAGCAAAATAATTGAATCATAATATGTTTAATTAACTTACTTGGCAATTTAACATTTCAATTATTTCATCACATTTTTTATATTGTCACGATAGCTGTTTTGCCAACCGATGCCTGGCATCATCAGTTGTTGTAATCAAATTTTTAAATTAAACAGATGTTTAAGTATCATTGATTATCCGTCAAAACAATGAATTACATATTTTAATGGCTTTAACATATTTGGACCATATTTTTTTGTAATTGTATTGAAAATTCCACGAAAATTCCTTAAACACAATATTTTATGTTATATAAGCCTACAAAGGTCTGATATAAAATTTACAAAAATAATAGTATTCACAGAGCTTAATTAAAATGTAGTGTGGGAAATTTCATAAAAATATATATATTGCTGAATAACTTCTTTAACAGTAACTGAATTGTGTATGGTAGCCATCTCTTCTGTACTAACATTTGCGATCCATGAATTGGATTAATTTTGTGGACAAAAACTTTTCGACCTTACTGTGAACATGTATTATAAGATTGTTAAAACTAGAGTGTAAAGCTATCGTTTAACTCCTTTAAAGCAGCTGTAAAGTTTGTTATTCAGTTCATTAAAAAGAACATAACTAGCATTTTTCACGTTACGACTGACAGAATAAAAATTCCAAAACAATTGCAAGGATTCCTCGTGTTCGAGTTTTGAAATCTCGTCCAGAAAACGAATGTAGCAGCTTAAGAATCTGAGCCGATTGTTTCCATCCAGCCAGCACAGCCATTCTTCTATGCTTCCTATTTTTTTTTAACTCCACCATGCGTTTCCCCCAACTACCTAAGTGGTCGATTTATTATTGATTATTTTTCAAACAAAACTAACTAACTAACTAACTAACGAACACCCCGTTTCCCCGGAGGGGTTGGCAGAGAAGATGGATCGCCACATTGTTCTATCCTGACATTACTTTCGCACGTCTTCTACATTCACACATCGTGACATGCACGCCCGTCGATTGTTCCTACCTAGAACATGGCCGCCTTTCAGTAATTGATTAATTTGGTTATGCCTTGTCTTTCTTGGCCTTCCTCGACTTCTTTTTCCATTCACACTACTTGTATATATATTTTTAACCATTCTTCTCTCATCCATTCGTTACATATGTCCAAACCATCTTAGTGACCCTTTCTTGATTTTATTTATCACGCATTCATCCGCTTTACATTCATTTCTTATTTCAACAATAGATATTCTATCATACATTGTTTTTCCGCACATCCTTCTTAGTGACCTGTTAGTGACCCATTTATTCTACTTTCATCCTTCTTCTTAAACAGTGAAAACATCTGATCTGTTCTGTTATATGGATATCTTATATCTGGAATCTGAAAGTGGTTACTATTAGAAGTATTCAAAATATGAATGTGGTTACACATAATAATGCATCGTATATCGTGGACAAATTTTGTCCTATGGGGAGGTCATTGCAGCCCAGAAATTTAAGACTAAAGGCCCGTTAAATTTCCTATCCAAACCGTAAAATCTTGCGTGAACACATGTATGTGATTCTCCAACTTGTGATTATGACCAAAATTGAACGAAGAACATGGACTTGACAGAAGTCGAACGCCTTGGCCACGCATATAAGATACTAGCCTGTAATAAGCAGCTTGAAAGAGATATTCATCAAGACAGAGAGGCATTTGCAGACATTATTACTTCGAGGAAAAATAATATTGCACAGGAAGTAGAAGAATCTGACTATTTTTTATATCTTCTTCTTCTTATTCTGATTGTAGATGCAGGATACCAACTTTCTTCTTGTGATAAAGACGACCAGCCTTCTCTTCATCTCTTTGATGGTCGTCCTGGTGGTCGACGGTCCCCTAGAGTCTCGTGCATCACGATATTAGGAATTCTTGCTGGATCCATTCTCTCAGAATCGTCTTCTCTGCCTAATCCATCTCACTATGTATTTAATTTTGTAGGATTTGCGAATTTTTTCTTTGTGTATCCTATCTCTAAGGGTTCTCCCCACAATAGATCGCAATGTTCTCATTTCTGCTACTCTTAAGAGATGTTTGGTTCTGACAGTGTCTACTCTTGCATCCATTCCGTAATAAAAACATATAAACTATATTCATCATCAAACGCCGCTTGACGGGGGAGAGCCTAGAGATTACATAAGCGAAGTTGAGGAAAAGACACCGTTGCGTCCTTTAACAACCTAGGGTAAGTGGTGGGAGTCATTCTATAATCCCACGTTTAAAAAAAAAATCAATAAATACATCTTAAATTATTTATAATTATACAATATTTTGATCATTAAAACGTAGACAGTACATACATACTTCTATTCATATTCTATTTGGTATATTAAAAAAAACGGTTAATGGAAATAACACCACTAAATACGGAATCAAATCCTTACAATATATAGCCTTCAATTCAACATTTAAAACTAGCTCCCAATATGAAAATAAAAAAATATTACTCTCAACTTTATTCCAATAATCCCTCCTAAGTTTCGTTTCACTGACAATAATTTATGTAAATATTTTACTTTAGTGTCCTCATTTTCCTATTGTATATTATTATTATTATTGTTTATTTACCTTTATGATGTGTTTTTTTTCCCTTAAGTTCCAATGTGTTAGTTTTTTCTTTTCTTTTATACTGTGTGTCTACTATGTTACTTAAGATATAATATGTTTGTTATTCTCTCATACTGCTGTTTATTTACATTTATGATGTGTTTTTCCCTCAGGTGATAATGTGTTTGTCTCTCTTTTATACTACTGTTTATATACCTTTATAATGTGCTCTTTCCCTTAAGCTATAATATGTTTGTATTATTTTTATAAATTCAATGTAATACATTTTATTAATCCAATGTAACAATTTTTGGGATCTCAAAAATGAGTGTTCACAACACTCACAAGACTCCTATACAAAATAAAGAGAAAAAAAAATGTAAAGTACGTTTAAAATCTGCATATTTTTGCAAAAAAAAATATAATACTAGTAGTTATTAAAATAAATACTTGCAAAATTACGTCAAAAATGCTAAAGCGACATTATTTAGCACATAGTTTTCGAGGTTAAAGTTTTATAAGGAATGAGAGTTGTAGAGCTGGAGCTTTCGTAGAAAACGTTTCTGCGAAGTGGAGTCCTTCGGAGCACAATGGTAGTGTATCGTAGAGCCAGAGAACGTTACGGTGCTAAGCAATTAAAATAATATTGACACTGCCTTTATACAGCGTCAGAAGCAAGAGACACGCTCCAGTTACCGAGAAATAGGTTATCTCGGAACTGTGAACCAAATCTTCTTTAATTACATCCTGTTTGTTACTAAATTACGAACTAAATATTTGGTCAAATATTCCGAAAACCGTAAAAAGAAGTGATTCATTACAAATTTAAAAAAGAATTACAAATAGTAAAAAACCTTGCTAATATTATTGAATAATTACATATAAAACAATATACAAGTTATTAAACGCTAAGGCATTAACACTGTGGAATAGTAATATACTTAGGAAATGGAAAAAACCTTGTTTAATCCACTATTTATAAGAAAATATTAATAAACACCACATGTTTCGGAGGATACCTCCATCTTCAGGTGTAAAAATATAATAAAAACTAAACAAAGAAAGGCTAATAAAAAACGCATTTAAAATTCGATACAATAATTCAAATTTAAAAATTAACCTGGGCCATTTCTTATAAGTACTTACAATTATTTTTGAACAGTAAGAACTAATAAATAATATTAAATAATAATGATACATGATGATAATGTAAAAAATATTATATATTTTTACACCTGAAGATGGAGATATCCTCCAAAACATGTCGTGTTTTTTTAATATTTTTTAATTAATAGTGGATTAAACAAAGTTTTTTCAATTTCCTAAAAACAACATACATATATAATATCTCGTACAATAGAAATATTAAAATCAAACGATTTTTACGATAATATCACTGCTGTTTTAATTAAGAACTCTTTTTTATTTTTCTCAGTTTAGGTCGTATGACCTGTTTACGACAGTGAGCTGTCCTGGTATCGTGACGTTCAATCATCTCTCCATCTTTGGTGGCCTTCCTGGTAGTCTCTTGCTGCTGTGGTTTTCATCTTTGACAATTTAAGCAATTCTTGTATCCTCCATGCTATCCATATGATCCGTCCAAAAGTACTATTTGTGTTTGTTAATTACATGTATTGTGTTTATTTTCAACCCAGTTATATATTTTGTTAATTTTGAAACATCGAAGATTAATTATATCACACGTCGTTTCTACTACCATTCACAAATCAAATCAATCATCAGAATTACATGCAAAGTCGATAATATTGTAAGATGGAAACGGCAGAGAAGAAGAAGACATTCTGTAATAAACATGTAACTAGAATGACAGAATCAAGGACTGTAAAATCAGCAAGGGACGGTTTACCTCAAAGAAACAGATCGTCAAGTTGTCCTCTAAAAAATCCTGGAAAAACAGGAAACCTGTAAAAATAACTGGCGGTCCGCTTTTCAAAAATGAAAATTGAGGCAGAAAAGAACATATTAAAAGCCCAAAACTTGGAAAAAGATAAAGAAGCAGCTTAAATTTTTATTTTGTGATCTTTTCATTTATTTAAGTACGAATGAGTACGAATGAGATGAAAAGATCCGTGAGTGCAATGAAAAGTGGAAAAGCTGTTGGGTTTGATTGTATTGCCAAAGACTTTATTAAAAGCGGTGGCGAAGTGGTTTCTACATGGTTATGTAAGTTATTTAACCAGTGCTTGGAGGAGGGATATACGCCGCTAGACTGGAGGAGAGCAGTAATTATGCCCCTGTACAAAGGAAAAGGATCGCGTATGGAATGTGGAAACCACAGGGCTATTAGTCTTTTGAGTGTCGTTGGTAAAGTCTATGGCAGAATTTTAATAGAAAGAGTAAGAAAATTGACGAGTGACAAAGTTTGGGATGTGCAAGGTGCCTTTATGAATGGCAGAGGATGTATGGATCAAATTTTTTGGACTTCGTACATTGACAGAGAAGTTTCTGGCCAAAAATCGCAAACTTTTCTGTGCATTTGTCGACTTACAAAAAGCATATGATTACGTTAATAGAGAAAAGTTGTGGAAAATATTGTCTGAATATGGAATATGTACAAAACTGATCACGGCCATTAAGTCGCTATACACGGAAAGCACTGCTAGTGTCAGAGTAAATGGAGATCTTACAGCCTGGTTTGATATCAATAAAGGTGTCAAACAAGGTTGCGTAATGTCCCCGTGGTTATTTAATTTGTATATGGACAATTGTATGAGAGAGCTGAAAGGGTTGGATGTAGGTGCCAAAATGAGCGGAGTGTCAGTAAGCTGTCTCTTGTATGCGGATGACGCTATCCTACTTGCTGACAACGAGCATGAACTACAAGTCCTGGTGAATTGTATGTATGAGGTATGCATGTGAAATGATCTGATGATGAATGTTAATAAGTCCAAGGTAATGATTTTTGAAAAGGAAGAAACCACGACAGTCTGCAACATTAGCGTGAATGGTAAAAACCTGGAGCAAGTCGTTGAGTTTGTGTATTTAGGTAATATGTTTACAAGAGATGGGAGAGTGGAGAGGGATATTGAAAGAAGGGTTGGAGCAGGCAACAAAGTGAATGGTGCACTTAAAAATGTCATCGCAAACAAAAACCTATCCAAAAAAGCTAGAATGGCAGTGCACAATGGTGTTCTTCTACCGACCCATATGTATGGAAGCGAAGCATGGAACTGGCAAAGGAAGGATGAAAGTAGAATAAATGCAGTAGAAATGAGATCTCTTAGACGAATGTGTGGATATTCTGTGTATGATAGAGTGTCGAATGAAAATATAAGAAGTGAATGCGGTGCGAATGATGGTGTCATGAACAAAATAATGAAAGGATCATTAAGATGGTTTGACATATGGAAAGAATGAATGAAGAAAGAATGGTAAAAAAATTATATGTTAATGATGTAAATGGAACCAGAAATAGAGGAAAACCGAGGAAAACGTGGCACGATCAAATAAATCAAATATTGAATGTCAGCCATGTGAGGAGTCAGAGAAATCGACGCGCGTGCATGACACGATGTATGAATGTTGAGGAAGCGAGAGAAATATGTCAGGAAAGAATGGTGTGGCAGTCCATTATTTCTGCCTACCCCTTCGGGGAGACGGCGTGATGGTTAGTTAGTTAGTTAGTTTTTCATTTATTTATTTTTGACTTATAAAAATTTTAACTCGAATTTACATTTTGAAATAAACGCAAAAAAATATTTATTTTTAATTATTTCATACGAACTTTTTCATTATTCACATCTTATGTATATATACTATGTACTTGTATATATTATTATTCATACTTAAAAACTTGTAGTGTATTCATGTCCTATTTACCTAACCTAAATAACTTTATAAACTTCTCAGTACGCATATTTTACCCCTTAAACTTAACAATTCTTGAGAGATTCATAAAGCTAATGCTACCGGCAACAAAATGGTGCGACTAGGCTGTTCCTCACCCAAAGCCACGTGTAAAATAGTTTGGGACAACCACAGACATCGAAAACACAAAGTCACGCCCTCAGGGCAACAGCGGGTGTGAAAAGTAGAATTAAACCACAAGAAAAGGCTTGAAGGGCTCTTTGTTAAAATGCTATCTTTCTTCAAATATACATTAAAGAAAGCAGGTTTTGTATGCTCCGCACCTTTCGATAGATGTGTTAATTTCTGACATCAATTTTCAGCAAAGTTTGTATTCGTTTGTGTACATATATGAGACGTCACGTGTATTACAAGGCATGTGCGTTGTTTTCTATACTCCTTGGTGGCGAAGTAGTACGTGTAGAGACCGCATGTCTCTAGGCTCAACCTAGCCGAGGCCGCCCACACATTATATCTTACAGCCTTTCAGGCCAGGCGTCAAATATTCATATAACGACATCTCGACTCTCCCTAGTCGCGAAACTTCTTGATAAGATTAACCTGAAATAGTAAGGACAGATCTGCAAAGCAGTCGCCCAGTGATACAATATTCATGCGTGGTATTTATCTAAACGTTTATTCATTCAATAACACGTAATAACTAATATCCATATAAAACACAACCATTGTTGATGTTGATTCATCTATAAAAAATAATTTCAATTATTCAAAGCGCTCTTTTCTCAAATCTATCAGTGTATTTATCTCGATATGTTTTAAAGTAAGAAGTGTTCCATTATCAAGTTCTTCTATACAATATCAATTTATCGTGTAGTCTTCTTAAAACTTATTTTATTTTTAAGGATCGTTTTTACAAGGATGATGATATAACCAACTTCTAAAAGCCTCTGGAATAATATGTGAAAAAAGCAGAATTTTTGTTCGTAAATTCTGTCATATGTTTAACGACTTATTTTATGACTTTTATGATGTCAAAAATTCTTCATTGGATGTTGATTACTTCGGATTTTTTTTATTCCTTGAATTTTAGGGATCTATTTTCATAAATGATATTTTTATAGATATAAATATTAAGAAACAAACTCCAGTATTTCTAAAAACAGTAGGTTGGCAAGCTAATGGAGAAAAAAAATCATCAATTCCTTACAAAATAAAATGTACATACTGTTAAATTATAAAACTCTGTTTTTATGTATCACAATTATTTTTTCGCGACAGCGAAACAATATAGTTACACTGTTGCGAAAAATAAAAATAAAAATTGTGATGCATAAAATATATTTTTTTTAATTTAACTATTTATAATGTTGAAGTACCGTAGTGTTTCGGCCAAAACAATGGACTATATATATTTTTTTAATTATTGTTACACAAGTATAAAATTTTGAATGCACATAAAGATATATTTATGAAAGATACATATGATCACCTTCGTGATCGAGTGGCAAGTATTACGGCTGTCACACCAAAGGTCCCGATTTCGATTTCCGGCTATGGCATTGTAATTATCACCCTGTCTTTGGTCTAGAATTCACGTGACAATAAAATACAGATAGATCATGAGATCATTATGATAACTTTACCTTTTTATCGTTTTGACTTGCGTTGAAATGACGTAAAAAGCGATTCAACAAAATAATATTGATAATTTTAATAATAATGTATAATATCTATTAGAAAAATTGCATTCACTAGTGATATGATAACTTTTATGGGTTCGAATCATTAGAAAAATCAAATAGTGAGTTTCTATCTTAGCATGTCTCTTGACATTTCTCTACTTGATCTATTGATATACGAGTATTTTGTCAAATTGTGGTCGTCATGAACTTCCTTACACCCACTATTATTATTTTTGGTTAGCTTGTCTCCATCCACTGCTTGACGTAAGCCTCTCCACCCTCACGCCATCCCTATCGGTCTCTCACCAGTTTTTTCACACAATATCATCGCTCCCGACACTTCTCCGGCCCAACCTTGGCCTCTTTTCAGCAACTCACTGGCTTTTAGCATTGCTTTATTGTTTTTTTTTTTCATACGTTCGATCCGATCTTCTCGATAACCTTAAGGATTATATGCTATATTATAACCTAAAGACTGCACCCATGTGCCCTAAGTTATTTTCATATATATTATTTTCATACTCTACCATTCGCCGTATTTTTCATGATTTCATTTTCATAGCATTTATGTATATGATGGCTTTACTCTTTACATCGTTATGGCTCGCGCTGTAATGATGTTAAGAACGATATTAATTTTTTTCTGGAACCATGCGATTTCTGATATGGAATGCGTCACAGCATACGAGCAACTGGACACCAAGTATAAACTTGTCTTGCGGCCGGCGGCCGGCGGGGCGAAACTTTACGAGATTTTACGTATGATAAAGGCACCTAGGCAAAATGTATAGTACGTTCAAGACAACGAGTACGTATTAATATTTGTCCCTTTTGGTAAAGTGTTAATATTTTCACAGTTCTGATATTATTAAGTTGCGTGCTGCGTTTCCTCCACAGTCGGTATTATTACGTACCTATGAAAAGGTCAAACATATAATTTATAATACGTTCAAAACAGCGAGTAAGTATTTGTCACTTTTGATAAAGTTGTAAATATTAGCAAAACAAATTCTACCTTAACACGAATGAAGGTGAGGGCAGTCTTAGAAAATATTTTTTTTTGGGATGAAGGAAGTAATTTTTTGCTTTTTTTTATTACGAAATATTGAGAACACTTCAATGGAGGATTACAATTTTTTTTATAATATTAGGGTCCATAGGTTTTAAGAAAATCAACTTTAAATTGGCAGTGGAAACTCAATTGACCACATGGCAACGCGACGGTTAATATTTTGTGGAAAATAAACAACGTTTTTTTCAATTTCCTAAGTGAATAAATAATTACTTGGATTTATCGTATGTTAAAAAATAATAATAATTATATTTACTTGAATAAAATATAAAGTAAGATCAAAATCTTCAACCAAATCTAATTTTGAGATTAAGTTGACAAGATATTAATGACTTCAAAGGGGGCTATTTGAGTCCGGGAATCTTTATAAACATCACATTAAAGTAGACAGCCAAGTCGGATAGAGCAGAACGTTTTAACGCGTTTTATAATTAAAAATGTGAATAAATGATGTCCATCTTCGCTGCAAGCAAGAATCTGCCGGGAATCCAGTTAGTCGAGACGGAACTCGAATTAAAGTCCCATTCGAGTAGTCCAAAAAGTAAATCGCATTTACGGGCCTCGTCACAAAAATTTCAGCATTCAGGATCCCGGGTAGGGCCGGGGAGCTGTATTTTATTAATATTAGTCAAAGTTAATTCTACAGTCGTTATCCCGGGTGCCTCCGGATAATTGGGTTCCAGAGTACGCCCCCCGCACCGCCCTAATGAAAGCAGTAGGGAATATTTCTCCTGTCATTAGTGAGCCAGGAATGTGTGGGATGTGATCCTTTTGCCTGTCAGATAAACGATACACGAGATAATATGGAAAGCGGTACATACCCTCAAATATACGTTTCCGTTTTTAACTGAAGGAATTTTCATACAATATATTATGTAACAAATAATACCTTTCTAATGAGATAGATGAAGACGGTACTGAATACACGTTCTCTCATTAATGATAAGGGAAGTCTGAATTTGTTCGGCTCTGTAGTATACAAATTTCCATTATTAACGTTTTCTTTGTGTATGGTTAAAAAATATATATAAAATAAATATACTGCTTTACTAACAATGGAATAAATTATACCTGAATGGTATTTGGAACTAGCTAATATTTATGAAGAAGGATTCGGGTTGGATCCAGGCTTGAACTGATGTCCTCTCAGTCAAGAACCAATCGTTAAGTCTTTTAACTATTTAACTATTTAAAAAACTTTTTTCTTTTTAAACCTTTCTTTAGTGTATGAATTTTAACAGATTTTGAGACAACACTTGCACTTGTTTGTGCGGATGTTTCACGGAGGTTTTTGTTCCGAAGCATGTTTGTAAAAAGTGCAAAAAAAGTGTTGTGATATACTTAACTATTCATTAAATAAAAATTGTGTTCTTCTAATCAAAGAGACAATATTAAATATTTTTTTTAAATTCATCGAGAAATTTATGTCTGATTGATGCTACCGTTTCATACCCTTCAACGTTTTTGAAAAAAACAAATATCAATAAAAATTAACATTTCTTCTGTGTTCGCCATACTTTGTGTTGTAGATGTTTTATATTTTTCTTTTTCTTTTTTATATACTCGTACTTTGTATACAGAACTAACTTTAAAAAAATTAAATACTGCACATGTTTCGGACAACCCAGTCCTTCTTCAGTGATATTAAAAAGATATTTAGAATATTTGTAAACAAATTTATAATATATTAAATATCATTATAATATCACTGAGCATGGACCGGGTTGTCTGAAATATGTCTGATATATATATATATATATATATATATATATATATATATATATATATATATATATATATATATATATATATGTATACTATATATATATATATATATATATATATATATATATATATATATATATATATATATATATATATATATATATATTACACATACACACATTATTATTATTACACATGTATGTTATTACATTGTATTGTAATAATTGGTATTATTAACATTATTATTACACATGTACCCATTACTACACACATTACATACAATTATGTACATACATTTACATGTATTACATTGTATTATGTACCAACACATAATATTATATAATATATACATATATATATTAATTATTAACACACACATTATTACCACATATATATACATATATATATATATATATATATATATATATATATATATATATATATATATATATATATATATATATATATATATATATATATATATATATACATATATATATATATACATATATATATATATATATTTCCATAAAATGGAGTCATCAATGTTGGTCATAACGTCGGTCGTAGAGGTCGTAAGGTCGTACAAATAGACATGAATATACCTAAGTCTTTGTAAGGAATTCTCCTTCCAGCCGTATATATTATAATTTTGTATAAATTTTATTCATTATTCAAGTTTATCAGTTTTGTCTCTGAATAAGTGTTTTATATTATATATATATATATATATATATATATATATATATATATATATATATATGCTATATATATATATATATATATATATATATATATATATATATATATATATATATATATATATATATATATATATATATATATATATATATATATATATATATATATATATATATATATATATATATATATATATATATATATATATATATATATATATATATATATATACATGCTATATATATATATATATATATATATATATATATATATATATATATATATATATATATATATATATATATATATACGTAGAGGTCGTAAGGTCGTACAAATAGACATGAATATACCAAAGATCTTCGTTAGGAATTCTCCTTCCAGCCGTATATATTATAATTTTTGTATAAATTTTATTCATTATTCAAGTTTATCAGTTTTGTCTCTGAATAAGGCGTTTTTATTTTTTTGGTGATGTGTATATTTTAATTTTGTCTATAAGAGAGTCAACTGCCCATTAAATACAACATTTGTCGAAATGTTGCAATTTTATAAAATTAGTACTTGTATAATGTTGGCTATTAAGCTATTGATATTTTAGTAATTAACTTACAATTACGCCGTCCCCGGAAGATTATGTTACATGCTCTATCCAATAGCTTCTCCACATACCTCAATAGCTTCTTGCACATTCGTACAGCCAGTCATACATACACGTCGATTTTTTCTGAATTTGATCATGCCATGTTTTCGTTGGTGTCCCTCGACTACATACTCCATTCACATCGATAAAATATTCTTCTTTCGTAACCATTATTTTTTTATCCGCACGTTTCATGTATCAAAAACAATGCAGTGATACTTTTGTTCAAAATTATTTCTTCCGCTCTACTTTCCTTCTTAAGGGGGTATTCTGCCATAAAAAAATGGCAACAATATTTTTGGCAAGCATTATTTCAACAGATATTTATTATAATAATATTTCAAGAATACATAAAATAAAACAAAAAGTGAAAAAAAATTTAACTCAAAAAGTTATCAGCCGATGAAGTGGGGGGTCTCAAAAAAATGGCCTGCGACTGTAACCACGATTCCAATTTTCTTCCGGTTGCCGCTATCGTATGAACTAAAAAAGTTTAAAAAATCTTTTTTCACTTAACGGCAGCTAACTAAAAAAATATATACTTTTTTTACTACTTTTTTTGAGTTTTAAATTTTTTTTTAAATAGTAAAACTTCAAATATGGGACTAAAACTTAGTTCATACGAAAGGTAAGTGTATAGAAAAGATCCACGCCAAATTTCAAGTAAATCGGTAGAGTAGAACTTTAGAAATCGTGGCTACCGTTTTAAAAAATATGTTCCGAGAAAAAGGCGTTTAAAGTTCCGCGTAAAGTTTCGCGGAGTCTACATGGGACCTTCCTCGATTTCGAAAAAAACATTTTCCGCGTTTCTCTCTTCATTTTTAATATATTATCATTCAGAGAAGGATTTTCGATTTTCGATCACAGGTAGACGGATAGTCCCTAATGTCTTTTGTCCAATGGTTCCGGCCGAGACGGTTTGGATGCTGGGTCACTTAAACAGCTATATCTCCAAAAATAAATTGAATTTTGAAAAATCCTCTTAACAACACATTCTTAAAGGATTAAGCTTTGAAAATATGAAGAAAAAATAAAACGATGTTTACAAATTTCTAGACCAGAATACGCCCTTAATATCAGTATTTGAAATTCTGTCAAACATCCTTTTACAACACATACATCTAAGGGATTTCATCTCTACCGCATTTATTCTCCTCTTATTCTCCGTTTTCCAAACAAAATGGTTGAAACTAAAACTTCATTGTTAATTTTTATATTTTACAATCAAATTTAAATCGTTTACGAAAATCCAATAAAAACAAAGTATGATACATTCGCGTATCATTATTGTATCGTAATTTAATATGCAACTGTAGCACGTTGTACATGGCTTAATGTATAGGATCAACGTCATATTGTATGTGCCTGTAATAAAGGTTTGTGTACAGGCGCCTGAATACATACTACAGCTTTAACACTAATGTAGTGCCGTGTGTCGACGTTCCTGAAATTAGACGAGCAAGCTGCAGCGCAGTTAGAGTGCAGTGTATTCTGGGTTCACTTTGCATGAGCTTATGTGTTTCATTTATCAGTAGTTTAAATTCGTATCTGGATATATTCGCATGTTTAACAATAATTAAATTTAATAACTATACAAATTAACGACAGTACACATTATATATGACGACCATCGAGACTGAGTGCAAGATCTATGACTCAGTGGCAGTACTCCCATAGAAGCCCAGAAGCCCGGCTTGCGTAAGAAATTTTGAATCGAACCCCTCAAATCTAAGTAATCATTCCCCCACATAAAGCAACAACCCACCAAATCACCTTCCAACAATGTTTCCATCAGACGTAAAAGGAATAACCACAAGAGCTGAACCTCTGTAAGCCAGAAAAGGTTTTGATTCAAAATTTCTTACGCAAACCGGGCTTTTGGGCTTCTATGGGAGTTCCGCCACTGTTATGACTGCCGCACCGAAGGTCCCGAGTTCGATTCCCGGCGATTGCAGTGTGATTGTCATACTGTCTTCTATCTGGTGTAGAATTTACTTCTTCTTCTTCTTCTTCTCCTTATAGACCTTTGGTCTGTTCCTAAAATCAGGCTGGCCTCTCTTGGGAGGTTGACTCCCAACTATCTCTCCATCTCTTCGGCGGTCTTTCAGGGAGACGGCAGCCGGCAGGAATCTGATGCGCAACAGCGTGTGGGATTCTGGTGTGATCCATCCTCTGCACGTGCGCATTCCATTATCTTCTGCGTTGTCTGCCCCATCTCACGACATCCTCTACCTTGCAGATCTCGCAAATGGCCGTGTTTCTCACCCTATCGCGAATAGTCCTTTCTGCTCTCATCCTCAGCGTCCTCATCTCTGCCACCCGTACTTTAGCCTTCGTTCTTGTGGTATCCGCTCTGGTCTCAATGCTATATGTCATCATAACTATGGAATTCCACAGTGTAGAATTTACGTAACAATAAAATAATTATTGTAATTGTGTTGAATCGCTTATAACATCATTACAGCGCGAGCCAATTCGATGTAAAATGTATAGCTATCATAGTGATTCTCGTGACATGTGAGAGGTAGGGAATCTATCGCCATTTAATTGTCACGTGAATTCTACATCATACCAAACCGCCTACACCTGGAAAAACCCAGAACCTCCAGTGTGGCAGTCGTAGCACTCACCACTTGGCCGCGAAGGTCGTTAAATGACGGTATTAGCTATCTATAACATGTCGTGAAAACCAATAGCTTGAAATCCATAGTATACAGTAATTGGGTTAAAATAACCTGCTGTATACACTGTGAAAATCTAAATGAAACTACCACATTTAAGGCCTAAATGGCATCCCAAGAACCAGAAAAATGTTCACGCTTTGCTGTAAATCAATCCCTTGCGCTGAAACAAATGAAAAGACAAATTATATGTACAAAAAAAAACGCAATAATAATTTGTTGTTAAGTTAAATTCATAAAAAAAATCATAAAAATATTGTATTTTCAAATATATCAAATAAGTGTATTTATCTCATATTGTTTTATCGTGTATATCATCATCTCAATGATAAAAATTTACTGCTTTCGAAGAAATTCGGGATAAATAAAATGTTACATTATAAAGAATAATAAAGTGAAAAATTATGTGATGTAAATAAAAAGATCTTTACACTTTGGAAATTGAAAACAACGTTGCTTATTATCTACAAAACATTTTCAAAAACACGAAAAGTTTTGGAGAATAGCTTCACCTTCAGGTGTAAATATATAATAAAAACTAAATAAGAACTACTAATAAAAAACGCTTTAAATTATCATTTTAAATGCGTTTTTTTAATCAGTCTTACTTTGTTCAGTTTTTATTATTTATTAATCTTTCATTGTTTAATTTTTATTATTTATTAATCTTTCATTGTTTAGTTTTTATTATATATTTACATCTGAAGATGGAGGTATCCTCTGAAACATGACGCGTTTTTTTTTAATTTTGTAGATTATAAACAAGGTTATTTTCAAGTGTTAGTTAGAAAGTTTCAATCCTGGGATTGGTTTACAGCAATTTATTTTATTCTTCTCTTTCATTCTTCCCTGTCTTGTGCGGCTCTTTTAAAATCTGCATATGATGAGCAACGCACGTCCACCAACAGGTCCTCCAGGTACTCTCGGCGTAGGCGTCCCCTAGAGTTTGTCCCCTCGGTCATACCCTCCATTATGGCATGCAAGAGGCCTTCTTGTCCTATTACATGGCCGATTCAACTTGCGCGCCTTTCGGACAAGGTCCTGAGCAGGTGCCTTCCTCCTTCGATTCTTTGAAGAACCTCCTCATTCGTGATGTGGTCTCTCCAGGAAATTCCTAATAGTCTTCTATAGGACCACATCTCAAAAGCCTCTATTCTCCGCTTATCTCTTTCGGATAGGCACCATGTCTCGCAGCCGTTCATCAAGATACTCCATACATATGTCTTGATGAGAAGTATTATCAGTTTTAGGTCTATATATTATTTGATTCTATTATTTTTGACCTTTTATTAAATGCAAGCCTAGCCTGATACTCGTATATATGGCTGTCGACCTCGCTCTTAGACCAACCGCCCCATGTTATTTTGCTCCCGAGGTATACAAACTCCTTGGTGTTCTTTAGTGGAACTCCTGACATCACTACTCTCATCTGATGTTGCGTTCAGCCAGCTTTGTTTTGTCTTTACTTATCTTCATGTTGTAGATATTTTTAAGAATGCTTTGTAAAGTTGTTTCAAAGTGTATTACTCTGAAATTCCACGGCCTTAGCTTTCAACAAAAAAAATTAAATGAATGTATAGGAGGAAATATAGTAATATTTTTCTTCTGGGTCCCGAAACATGCTTGTAATTGAATTAATTTTTTGTAAAAAGTGTTGTTACTGACAAAAAATAAAAAAAAATATTTTTGAATACAAAAAGTAATGGTGAATATAGAGGATATAGAAGAAATAAATCTGAAATGAGAATAGCTATGTGGTAATTGATGATTCCATTGTTTTTCCTAACGATTAATTCTATGGAAATAAACGATACGCTTTACCTCATTATATAAAATAACCTGCTATAAACTTCATAATATACAAATAACAACCCTTTATATGGTCCAATTGGCACTTGTACCCTTGTTTTAGCTATAGGATACGATTGATTGGCGCCTGGAATACCTATGTAAATCTGTGGTCAGGTACTGCCGTACGTATCCCATGCAAATGTTTGCCCGCCGTGAGGGTAGGCACCCTCGTATCTGAGCAAATTACTACCCCATTCACGGCTGATTGGAAATCTTACAGCTCATAGTATTTCGGGCGAAAATTGACAGACACGTCGTTCAAGGCTAAATGATAGCGATTTAAAGAGGCTCAAAATCGTGGTACACAAAAACGAGTCAGATTTTAGTGCTTGACCTACGTATTATGTATTCTAATAAACTGTATTACTTTATGTTAACACTTTGACCTCAATATTGTATAGTATTTTGTATAAAGTTCACAAAAGAAAATTAAAATCTACGCACACAAAGTACATGTTCAATTTACATCTCTGAATTTCTAGGGGTGGAAAACCGTATATATGACATCGATGGAATTTTTGTTTTCAAGAAGTGTTATCAAATTTTATCGATTGAGATGTATTTGCATGAATTTTAAATCCAGAAGTATCGAATAAAACGTGGGAACAGAAATTAATCAAATTTAAAATCCGAACTCGAAATGATGTTTTTTAGCAACTTCCACTTTTGTGTTTATTTCGACAGCGACCGGTTTCGTCAGGCTCGCTGGCATCGACAGACTGGCTCAGTCCAGACCACCACAAGTCCAGACCAGTCTGTCGATGCCAGCGAGCCGGGCGAAACCGGTCGCTGTCGAAATAAAGACAAAAGTGGAAGTAGTTAAAAAAACATCGTTTTATTTCATTATTATTTAAAATGAACTCCATCAAGAGATTTCAGTAAAATCATTTGAGTATCTAAAGAATTATGACATGATCATCATCTTTATATATCAATAAAGATTTGTATATCACAGAGCGGGCCCTAAAAAGTCCGTATTGTGATGAAAATTTTGGTCGACTTTGTATCGTTTCTAGGGGCACCAGGTTTCAAATAACACCACAAGCGGAGGCACCTCCCATGCCCCCTATATCAATGTACACATTAGTTTCTAAAAGTGTTATTAAATTTTAGGAAATATTTTTGGATCCACGCTGGAGAATGGGACTAACAGATTCAAAAGAAATGTTGAGCTTGAAGTACTGATTAACCAGGATACAGTGATAAGATTCTCACGATCTCAACGTCCTACGGTTGGCTGGCTATGTAGAAAGAATGCTAGAGGGTAGAAGCACCGGATTTTATCCAGATAGAAGCCGCGCGAAAAAGGGCAGACCAGGAAAAAGATAGACGGACTGCGTGGAAGAGGACTGAGAGAAAAACGAAAAATCTGAAGAATAAAGAGTGTTGACCAGAAACAGGAGTCAGTGGAGGAGTGTTGTGGAGGAGGCCAAATCCCACACCGGGATATAGCGCCGATATGAAGAGGAATATATACATGAAATTAAAATTGAGAAAAACCAACGAAAATATTGCAAGAGTGCGAGAGTGTTTTTTTTTGTATTGACGTGATAGTATTTTGATGCCTAAAGCGTTACAGATTTTCAGTTTAACATTTCATCAAACGAGGAGTCAAACAATCACAATTAACATTATAAAAAATGTTTTCGTATTAGACCGTTAATTTAATATTTTAAAATGATGTATCAAAAGTGTTTTATTCGAACACAAGTAAAATACAAGCTCTTTAGTTCAGTCAAAATATGACAGAATACATTAATCTGTCATTTTGCGAGAATCCCAATTTGAATATTATGTTAATATTTCGCAAACGGTAATATTTCACGGTAAAATAATTTATAGTTTCGCGACAATCAGTATGATGCGGTCGTGTTTTGGAGTAGGATAGAATGAAACGACTTTTGTAACAGAGCCTGTATTTCATATTGCTAATTTACATATCAGCCAAAGGATAATTAATTTCAAATGAGATATGCGGCGCAGCGGCTTATCAGTGTGCCACATTGCGTCCCTTTACAAAAACTAACTAACTTACTAACAATCACGCCGTTACCAGCAAAAATGAACTGCCACATTGTTATAATATATTCTGATAAACTTTTCGCGCTCCCTCTTTATTAAAAAATCGAGCGATAAATAACAATCATTGATTTTTCCTTCAAGTATCTACCCGGTGGGGGGAGCTTATCTGCGGGAAGAAATACAAGCCCAAGTAAACAAGGCAGCTGCAATCTCTGGGGCTCTAAAGTCCACAATATGGAAAAACAAAGACATGGCCATTAAGAGTAAGATGAGAATCTATAAAGCATGCGTAAGACCAATAATTACATATGGCGTCGAAGCAAGGGCAGATACAGTAAGAACTTAAGAAATAAAGACACTGAGGACGAAAGCTGGCAAGTCAATAAAAAATCACGTGATGAACACCAGAATAAGAGAGATATGTGAGGTTGAGGATATTATAAGATGGAGCAGACAGCGAAAAAGGGACTGGTACGGTCATTTTCAAAGAATGAACACCGCCAGACTCCCCTATATTGCATTGCATAATCAGCCTCATGGGGCTCGTCCGCGTGGAAGACCCACTAAAAATGGACGGACAGCTGGGAATCTACCTCATAGGAGGAACAACACTCTGGAGAATAAACCATATAGGTCTACTATAAGGAAGAAGAAGAAGAAGAAGATTGATTTTTCTGATTTTGTTGTAAACAACATTATTATTTAATTTTGACAGCTCTCAATGTATCATCTAATATAATAATATCTAATTATCGTCTTATATCTTCATCTCAGTCGTATTCCTCGTGATTGAGGGTCGTGTCCATCCTGTAAACTATTGACCATGGCACGCCGTGCACTTCTGTCACCCGCCAGTCTCCAGGCTGCAACTAATGAGAGTCCAATCAAATCCCAGATTTGATCGGACCAGCGGCTCAGTGCGTCGTCCTTGTGGTCGCCTTCCTCCCACTTTGCCTATGATGATGAGCTTTTCAATGTTATCCTGATCTCTCTGGGCTGAGATGTGCTCTCTCTGAGAGCACATCCACGAGACTTGTCTTGATACCCAACTGGTCAATGATTGACTGGTTTGTTATTCTTGGCATCCAGGGTATACCCAGAATTCAGTGCCAGCACCAAATTTCGAAAGCAATAATTGTGGACCTCTCTGATGTTTTTATAGTCTAAGACTCGCAACCATAAAGGAATATGGAGAAAACAAGGGTTTGAACCTGTCTCATCTTGGTCTTGTTGGAGATATTTTTGTCTTGCCATATCTTGGTGAGCTTTGTCATGGCAGTTTTAGCTATTTGGGTTCTGCATCGAATCTCCCTCTCGCATCCCCCCTGATCAGTTATCAGCGATCCAAGATAGACAAATTCATTCACAACTTCCCAATCTGAGAGAAGGTCCGTGTTTGTGTATTGGTTAGCTCAGCTTATCAGTATTATCTTTGTCTTTGATCTGTTAATCCTCAAGCCCACCAGCTCATTTCGATTCTTCCGATAAGTACTTCGAGTTCACTCTCTGAAGATGCAATTAATGTTGTATTATCTGCGTATTTTAAGTATCGTCATCTTATATAATTAAATAACATTATGAAGTTTCATTATATTTTATGGGAAAGACGTGTTTCGCCTTGCTAAGATATTATCGAATGTTTGACAATTGCTTAACTATGATAAACATATAATATAAATTCTAAAAAATGTATATTTTAGTCATAATAATTATTGTATGTAATTTCAAATCATTAATATTGTTCAAGAAGTATCCAAACCAAAATATGGACCCTTTCTTAATTTTAACGTTGGCGCATTTTTATATTCCTTCCTTCTTAATTTGGTACGTAGACAAAGCTCGGTGGGACCAAATGTCGCTACAGTGGGATTCAAAATTGATTTGGTAAAAATATAATAATACTCGTAATAATAATAATTAAATAGAATATATAAGATGTCTTATCAGAAAACGTACGGTCCTTTTTGTAGCTTACTACATTCTGATCTGATATTTTTAAATATATTAAAATACTACTTGTAGCACAAAAATCTAAGTTTTCGCTATTTTTTTTACAAATCTTTATAGGGGGCGAAACCAGTTAGTTATGTAATTAACAAAATATCATTTTTTAACCATCTAAGTCGGAGATTTCTGAGAAGCACGTTAATTAAATTGAAAAAAAAATCTATGGTACTTATGATTAAAAAAAAATTAATGATAAAAAGTAAGTTCATTTGTTTGAATATTTATTCTTCTAAGTATATTTGAAAATTTAATTACAAAATATCTATGTAAATTTAATAGTACAATAAAACGAAAGTATTCAATTTAGTTTGCAACACAGCAAAAGCGAAAGTCCCGATTAATTAAGACAAAAGCGTGGCTTTTTCACGTTTACAAAGCTCACTCGAGTGGAGGGGCGCGGCGCCGGGGGAGTGCGGCTCGGAAAGTGATACCATTGACAGAAGCTCGGCACTGTAAAAAAGGCTACATGCCTTATCTTTTATCTTCCCTCTCGGTGATCATGTTTCCCTCTCTGCGACTCAACCGCTGGACCAGGGGACATTCTGACCTCATACATTTTTAATTTGCTCCTCCATTAGCCGGAAACGTCTGTCTCTTAATATTTTATTTGATTTTCCCGCATTAACTTCATGCTGTCTGTTATGTACAATACCGAAATTTTCTTTTTCTTTCTTGCTTGCCTTTATATAACTTCTAAATATAGCCGTCGTTCTTGGGTATTAGCATTTAAAATAATAATTAAATAAAACGATGTTTTTTTTACATGTACTACGTCCAGTTTTGACTTTATTTCGATAATTATCGATTTCACAAGCCTCGCTCCTATCTAAATTTATATAAAAATGCGTTCCCATTATTATATTATCATTTATGTATCATTTATATAATAATAATAATAATAAATTGAATAATTTATAGAGCGCCACTTTTATGAATTACTCATCTCAAGGGCGCTGAATGATGATACTTTATATGATACCGCAGTTTATTTAAAATTATATTAATTTTCTAACTCATTTTTTATCTTTCTTTTGTATAAATTATTTCGTGATATTTTCAAAACTCTCCCTGATTTTCTGTTTCAAGCCGAGAGTTTATATATTTGTTCATTTCACTCTCCATTTATAATCTGTGTAGTAAATATTATAAATGTATTATCATAGTAATATATTTAACTTTTAAAAAAATAAATTTGAATATAATTTTGACTTGCGGTAATTTGTTATTTGCTCGATTGTTTAGTTTAGTTAGTTTTAAGTAATTCTATGTATGAATTTTCACAATCTACAATAAGTATATTTACTGGTTATAATAATGTATATAAAAATCATGTCATAAACAGTGAGGTATCAGTTATAAGAGTCCTCTCACGATACTCCCATATTAAATTGTATAAATAAAAAAACAATAAATAAAAAATAATAATTATAATAAAAAATAAATAAAAATGGTTCTAATATTTAGACAAGTAAGCACATACTCGTATTTGTCGAAAAATGGAGTTTATATTTTAATTAAATCAGTATTATTGAATTAAATAGTCATTTATACAAACCAACCAATTAACCCTTAACGTACCGTATTCAAAACAAAACGCTCGCTCCCATGTGGTTATTTCATTAGGAATACATCGATATCTATAACATACATGGATTATTTGAAAAACATATCATTATTAATTTTTTTCTGGAACCATGCAATTTCTGATATGGAATGCGTCACAGCATATGAGCAACTGACACCAAGTATGAACTTGTCTCGCCCCGCCGCGCCGCGCCGCGGCGGGGCGAGACAAGTTTTACGTATGATAAAAGCACCCAGGCAAAATGTATAGTACGTTCAAGACAACGAGTACGTATTAATATTTGTCCCTTTTGGTAAAGTGTTAATATTTTCACAGTTCTGATATTATTAAGTTGCGTTCTGCGTTTCCGTCCACAATCGGTATTATTACGTACCTATGAGAAAAGGCCAAACATATAATTTATAATACGTTCAAAACAGCGAGTAAGTATTTTTCACTTTTGATAAAGTTGTAAATATTAGCAAAACAAATTCTACCTTAACACGAATGAAGGTGAGGGCAGTCTTAAAAATTTTTTTTTTTTGGAATGAAGGAAGTAATTCTTTGCTTTTTTTTTATTACGAAATATTGAGAATACTTCAATGGAGGATTACAATTTTTTTTATAATATTAGGGTCCATAGGTTTTAAGAAAATCAACTTTAAATTGGCAGTGGAAACTCAATTGACCACATGGCAACGCGACGGTTAAAAAATATATTATCTTATAAAATATTTTTTAATTGGTTAAAATCGTTTATTTATTTATTACTCACTATTGATAAAATCTTCAGTTTTCTAATTTTATATCTATTTTAAGGGAAAGGCATATCTCATCATCATAAAATCGGGTGGTGGTCTAGGGGATAGAACGATTGTCTCCTGATCTAGGGGACTTAGGTTCGATCCTGGATTCGACCAGATTCCTTAATAATAATGAGCTATTTTCTGCTCATATTGAAGATTGTAAAATAAATTCTAATATCATTGATTTAAATCTTTGTTGTTAGTCTTTTAAAAAAATAAAAATAAAATAATGGAGTGTTGAATGAAAATATGAGAAGTGAATGCTGTGCGAATAATAGTGTTATGAACAAAATAATGTTAGGATCATTAAGATGGTTTGGATACATGGAATTAATGATTAAAGAAATAATGCTAAAATGTGTATACTATAAATGGAACTGAAAATATAGTAAGACTAAAGAAAACGTGGCACGATCAAATAAATCAGATTATGTCATGGAGGGGCGAAAAGTGTCAATCGAATAAATTTAAATAAAACTTTTAAATAACATACATTTTCTTCAATACTACAATTTTATTCTAAATACTAACTCAAAGGATTTGAGTCAATGGCGTTATAATTTATTTAAAAACCTGTAACACGATTAGAAAATATCTCATTATGATGATTAAGGAATCTAGTCGTGTACAAGCTTGAACCCAAGTCCCCTGGAAGAGGAGCCAACCATTCTGTCTCCTCTAGGGATGGTTGGCTACCACCACCCGATTTATATGGACTTTTACATTACAAAGGATTAATTGTATCTCAATAGAGACGAAGATGTAAAATTTTTTTTGGAAACAGAATGTGGTGGTCGAGGCGCTTATAGGACTTATGACCTGTCATTGGGAGGATTAAGCAATCGCTTTATGTTAACAACATTCCCCATTCCGCACTTCTTATGACCACCACGTCTGACAAATTTTTGGAATATGCCACCATGTTGAAAAACACTTGTGCCACACATTATGATACAATAAAAATGACTAACCCGCAACGGGTTAAATCCAGTATTTGTTTACAAGTATTTGTATACATTCAAAATGTCTGACATTACATTTTAAAAAACAGTAAATGTCGTTTTTTTTTTAAATAATATATTTCTTCGCAATAAATGACTGACATCATTATTTTAAAATATGTGCATTTTGATAAACTGCAGCAAAAGACTTTAAAACCTTTTAATATATTAAACTTTTAAATATGACATTTTATTTTTATAAAAGAGAAGCACATAAGATTACACACAGGGTTTACTTTTGACTTACGATCCTGCTGCTGGCACAATTTTCTCTTGTGTTTTCGAGTGCATTTTTCAAATCAAACAATCCTTGTGGTCCGCCCGTTAGCCCTCCTGCATTTTACTACCCCCACACTCCCCCCAGGGGCGAAACGTGAACTTTCCTCGTGCAACACATTAAAGCGAAAATTCCACCACATTTCGAAACAATTTTATCCTTTGACTAAGTTTGAAACTCTTATAATGAGAAATTTTCAGTAGATCGTTGTTTACATTGCTTTTAGTTTTACGATATTAAACGTTAAATCGAGGAATAAAATGCAAACGAAACATTGATTGGAAACCAAATTATTATATTGAATATGAGGAGTCGAAGAAATCGACGAAAGATGTATGGAAGCGAGAGATGTACGAGTATGTCAGGCAGAACAGTATGGCGGTCCATTATTTTTGCGTAACTTTATGAGGAGACGCAGACGGCGCACAGTGGGGCCAAAATATGAAAACGTGTCATTAACTCATAGAAGCTATATATATAGCTATAAATCAAAGGATGTAATTAGGTAGGTTAATGAAAATAAGAGACAATATCATGAATATTAACACTTTATTTTTCCAATAACAATGAAATATGTGTCAAATACTGTCTTATTTTTATATGCTCGTTAAAGTCATTTTTTATAATTTTTAATCACGTAAAATGCAGCTTAGTTTTACATAATACATACGTTTCTTGAAAGAATGTCGATTTTACCCTTCATAAATACACACCAATATTTTTTTTACTCGTTATCAGATATTTCTGAGACACCATCATTGTCATCGGATTCATCATTTTCGCTTTGGCTGGAGGACCCTGTAGATGGAGGTATTATCAGATCCAAAACGTTTTTGGGGAGTCTAGTTAGTTTCTCTTTCGGTAATTTCCTCTTACTAGTTATTAAAGGATCTGATGAGAGTAAAAGAAAATTTAAAATATCCGTGTTTGAATTCGTTCTGCTGGATTTCCTCGAGTGGTACTCCCTAAACTTTTTAAAATCTTTGTTACGTGCTTCCTGCGCTTCTTCGGTTAATTGACCTATCGGCAATATTGACGTTTTTATTATTTCAGGTCCGTGTATTAAATTTCCACACTAATTTCATGACCACATGATATAACTATTAAAATGGTGTGCATTTTTCTTATTAATTCTACATCTAAATTGGTTATTTCTGCAGACACCTCTGCATTTAAAAAAAAAACGCCTGGCGGTATTTCCATCGTTTGTGTTACCAAAGCCCGGCTTGGTTTGTCCACGATCAAACCTAGTTTTTCTTTGAACTGAGCTTGAATTTTTTTCTTAGTTTCTTCAACGATTTCCTTGTCTGTCCCTCGAGCTTTTATAGGCAGTTTGTACGTCAAATGGAGAAGAAACTAAAAAAAGCGTATCCATCCGTGCAAGTCCGAAATGCCGAATTCTAAATTTTCTGTTTTTATTTATTTTGTTAGCAATGCATCTATATATTATAATTCAATTGTTTAGATGTGGCACCACGTATGTAACATTTTTGGGTAGAAGAAGTGTGTGTGATTGCATTACATACTTTGCCATCAATCATTGCGAACATTAAATGATGTTTGATTACGATAACGCGCCCATCTAGTCTGACTATGGTTGTGATAATATTTTTTATTTCTTCATCTACCCTTCGTTTCTCTTCCAAAGGTACTGCTGTGCATTCCTTAATAAATTCTATTTTCAGAGGTCTGCAAATGCCTCGTTGAACCAGGTCTTGGATTTTGCCAAATAATTTTGGCACCAGACACTAGGCGTAAGGGGGCAAATGATGGGATAAAAACCGCTGCATCATCGGCATCTGCGTCAAAAAAAGCCTGTTTATGTGAACTGTGCCCCGAACTTCCATCAACTCCCCATTTGGAATATATTATCATATTATTTAATTCTTTGGGTTTGAGTGTAAAAACAACATCTTGATGGGTGATAATTAAACGCTCAATCGTGAGATTAAGCATGATCTGCAAATCAACATATACCAAAGTATCCGTGACATGTATATTTTCTGGCTCTGGATAACATCGTCTTTTTAGGCCTGTACAGTTTTATACGAAGGATATAAGTTTTTAGATTTCAACTTAATAGCGTTATACTGATGTGGAGGCAAGTCCGCTTCTATTAAAAGTGCTAAAGCATCTTCTGCTGACATGAACACGTTTCCAAAAGACTCCCTGGAAGTTTGATGAGATTTACCTGAACCTGTTGGAACAGATAAAATACCTCGAACCAACTTTGAGGCATCTGCCTGTCATGCAGCTCTAAGTTCCATTTGTGTTGCGTAGAGTAAGTCTGGCAGAGATGCAGAATTCCTCAGATTAACCGTCTTTGCCGCTTCACCCTTTCTGTACTCTCCTCAAAAGGAATCATCGGGCGACCGCCACATGTTTTTGTAGCGCGAATGAAAGAAACGGATGTATCAAGCCACGTTTTATTAACATCGAGAAATCTTGCTTTCATCCAGTGAGCTGATTCCCATCATGATTTATAATCAAATTTAAACCGAATAAAATTTTTAACACACATAACACTTTTTCCTAACTCATCAACACACCCCGTCCGTTTTATGATTTCTTTTTGCAGGAAATCAATCTGATCCTCCAATTTTTCTTTTCCGAAACTCTTCATAAGCGTTATTAATTGATGCTTTGTCATGAACAAAGTGCTGGAGCTGGTACCTAGGTATGCGAGAAAAGGAAAAACAGAATATGATACAAAATTGGTGTATTTTTTTTTCATTTTTGGTTATTCGAAATGTGCTGTTATTATAAAAAGGTGCAAAAAGTGGCAAAAAATAACATCATATTAATAAAGTACAGCAATTACTTATTATAAATCAATTAAAATACTTCCGGAATTCATCGGGATTCTATACTAAATCTCTACATGTTTTTTTAATATTACAAAAACCTCTGTATCATTTTAATGCGAAATCGGTTTAATTTTTTTACATTTAAAACAAGCCGTAATTACAATTAATTTAACTCGAAAAAGAGGATACATCCCTGACGTGTAAGGTTCCATACTAAAACTTTAAATTTTTTATCAATAATACAACTAAAGAAATGTTAGAAACTAGGTGTTGCGCTGACTTGAAATAACGGACGTGTAACCTTTACGAGTAATCGGCTCCGATTGAGGGGTGCTAGAGCGAACGTGTCACAGTCTAGCTTATCTATCTGCTCGTGATCATATGCTAAATATATCTGAGTCATCATATAATAACAAAGCGTTTAATGAATCATAATTTTTATTTTTTGGGTTATTGTATGAGAAATCTGAATCCTGCCCCATTGTGCGGCGTGATGGGTAGTTAGTCAGTTAGTTATATATTTTATTTTGAATTTTTACATTTATTTTCAAGTCTACGTAATATCACACTTAATAAATATTTACGTTATTTAAAAAACATTATATAGATCATAAACATACACGGATGTGTATGTTTAAGATCTGGTCGAGCAACTTTACTTCACCCGCCCATCTCAGCATCCTCATTTCGTTGCTGTGCAGTTTATCCTCGTGTTGTTTTGTGAATGGCTAAGACTCTGAACGTAGATCATGCACAACCGCCTGCGCCTTGTACACCTTTTCCTGATTTCCGTGGAAATGCATTTTCTGTTTTCTTTCTCGAGTGAAATTTGAATAGGATAAAAAAGTTATAAACAAGCTGTGTAAATTGGAAAAGAAAAGGCTTAGCCAAAAATTTTCACTGCGTAGACAACCATATTTGAAGTCGGAAAAAATTACGAGCGTACGTGTCTCGGGGAATAAATATACAGGAAGCCTGAGAGGTACGTTAGAAAACCGTAATCGAATTGTTGGCGGTCCATCCTTTTTTCCTACCCCTCCGATGAATGCGGGTGCGATGATTAGTTACAGATATGTAGGAGATTCTTCAAATAAGCGAATATCAATATATCTAACTCATTCTTCTTCTTCTTCGATGACTATATAACTCATATCGAGCCTTAGCCTCCATCAACCCTCGCCTCCTAGCACCAGCCTACAGTTTACTGCTATTATTAATTGTGTGTAAAAATGTTGTGTCTTAAAAACGTTGTGTCTGTAAACTTAACAAGCTTAAATCTTTGGAAATATTCATGTCGTTGAAATTAGGAGAACACATAATTAATAATCCGATTCCTCCATTTACTCCTTTCTCTTTAAATACCCTTTCCACTTTCAGTTTGCCAAGCTCCCATTCCCAATAATAATTTATTCCTATTATTTTCCAATGAATTTATGTATTTACTTATAATTATATATTATTAATATTAAAAATCAATTTTTCCCAATTGTTATTGGTCCCCGTGATTAGTCATTATATTTATTCTGTTGATTTGTAAATGTGTATTTTTTTCCTACTTTTATAAGTCCTCATAATTTTTAGAGATTAGTCATTATATTGTATTATATCTACATATATGTAAAAGGTCTTTCTAAATTTATAATTAGTTATATACTCACATCAAGATGGAGGTCTCCTCCGAAACATTGTCGTGTTGTTTTTACATATGGGCTCGCAAGACTATGAAGCACAGCGCAGAGACGACGTCGCAGATAGTAGGAGGAGGAAAAAGGAGAGACCACTGGGAGACGGTGACGGCTCCACTACAGGCGCATTCCCCTGCCCCAGATGCCTCTAGGATCGGGCTTTTTAGTCACATATCCACAACTGTCAAGGACATTCTTCCTCGGACACGAGAGACAGCCGATGATTGTCATGTTGTAATATTTTTATTACTATTTTACAAAGATATTAAATAAAATAATAGTGGAAAATATGCAGTGTTGTGTATCAAATTCCAATTCACAATACAATTCCACAGTGTTACCGCCTTAACTTTTAATACTTTGAAAAAAATACATCATTTACATATGGTACTTATTTTGAAGACTTTACATATAATAACATTTAGTAACGTTTCTAACTAACTAACTAACTAACCATCACGCCGTTTCCCCGAAAGGGTAGACAGAAAGAATGGACTGCAACACTTTAATCGATGCTGCTCTCTATCCTTCTCTTTTCCCAACGCGAGAGACACGGTGTGATGGGTTGCGAACCTCTTTTTTTATATAAGAGTACTTTGTATACAACACTGACATTTATTTAAAAAAAATTATAATATGGTCAGTTTTGACTGACTGACCAATATACTGACCATATTTGTAAACAATTTTATAATATATTACATATTTATATAATATATATATAAATATATATATATATATTTTTTTATAAAATGTGAGTACTGTGTACAAAGTAATACAATAAAAAAACATAAAACATCTACATCACAAAGTTATGGCGAACATAGAAGACATTTAGTAACATTAATTGATTCATATACGAATTGTTTAAATATTTTAACGCAATGCGTATGAAGCAAATAAACACAATAAATATTATTATGAAGTCAATTATATTATGTGTAGTATTACTATTTGAATTATTAAATTAAATATGTTAGTTATGTTAGTTCTTAAACAAATGTCTCGTCAATATTGATTTTTAATTTTTTTAATTTTTGTGAGAAATTTTCGCTTTTAGTGTAGAATTTTTTGAGAATGTTCTACAGTCCAGCGCGCGCAAAACTACCTCCGACCGCCACTGAACTCGCTACCCCGTGCACCCAGGGGATGTGTTAGCAAAATAATTGCGTCGTTACAGCTAGCGAGTGCGACGGCCCTGCCGACGCGGTACAAGACCAGAGGACGGCCACTACAAGAAGGGGTACTCAACCTTTATTACGTTTCACAAGCTATAAATTTTTAAACATATATTATGTAATCTTTGTCAGAACGCTTGGAATAAGTGGATTGAAGATTGCTCGTGTTCTATGTGTCATCTTTGGCTTCTGCGGCATGGGAAGTTCAAAATATTCGTCACCCGTAAGGCAGGTCCAGCGATGTCGCTTATAAAGGGTATGTACAAGAGAATATTTTTTATCACATTATATTTGTTTACCAATAATATGTTTTAGATACCTATACTATTTTTAACTAGTAAGTGACTATCCGATATAAATTTAGTTTTTTTTTATAAGGATTAATTGTATAAAGACGAAAATGTAAATTGTCCATTTTCTTCGTTTTTATTGAGATATAATTAATCCTTATAATACTAAAAAATATCCGCAATACATTATATACATTATATTTGTATACATTCAAAATGTTGTTTAGTTTTTTTTTTATTAATCCTTATAACAATAAAAAAATATCCGCAATACATTACATACATTATATTTGTATACATTCAAAATGTTGTTTAGTTTTTTTTTTAATTAACAATTCATGAGTGAAATCAATAACCTAAAGTTGGCGATGCATGATATGTCGGACAAAGATAGAAATACAATGACAGGGGAAAATGGAATCATAAAGAGAGAGAAGAGAACTTATGAGTAAAAAGCTCTTTCTGTACAGAGTACTCTACACAAACTCGTATTTACTTATTTAAGTACACGAATAAAAATATTTTTATGCTTTTGTGTATAAATACACTTTTTTATATTGTATACGAGTATTGAATAGAAATTTCGTCTTGTTAGGACATTATTATAAGAATCGTATGCCTGTTATATTATCTTAACCTTATTTCCGAGACGAATGAAAGTCCTCATTTCTGTCCCACAGAATTGGAATTCAGAAACTATTACAGGAATGGCACTCCGAGACAGAGCGAGAAATTTCGAAAAATTAGTATTTTCGATGTCGAAATATTTCATATCTATTCATAGAACATATTATTATATAACTAACTAACTAACCTTCACGCCATCTCCCCGAAGGGGTAGGCAGAAATAATGGACTGCAACACTTTTCTTTCCTGACATATTTCTCTTGCTTCCTCAACATTCATACATCGTGTCATGCACGCGCGTCGATTTCTCTGACTCCTCACATGGCCGATATTTAATATTTGATTTATTTGATCATGCCGCGTTTTCCTCGGTCTTCCTCTATTTCTGGTTTCATTTACATCGTTAACATATACTTATTTTACCATTTTATTATATCTATTCATAAATACCAAATATCTATTCTTACCCGGTAAATTACATCTAGGTTTTAACACATTAATTATTTAATCTTCAGCTTTATTCTTGATAGCAGTTTAGTTTTAATTCATTTAGCAATGTATTATTTATCAGAGATTTCGTATGTTTTGGCTTTACTCTTTTTGAAATTAAATAAAAATCTAAGAAATAATTTCACAAAATACAAATGACAGATGAACAAGAAAGGACGATACATGTAACTTTTTAATAATATTTATGTATTTAAATAATAATAAAATGGTTCAAAGTATTTTCTATCTTATTTGTTTTAAACATAAAACAATTTATTTCTTATTTGAGTATCTTTATTTAATCTTGAAAGCAAGATCATGGGTCCCTAAATAAGTATTTCATAATGAATGTAGTTATTAGATAAATGAACAAATATTAGAAGTTATTTTCCAACAAATAACTGCTACTTTATACACCGCTATAAACCTTTATATTTCACATTATTAGCGTTGTATCAAAAAGTTGTATAAAATTTGTATTCCTTGTATCGAGCAACATCTATTTATAAACGAGAGAAGAATCTCTCATTTCGGCATGGGCATGGGCAAATAAAAACCTTAGTGAAAAAAAAACACTGTCTCTTTGGTATAAAAATTTGGATCATAAATATAAAGCCACATTTTTATTTACGACCCGAACGTAAAACCTCCGGATTTATAGATGACTCGGATGATGATATTATTATTAAATAGAATTTCATCCCCCCAATGAAACAGTTGAAAGGAAATTCTGCACATTTATGTGGGTTAAATTAATAAGTATAACTTTGCAATGTTGACCCACCCATTTTTTAAAAACAAAACACAATCACACCGTTTTCTCGAGGGGCATGCAAAATAATTTCTTCTTCCCTTTCAATATCTGACTTTCTGATATTCATCATTAAATCGTTTGCAATCATGTTTAGCTATGATATTGGTAATATATAATATTAAAAGCTACTTATTATAGTGAACTACGAAGAACTGAATCAATCAATTATTTAAAAATGAAATTCGTTAAAGTAAATTTAGAGTAAATACCGAAAAGAAAAATTACAAAAAAAATTCCATTTTTATACACAATTTGTAAGTTTAGACATGTCGAATGATCATAACTTTCTGTGCACTCGCTAAGTTGCGTTTATAAAATAAAATAATTCATTTTATCATTTTCGACAAAGATATTTGTTATAATAAAATTTATTTTTGTTATTTACAAATCATGTTTATTAGGTTTAGTACGAAAATTCGTATATTTAATTACTTCCTTATTTAAACAAAAAAAAACTTTCCTTGTTATCCGTTTAATGATATTTGAACTGCGATACATTTTCTTATAAAAAAAAACTAAAATAAATATTTGATCTCTCATTAATATCTGATAATATGTTTAATCGCGAGATATTTATAAATTTATTTATAAACATAATCGCGAGGGCACATCTGTATCATCGATGATATCGTGACACATAATTACCAAATTTTGTAATTCTTTTCTGCCATAACAATATTTTTTTTACTGGCGATCGGTTTTAATACCTGTATCTTTGGGGTGGTCATCAAAATCAGTGGCATTTTACTAAAATCTGCGGTAAAAATAATAAGTAGTTAGTAATCTGCTAAAATACTATACCCTCTTTCGGAAACTTCCGTAATAACTTACCATTACTTGAAAACGGGGAAACCCACAACCATTATTGGTATATTGAATATTTCAAATAATTATATTCACTATAAAATAACAATTTTAATGGTATAATAGTGTTTTAGTACATTATTGTGACATTTTTTTTTAACGTATAGAGTACCATTAAATTTTTTTTGTATACAACAGGTCGCTAGAACCCAAATTCTGTATAAAGTTTGTTTTAATAAGGAAGTAATTAAATATACGAATATACGATCTGATATATAGTGATAGGTAGCAAGTCTATCGCCATTTTATTGTCACAAGAATTCTACACCAGATCAAAGACAGTGTGACAATCACACTGCCATCGCCGGAAATCGAACCCGGAACCTTCGGTATGGCAGTCAGAGTTCTTACCACTCTGCCACGAAGGTCGCCCCGTTATCTTCTTTCGAAAAAAATTAGGATCACTTATATAGTTAGAACACTTATGTATAAAGGTTAGTGAAACACAGAACTGACAAAAGAAGGATAAAAGTAGAACAAATGCAGTAGAAATGAGATCTAGTAGAAGATTGCCCAGATAATCTGTTGATGTTTGAGTGAGATAATAGTGTGATGGTCTTTATATCTTCCTACCCCTTTGGGAGACGGCGTTATGGTTAGTAAGTTAGTTAGCTTTTATATAATAGCATCAATGTTTAAACCTCTTCACAAATAATTCCATAAATAATATTAACTTATCAAATAGTCGAAGTAGTCGGGACTATGATAACAATTTTCAAATACATTTTTAAAAAAATTTCAACGTTCCAAATTTTTTTATAATTTTTAAAATCAACATTATTTCTCCGACGAAATTTTAATAACCAACATTAAAATACTACCGTGAAAAACTACGCAAGTCATTAAAAAGTAATACACAAAGAAAAAATGGCTCCCGGGTCCCAGAGAAAATTAGCGAGACAAAAAATGATTATTTTCCTAACTCCGCGCCTTAAAAATTGCATTCAGCGAAAAGTTTTCCAGAAGTTTAATTCTTATTAATTATAACTTTCTGACAAGTTCTTCACTTAACTCGAACACTTTAGCGAAATATCTTTTCGTTCTTTTGCTGTTGGAAAAGTTCTGTCAACATATAGATTTGAAAGTGATTACGTGCTATGTAAATATTGAGAGAACACTAGAAGAATAAACATTATGCAAAGTCTGGAAACTCGACTATGAGAGGGCACCATAAAACTGAAAAGCTTCATTTCATTTCATTAAACTTTCACAATTTTCAGGTCATTAATATAAATTACCGCTCGGGACATTCTAGCGTTAGTTTTAATAACGCTAAGCTTGAATACACAAAACGTAGATATGTTTTTATTGATATCGTGATTTTTTTAATAAGGTATGTAAATTGACGATGTCGATGACTACAACTGCCACACCGATCCTGGGTTCGATTCCCCACGATGGCAGTGTAATTATCACATTGTTTTTTGTCTGTTGTAGAATTCACGTGACAGTGAAATGGCGATAGATAGCTACCTATCACATGTCATGAAAAATAATTTGATAGCTAAAATGAATTGTATACATTTTATATATTTTTTGCAAACAGCAAATAATCCCGAAAAATTAGAGAAATTAGAAAATTTAGAAATTTTAAAGGCAAAGAAATGTAAATTGAATATTATAAATAACAAAATTCAAGCTTATTCTCCATTAGTATATAGTATTATACATTAACAACTTTCCCCCTATACATCTAGCTAAAAAATAATAATACGAGTACTACCTTCAACTTTTGTCACCTTTCTTATTAATGCAATCTACTTCCTTTTATTGTTTATCGTTTTATAAATTCTGACGTGTCAATTCTCATATATTTGTTCTTCCAGACAAAAAATTTCAGACATCCTGATACATCAGTTGATTTATTAACTTTAAATGTACCTAATTTTAATTTGTATGAACCAACCTTTTGAGATTTCTATTATAAAATATAGCGAATTCGATCAAATGCAAGTTTCTACATAAACACAGTGAATAATTGGCATTTGCATGCATGTTGCGTCACTATATAATAGTATCCATTGTTTGATAAGGGAACGAGTCTGTTCCACGTACGATCTAGAAGCAATATCCGGTTGTCGCTTAATGAAATAGCAATTCGTATTAGAAAACCGCTCAGCAGAACGTTTGCGCTATTACGTTCTACGCTGAGCGCACAAGCTTTAGCTAGATACGAACTACTTTACTTTTACTATACTATTGTGAAAATTATTTAATCCTTAAATTGGATCAAAGGAAAATATTTCCCGCTTGATACATATTATCCCTGTTTATTTACACGTAGGTGGTACTGGTAAATAATAATGATATAAAGACGTTTTTTATAGGCATATTTTAGTGCTTCTCCGTTGAAAACAATTTTATTTAACAAAATCTGTTTCCTGTGGCCCATTTAAGGGTTAAAGTAAATTCAGTTTTAGCTTTCTCAATATTTTACGAATTAATAATCCATTTCTCATCAATGTACTTATTACAAATTAATAAAAAAAACTATTTACTGTTAAATTTGTATTGAACTAAGATATTAAACTCTATACCAAATTTATTCTATTTAACTTGAAAAAATAAAGATAATATTAAAAATAATCAAATAAATTTAACGTCATGTCAGATCCTTGATTTATTTCCTTTTTTGTAAGTAATTACCTGAACCCCAATAAAAACTTTAAATTATTAATTTAATTTTAAATTGAATAAAAATATTTGTTATAACAAAAGCATAAACGTTTCAAAATAATAATCTTTATAACATCTGTCAGATCATGTAAACAATTTTATAATATTTTTTAAATGTATCTTTATAATATGTATCACTGAAGGACAGGTTGTCCGAAACATGTCTATGTAATTTAATTTTTTTAATATAAGTGTTGTATATACAAAGTATACAAAAAATAAAAAGATAAATAAATCTGGATCAAATATTTATAATCGACGTCAAACATTTCATAATGCCCTAGTTAATTGAAAAAAGTCTCCCCAATTACATTTATTATAACTTTAAGAAAACTTATGTTAACTTATTAACTAACCATCACGCCATCTCCCCGAAGGAGTAAGCAGAAAGAATGGACTGCCACACTTTAACCGATGAGGCATTCCATCATTCTCTCTTCGTTCTCACGGTAGATGCGGTGTGATGGGGTGAGCTCATATTCGCCATCAATCGGCATCTCCCAAATAAAACTGATGTTATTATTAATAATCTTCTAATGCCTAAGAAATTTTATGAAATCTGTAGCTAGCACATTACAACTTTTTGGAATTACTGTTTTTGATGAGCCTTATATTTTTTAGAAATTTTTAAAATCAGAAAATATTATTGAGAAAACGAAGTGTATGACATTCTCAAGAAACCAACTAAGATGCGAAATCTCCGTACGCCAAGAAAAAATTGAACAGGTAGACCAATTCAGATATCTCGGAACCAAAGTAACTAGCTCTAATGACCTCCCCAGAGAAGTAAGGTCACAGGTAGATAAGGCTGCAGCGGTTGCAGGCTACCTGAAAGATGTCATATGGAGAAACGAGGACATGAAGACTGACAGTAAGGTACGCATTTATAAGACCTGTGTGAGACCAATCCACCAATGTGGCATTGAATCGAGGGCAGACACTGTCAAGACAATCAGCATGCTCAGGACAAGGGAGATGAAAACACTCCACGCTATTGCTGGCACAACCCTACGTGATCAAGTTAGGAATACAGCAATCCGAGAAATCTGGGAGGTCAAAAATGTGGTCCGATTGGGACTTCAAAGACGGCGATACTGGCATCAACATGTAGAAAGATGAGCTCAAATAGGATACCATACATAGCTCTCCATGGAACGCCAAACGGTCAACGCCGACCAGGAAGACCCCCGAAATGTTGGAGAGAAAGCTGGAGTTCAGCGTCTCAAGAGGACCCGCCTGAAATAACAGACTAGAGTCTATCAAAAGTGAAGAAGAAGAAGAAGATAAAATATTGTAAAGTCTAAATGTTTTTATGTTTCGTTGCAGATAATAATGAAACTGTCAAATGAAAACTGAGGTTTTATTAAAAATGAATAATGGACAATTTTGACAATTTTAACATGTCTCACCTTCCAAGGGTATAACCATGTATCCTGGCATTCTGCATTTTCATTTAAAAAATCGTTTTCAAAATAACTCATTTGATGTTAAGCTTTCTTGCTTTTCAAGTATCAAGCAACTCATAAAACTAAATATTGTAAAAGTATTTTATGGCATTTGTTCCAATCTTATTTCGGGCAAATTCAATTACCTTTTTTAATTTTTTTAGTACCTTAATACGAGTATGGTAACTAATGAAACCAGTTGAAGGTGGTGCGTTTATGAAAAATTTTAAAACTGGCAATTTTATGACAGAACTTTTTCACTCTTTATGACATCTGTTACGCCCAAAGGTATTTTCAAACTCTAATATTTAACAGAAATTATAATTTCGTCGAAGGTCTATATGAAGATGTGCTATAAAAATAAATCCTTTAAAATGACAAAAAAAAAATTATGAGCACATTAAAAATTACTTTCGGACAATAAATTTACGACTAAAACGAACACAATGTTAAAAGCAGCATTTAATTTTATTTCATGATATTTGTCCATTCTTCTTCTTAGTCTTTCGGTGCCGTGTCAGGTCCCCCCAACGTTGGCAATCACTGCAACAAAGGCATCTCTATCCTGCACCACTTGGAACATGTTCTGAACTCTTGTTATTCTTGTCCACTCTTTGATGTTCCGTAGCCAGGACAGCTGCCTTCTACCAACTCTCCGACATCCCTCCATTTTACACATTAATATCAGTAGAAGGAGGTGATATTTTTCTCCCCTTAGCACATGACAACAGCTCTCTATTGGCTCTGGCTCTCTGTAGTACGTCAGCATCACTGACTCTATCGGTCCACGGTATACGGAGCATTCTGCGGTATATCCACATATCGAACGCTTCTAACCGGTTAATTACATTCAATTTCATAGTCCAGGTTTCACAGCCATATAGTAGAACAGACCATATATAACATTTAATCATTCTCTGTCGGTGTTTCAAGTTAAGATTATCGTTGCAAAAGAATATTCTCATTTTATTAAATGCAGTGCAACTTCAATTCTGCAATTTATTTCAATGTCCATTCTATGAAACTTTTTTTTTAAATCAGTTACTATTATGTCAACTTAAATAGATATCACCATTCGGTGTTTTCTTCTATTTATATTTCTAGCATTATCTATCATAATAAAGTAACTCATAAATGTATACCTTTGTAGTACCATGATGACCAATATATCGAAGTACGAGAACAAGTCAATAAAGCTTCCACCGTGTCAAGGTGTCTGAATAATCTGGTCTGGATGAACAAGCACATGCGTATTAATAGCAAGGTATAAATTTATATAACATGCGTGCGACCTATCATGACGTATGCTGTTGAGACGTGGGCCGACACTGTACGAACCAAGGGTCTGTTAAGAACATCTGAGATGAAAGTCCTAACTATGATTACTAGTAAAACCCTCCGACATCGTGTCCGTAACGCATACATTAGAAAAACTTGCGAAATATAGAATAGTGTTCGGTGGAGTAGATCCAAAAGAAGATACTGGAGGGAACATGTAACCCGAATGGATAGTGACAGACTATGAACATGTAGACATGAATCCCCTCCGGACACCGCCCACCTGAAAGATCACCTAAGAGCTGGAAAGACAGCTGAACCTCATCATACCGGAAGACATGAGTTCTGTTCCACAGATCGTTAGATCTATTAGAAGAATAAGAAAGACATAAATTTATACAAAACTATAAAAGTATTGTTTGATATTTAAAAACGCAGTATATAATCCTTGCTTATTTGATAAACTTTATCAAAAATGCTTGGTCTTGAAATTAAAAGTTTATTGGTTGTATATTTCGTGCGTTTCTATTTCGCATATTTATTTTTCAATCGATTGGATTCAACACAAACACATCTTTAAAATAATACACTAAAGGAAACTTTGCAGTCGGCCCTACCCTCTGCATAAAGGAATCTCTTGGAAGTTTCATGAAAATTGATGTTCTCTCGAAGTGTTTCAATTAGTTTTGTCTGATTAATTGTTATTCTATTTTCAACTAAGATGAATTTCTACATATGGTTCAATAAAGTTTTATGAAAAAAAAACACAAAAGCTAAATTAATCTTATACTCGTATATGTATTTTGACCGATACAGGGAGTTAACTAACGATTATCTGGCGCTGTGGCAGAAACATATAATAGAAATGAAAAGGCTAGAGATCGGACTGAATGGAGTAATCTATAAAGGTTTATTGTAGACTAATCTCTACAATTATTACCATGAAAAATGAAGTTGTATAAAATAAATGCAATTATATTTTTAAAAAACTTTTCATATTGTTTTAGAAGGGCGAAATATGTCATTCCCGTAAAATATAATAAAACTTCTAGAAAACTGACGTTTTCATTCATATTAATTATTTAATATGGAGTTTTACGTCATTTTTCAAGAAACAATAAATAAATACAAGTTGATAAAAAATTAACTAAAAATCAAAATAATACTTATTAATATATTATCTATAAAGATTTTATTGAAGGTTAGGGTGTAAACACTGTGGAAATCCATTGTTTATTTAAAAGGAAAGTTTCTTCCACTGTTAATATCTATTATATTTATAAAATGTAAGGCAAGTGTAAAAATTCGATCTGAATATGTTTTAATGTATACACCAGAGGATGGAGGTCATCTCTGAAACATGTAATGAGATATTTTAGTTAATATAAAAAAATTATAAATAAAGTAGATATTAACAGTATTACAAATTCTCCTTTAAATTATCTATAAAAACATGCAAAAAATAATTAATACGAATGAAAATATATTTTATTCAACTATAAACAATTTTATAATATTTTTAATGTGTATCACTGAAGAAGGACTGGTTGTTTGAAACATGTCTGATATGTAATTTTAATAGTGTTGTATATACAAATTATATAAAAATAGAAGAAGACAAAAAGATTAGATTTTATTATAGAAATTATATTTTGTGGGAATGACGCGTTTTGCTTTGCTATAGCATTATCAATCAAGCGCGTTCTTGTTTATATACACGAGTTAAACAAGCAGAATGCGGTTACAAAGGTTATGATAGTGTCTTAATACATTATTAGCAATAATTAAGTTATAAACTAAAATAAAAACGAAAATCTGGAACTTGTTAAATAAATAAATGATTATTTATGTATAAAATGCTTAACATACACAGATAATGAATAAAATAATCCTTGGTGTTAGATTATTTATATAATTAAAATTAACATAAGAAATTTCACACCATAGCTGAAGCTACAGTAAAATGTTACATTGTGTATTTCCGTTATGGCTACTAGCATTTATTTAGAAAAACTCTGTACAATAATTTTATTACGAAGGTAATATAAAGTTATTACAGGATTTATAGCTCCTGAGTGTACCATTCATGTAAAAAATGTGTGTTGCGCCGTAATAAATAAAATAAAAATCTTTTTATTTAGGAATAATAAGGCGCACATGTATCAAAAGCATTTTTTTATTAAAATCTACGAAAACACCTATTTTTTTAGATTGACGTTTTCTTTGTTATAACCAATATGATTTTGATATATATTTCATTTCATTCGTATATGTATCCCTTTATATTGTCAATTGCGGATTCAATCATTATCCATCTTGTTAGTTTAAATAGTTGGATACTTGTAGAATCGATTTAATTTAAGGGGAAGCACTTAGTGAACAGTTTCATAATGCTTCAATCAGCAATCTGTCACCAATCGTCATCTCTGTGTTAAGTATCAATTTGATTGTTATCTGTCGACTTGCGTAATTTTGGTAACATCAGAATCAGATATCAGCGTGTATATTATATATATTTTGGAAGTAATTTTACTGTGACTTATTTTGATATTATAAAGTAAAATACTATTAAAGAAAAATAGAAGCTGCTAATAACAATTTCTTCAGCTTATAATAATGCCGTGTCAGGTCCCGAATGCTTTCTCGCCACAGTGATTTCATAGGAAGTGTTACTGGAGTAGTTTCTCGTCGCCTCCTCCAGTTTTTTTTCTTTTGGTGTTACCTTTCCTTAGCTGGTGGATTTTGGTTTGGTGCAATCACACTTTCTCCCTTCCCTGCCTGTTGTGGCCCTGGCAGTAAGGACAGTGTTCAGATAACTCGAAACTCACGGACTCACGAGGATCAGTTTGTGAAGACAAGGAGCCGGAATTACTGGAAGTTTTCCGGTCGTCATGCGAGGTAGTGTTTGACGGCATTTTCTTGGTACGTACCAGCAAGATATATCCCATCGTGGCACTTACAGTCATTCGAATCCCATAAAAGCTACAAATATTAAATGGAAAAGTTTCAGTTAACCTCAAAAAAAAAGCTTTTAAATATATACATTTCTGTATCGATGTAAACGTGAGACGTGCTGTAGATTAAACTTTATTTGAATTTATTAAAAAAAAATTCAATTACTAACTTTAAGAGAAATATGAAATTTTAACTGAAATACAATAAAAGTCCGTCTTAAGATACACAATATAACATTTTATTTTCAACATGTTTTTATTATGATGATCGGTTTCGTCAATAAAAGTGGCGCTTGAATTGCTTTAAAAAGCAATAAAGTATTTTGTAATTTTATTTTAAATTAAATAATTGTTTTTACATTCTAAATTAACTATGTGGTATTATATTATAGGACAATGTTTTCCACTTTTGTTTTTTTTTATCTTATAACTAACTAACTAACCATCACACCATCTCCCCGAAGGGGTAGGCAGAAAGAATGCACTGCCGCACTTTTCTTTCCTGAAAAATTTCTCTTGCTTCCTCAAGATTCATACATCGTGTCATGCACGCGCGTCGATTTCTCTGACTTCTTACCTGGCCGACATTCAATATTTGATTTATTTGATTGTGCCACGTTTTCCTCGGTTTTCCTCTATTTATAGTTCCATTTACATCGTTTATAACTCGTGATAATTAGTATATGGTATTGATTATCAAAGGATATATTAAATATTTTATATGGATGCTTACATCATGACATTAAATACATATGTATTGAATTTAATAAAATTATTGTCATACATAGGTTGCCTTTTATGTTTTTACAATCGAACAGTAGATGGCGTTAGTGAGTTGTGGTATCACAGTATTTGTGAACATTGACGTTTGTTATTGCAACGCCAGGGGCAACATAGTAATTGACCGATTAGGTTGTTGATAGTGAACGTTTCAAAGAAGCAAGTTTGTGCGAAAATGGAGATCACACGTGAAGGTTTTCGTTAAATGATTTTTTATGATTTAAAAAAAGGCCTTACTCGACAACAATGCATTGAATCGCTTCGTGCAACTTTTGGTAATGAAGCACCATCAGAGAAGACTGTTTGCAATTGGTTTGCAGAATTTTGTCGTGGTCGTTTGTCCGTCAGTGATGAATGACGAGAAGGTCGGCCAAAATCGGTTGTCATTCCGAGAAACATCGATGCTGGGCGCATTATGATTAAAGAAGTTCGGCATGTGACTTACAGACAGATAGAGGCTACTCTTGGCATATCGCAGACTGCAATACAATCGATTTTGCATGAGCATTTAGGTGTGAAAAAGATTTGTTCCAGATGGATTCCGCATAATTTGACCGAAACGAAAAAAAGGCTCGTGTTGATTGATGTCACGAAATGTTGAAAAAATTCGACCAAGGAAGGTTCAAAATCCGTATTCAACATAGTTAAAAGACACGAAACTTGGATATATTTGTATGAACCTGAAAACAAACAACAGTATACTGTTAGGGTGTTTTTTTCTTTTTAAAAAAAAAGACTAATACCAAAGATTTCAATCAATGATATTAGAATTTATTTCACAATCTTCAATATGAGCAGAAAATAGCTCATTATTATGAAGAAGGAATCTGGTCGTGTCCAGGCTCGAACCCAAGTCCTCTGGATCAGAAGTCAAGCGTTCTATCCCCTAGACCACCACCCGATTTTACGATGAACCCAACCCCACTAAAGTGGTTCGTTCACGGAGCACTTCCAAGAAAATGATCGCTTGTTTCTTCGGTTGTACTGGACACTTTGCATTCCTTCCTTTAAAGGATCGAAGAACGGTTAATGCCAAATGGTAAACAACAATATGTTTGCCAACGGTCTTCGATGAGTTAAGGAAAAACAACAAAACGCATCATTTTTCATCACGACAATGCCAGCTCCCATAAAGCACGTCAAACAACTGAATATTTGAAGGATAAAAACATTGAATTTATGACTCATTTCCCGTATTCACCTGATTTATCTCCTAATGACTTTTTCTTGTTCCCTACTGACAAACAAAAGATGCGTGGATAGCGATTTTCATCACCTCAAGAAGCTGTTGAAGATTTTCAAAACCATGTTTCTACAATATCAGGTTCAGAGTGGAGAAAATGTTTCCAGAATTAGTTTGAACGTATGCAAAAATGTATAGACCTAAAAAGCAAATATTTCGAAAAGCAATAAAACACTTTGTTTCAAGCTTACTTGTTTCTGTTTTACTTTTTGTAAAAACTTAAAAGGCAACCCTCGTAATATCAGAAAACATATAATAGATAAATCTATTTATTAAATTAATATTTTAATAAAGTTCTTATAGCTCATCTTAATCAAAGTAAAATGTGGTCAAACCGCCACTTGATATATCGTATACATAAGTTTTAGTTGTGTTAAAATATCAAAATATCTATAGTCATTGGACCCAGAGAGCCACGTCCGATAAACATTTTATATCAGAGTCTTCGGAGCCTTCCTCAACGCCTCTCAAGAGATTATCCCAGCAAAAATACCCGTACGCAAGCTAAATTATTGAGGTAATAAGAAGTAGCCGTGATCCCGTGATTAGAGTGGGAAGAAGCGGACTACATATAAAGGTTGGATATTAGATCCTAGATTTCACGTAACAACGGCTACCAGTGTAATGTAATTAATTAATAAAAAGCAAAAGATGTTTCCCTACATGACATCAATGAAAAGTGGAAGAAGCAATACAATGTGAAAATTGACGGGATAGAATTTGACTGGAAACTTTATGGATCATATATCCATATTGAAAAAATAACTATATATTTAATTATTGACGCCTTTCTGAATTTATATTTATTTCAACAATAAATAAGTTGCTGTATTAAATTTAAAATGAAATTCAAAAAAACACATTTTTAATTCTTTAAAAACAAGTTCAAACAGAAAATTCAATATCACATACAAATTATTTAAGCCACCAAATGTATCATAATAAATATTTAGTATTAATGAAAACGTCTGTTTTTGTTTGTTTGTTAAGGTTTTATTATCAGTATGAGCGATATGTTCGCTTTGTTAGGGTAATCTCAAATGTCAACATTTAAAATTTATCAAAATCTAGTTCAATCAAACTTATAGAAAGCACCGATTTAATCTAGAAAATATTATTCATAAATTACGTCTGTTCAAAATCCTTTGGAGAAGACACGTTTTCATTAATATATCGTTGAGTGGCAGAAAATGATTGAATAATTTATGTATATTTTTTAAATCACCAATGCGTCACTAGAACAGGTTTATCCCACCAGGGTGGAATTAAAATTGGGTACTTGATTAACGGCCAATTAAAAAAACAATGATTAGTAATTGTTAGGTGATTTTCAAGCAATATGTTTTCTAGAAGTTTTATTATACCTGTATTTTGTGGGAATGGCATGTTTTGCCTCACTAAGGCATTATCAAATGTTTGATAATGCCTTAAAAATGCGAAACATTTGATTCCCACAAAAAAGCTGTCCTCATTTTTTTAACGACGGAACAATTATGAAACTCAATTATTTTTACGTAGCCCTAAAATAAACAAAACCTGATTTTATATTCATTATTTAATGAAAAATCATATGAAAACATATACATTATAAATTATGATCATTATCCTATTATAAATGTAATGTAAAGTGTGCTCCGAGGAACCCCAAATAAATTGAAACTTCTAGAAAACATACGTTTTCATTTATATTTATTATTTAATGTGGAGTTTTACATCTCTGTTCAAAAAACAATAAAGTATCTTAAAAGTTTTCCGAATTCATCTCTTGGAGACAATAAACTCATTTCGATTAAAAATAGTTCATATAAAAGTCAGTTTTGCGTTTATCACTTAAATTAAAATAACAAAAGATTAGCACTGTAACATGGTTGTGATGATTCAGATACACCAACGAGTTGAGTAACAAAAAAATCAATACCCAAGAGAATTTTTAATTGCTAAGTATGTGTCGTGACTTGAAGCAATTACAGTTAGAACCAATTTCGCCCATTTACAGACCGACACGAAGCGCAACAAATTACAACAAACGAACCTATGCACTTCCTGTACAGACATGACTAGCCGTTCACACTTTAGCGTCTTCCGGCGAGGGCTTACCCAATAAATTAGAGGCAGACGTAACACGATTTTTGCCCGGCGCACGTGGCGTTCCGAAGCTTCGAGGATGATAAGCGTCCGTCCGACCATTGTGCGTGCGGAGCCAAATTACCCAGATGCAAAAAACAAGAGACACGAATAGCAAGTTAGTTCGTCAAAAGCGTTATCAAAATCGCAGGGCGCAGGGATAACTCTACGACGAAATGATTTGAGAATTAATTGTATCTCAATAGAGACAAAGATGTAAATTACTTGGAAACAGAATATGGTGGTCGAGGCGTTTACAGGACTTATGACCTGTCATTGGTTGGGTTAAGCGATAGCTTTATGAAATACAACATTCCCCATTCCGCACTTCTTACGAACACCACGTCTGACAATTATTTTTGAAAGTTGTATATATGCTACCATGTTGAGAAATATTTCACATATTTTTAGTTAAATCTACACTAGCGCCATCTATTGAGACTAGATATAAGCATTAAGCAGAAAATCTTTATTAATGTAATGTGAAAGACTATTAACCCAATTATCACACATTACTAGACAACGCCTGGAGAAAACTCTCCAATTTTTATATGCTTTGTACTTTGACCAGTTTTTATACACCATTTTGTTTTTCTTAATGTATACAAATACTTGTAGACAAATACATGTAACACGTAATGGGTAAAATCCTGTATTTGTTTACAAGTATTTGTAAACATTAAAAAAAAACGAAATGCTTTGATTAAACGTATAAAATATCTGGTTTCTAGAGTATTTACGTAGATACGAAATGCAGCTTAATGGCAATTTCATAACACTTTAATATTCTCTTAAATCTAATATCAATGCAATTTAACCACATAAATGTAAACTCTTTAACAATTAAAATATATTTACCATCGAGATATCGAGTTTCAAGTGTATTTTTATAGTACACTTAAAATTAATTGCACATTAACATAAATAATAGAAAACAAACGAATTTAACAACTCAGTTGTTAAAATACAAACACGTGAACATATTCATAAATAATTACCCCCTACATAAATAAATTTTCCACTATTTCGCTAGTTCAATTATTCGTGCTTTTTAAATGTTTAATACTTCAAAAAAATACGTTGATATTCACTTTGATATTCACTTTTGAAAAGAGCGTTATATTTTTTAATGCTGTACAATTCTAATTAATAAATTATTATTTGGTTAACTGCACAATTTTGAATGTAATAACAAGGGTAAATATGTTACAACCAAAGGCTTTGACGCGATTTCTAGTGCATAGTAGTGTATTGTTATATACTTAGGAAATTGAAAAACTTTGTTTAATCCACATGTTTCATGACATGTTTCGGAGGATACCTCTACCTTCATGTATTGTGTTTGGTTAGCTTCAATCATTATATTTTAAAAAAGGAAGCAATTATTTAGCGCTTTTAAGTAAGTACCTTATTTTCCCGAGAACACCTCTAATCGTTGGTACAGGTTTGAGCCTTAAGACACGGTCGAGGTAATTAGGTGAGGCGTGCAATAGCCGAGATAAGATGAGCCTACGTGCTAGGCTCGGTAAAAGGGTTAAGACGAAAATAATTTAAGACGACGACATCAAAAGTTAATAAACCACGTTTTGTATTATATAAAATTGTCTAATATACTTTTTTTACATTTTCATAAAGTGGTCCTTAATATAACGACATAATTACTTCGCACTCTGCGGATGAACTTTAATGGACGAAGTATTGTTCTGGGCAGCCTGCGAGCATATTAATAGCCGTGTATCTTTCATCCCACCTCATCATACATCTTCCTGTCATACATCTTGCTCATGCTATCCAAGGCCATCTCCTCTGAAGGGCCGGACTAAACCCTCGTCGGTGATTTGCGTCTTTGAACTATTAATTTACTGCGCGCGGCGAGATTCATCTATCACTCCATTCATTTAGCAACTTGCGATCCGACTATTTTTCCCTCTGATTTATGAGTACTTACTTTAAGAAACATTCAGGGTTATTCTGATCCCTACGTAAAAAGCTTATGAGGGTGATATAGAAAATGAAAATCATTTATCATTATAGTGTTCCCATTAAGCATAACCTGTCTCACCGAAATAAATAAAATACAGCAAATAGAAATAATACAAAAACAAATTAATACGAATAAAAACATTAAAGTTTGTAATTTGAAATTTTCGATAGAAGTTCATTGCACGTAATGAAAATATGTAATTCTTTATTTATTATTTCTTGAACAGTAAAACTTGATATTAAATAATTAATAAATTTGATAATAACTTAGACAAAATAACATGTCATTCACATAAAATATAATTGAACATCTAAAAAATAAATGTTCTCATTCGTATTAATTATACATATTTTTAATAAAAACTTTCTTTTAGGATTTTCAAATGTTATTACGGAAATCTCCTGATGGAAGTTCATGTAAAAAATATGTTTTTTTAACTTCTTCCACTTTTGTCTTTATTTCGACAACGACTAGTTTCTTTTTTTTTCTTTTAGGTATACAACAGGTCGTTTGAACCCAATTACTGGCTTGAATTTATTTAAGCAATTATATTGATTCTTAAAACATGTCATAGGTAGCCAATCTGTCGCCATTTTATTGTCACACCTTGTCACAATTCTACACCAGACCAACGGACAATGTGACAATCACACTGCCATCGCCGGGAATCGAACCCGGAACCTTCTGTTTGGAAGTCAGAGCTCTTACCACTATACCACGAAGGTTGACAAGATTGAAGGTTTCGTCAGGCTTCCTAACATCGACCAGTCTGTGGATGCCAGACAAAATTGGAAGTAGTTAAAAAACATAGTTTTATTTAATTATTTTTTTAAAACTTTATTTATATCATAATAAATTTAATTAAAAAATATATATATAATTAAATGACACTTTTTAGCCACAAGGTTTCTACAGCTCGCTGCCATCTTTTGAGAAAGAATATATTTTTATTTTTATTACGTATATTTACTCATGAAAATAATATTCATTGACAAATTCGCCTTGCTAACGCAAATGTATGTATTTTTTGTAATAATGCCTTAGCAACGTGCAACATGTCACTCGAAAACAGACGTTTTCGTTCGATTTTATTATGTAATATAGAGTTTCACATCATTATTCCAGAAACATTAAATAAAATAAAATTCTTAATTATGCCATAAGCTCGTTGCCATCTCTCTGTTTTTAGAAGCCCAGAACATAACAGTGATCTTCCGAAACCGGTCGTAAGTAGAATAAAACCTATAGCCTTAATACTTCAATAACATTTAACTTTATGTTTATTTTTATTTGACACAGCAAAGTTAAATTTCGTTCAAGAATACACTAACTAACTAAACTACAAATTAAATAATTAATACGAATGAAAACGTCTGTTTTCTAGAAGTTTTATATTATTTTCTAAAAATTACATGTTATGTCTCGTTATGGCATTTTTCATTGTCGTATAGCTAAATTTGTCATAACCATTAATTAAAATTAAAATTCCGGAAACCTTTATTTTCATTCGTATTAATTACACTTCCAACGGATTAAGCGAATTCCGAGAAAACGATATTATACCCTACCCGCTGACCAATAAAAGGGAATTAATACCCTCAAAGGAATTCTTTAATATTTCAAAATGAGCACAATATGCATAGAATAAAATATGTTTTGTACAGTACATTTCATTTGGATTCCTACTTATTCGATACCGGTTTGCAGTGTACTCAGATTTGCACTAAAATAAAATTGCGGCGCACAAAGGAAAACCAATGAAATCACAGCGCCAGAATATCTCAAAGAATACGTGCTGCCTAGTGAACAAAATTGAGCTTCGGCATCGCGTTTGTCACCTGCTTTCCAATTCCGTTTACTTTCATATGCATGACACGCTGAAGGGTGCAATCTTGTTACTGGGGAGGATAATATTTATAGAAAAAAATGTATTCAGCGTCATCTGGCAGCTTTGGAATAAGATTACAATATATAAGCCTAATGTAAGTTACTGTTTTTTCTGTCGTTTTTTATGAAGATTTTCTCCAAATCGGAATTCATAAATCAATCTTTCTCTTCGAAATTTGAATACATGTTATATACAATATTTTAAAGTTTGAAGATAGCAGTAAATAAAAGCGTAAAACTGTGTGAGTTTCAAAAAGATATTTTTTTATAAATCGAAACATTGTTCTTTTCATTTTAAGTTTATTTTTCTCAACGTATTTCGTAAGTATACTTACTTACATTATCGGAAAATAATTACATTCTATATATATTATTGATTAATATAAATGAAACCGTCTATCATCTAGTAGTTTAATTAAATTGTATATGGAATGACATGTTTCGCCCTTTAAACATAATTTGATTAATGTTTAATGCCTTGGAAGGCTTTAAACATTAATTTTGATAATGCCTTAGAAGGGCGAAACTTTCAATAAAAAAAATCGTTTTCCACACGTTTTCAGACAGACGTTTTCATTTAACATTGAGTTTAACATCATTGTTCAAGAAATAATAAATATCTATATTTCTTTTTATATTTCAAAAAAGAGAGTCACATAAGAATTAGGTAATCCATTGTTTTGGTGGAAACACTTTGATATTTTAACATTATTCACTGTTAAATTTAAAAAAACTGTTTTAATATCAAAAATTGAGTTTATTTTTTATAAAATCGTCGCGACAGCTGTTTCGGTAACCGATGTTACCATTGTCAGGTGTTACAATAAACTAAAGTTTATTGTATGAGTTTATTGTAACACCTGACGATGGTAACATCGGTTACCGAAACAGCTGTCGCGATGATTTTATGAAAAATCATCTCAATTTTTGTTCTTAAAACAATGTTTTTTAATTTAACAGTTAATTACATAAGAATTATAAAATCGATATTCTTGAAATGAACACTATCGTTCATAATTTCTTTTACTTTTTAATTCATTAAGTTATATTGTTATTATTTTGAAATTTCCTTTAAAATGTGAATAGTTGATATTTGATAGAAAAAAACCGTCTTGTAAATATTTAACTAGAAAAATTATATTCGTGCAACAAAATCACCAGCCCTTAATCTATTCGCCGTCGTATGCCACTTTTCAATTCAAACAACTGAATTATTTCAAAATAATTTTATTAAAAAAATGTGTTTATTTTATGTACTAACAATATTATTAGTGCTATTAACAACAAATTTAATTCACTGTAATCGTTCAATATTTCTATAACAATTTACCAATTGGATATAAATGTTTTAGTTTTTCTAGCTGATATATCGTTTATCTCAAGATTCATAATTTCTTGCTTTATTTTTCGTCGTTATGTTTTTTTTTAACATTGTTTTCAATTTCACATAAAAAAAATTAGTACTACTAAAGGCTTCCCATTTTCATCATTCGATAAATGCATCGTATATTTTATGTTAATTTTTTTTTAAATAAGTGTATTTAACATGCTAATCTCACTTTATGTTAAACGCTGTTACAATATGTGATAACTTTGCTTTGCAAAAATACTTTTTATGATGATATTCTTATTCAAGTGCCCTGTTGGGTCCCCCCAACGTTGTCGATCACCTTGGCGAACCTGTTCCTGTCTTGCACCGCTCTGAACAGCTCCTCCACACTTCGGAAGCAGGTCCACTCCCTCACGTTCCGTAGTCAGGACATCTGTCTCCTACCGGGCCCTCGGCGTCCCTCAATTTTCCCCTCTAATATCAGTTAGAGATGGTGGCCCTTTTTCGCACGCAGTACATGACCCAGATAAGAAATCTTCCGAACCTCGATAATTGATTACAGCTCCCTTTTAACTCTAGCTCGCCTCAGGACTTCAGTATTGGTAACCATGTCTGTTCATGGAGTTCTGAGCATTCGGCGATAGAGCCACATTTGAAATGCGTCCAGTCTGTTCATGAGTTGACTTTTAAGGTCCACGTTTCACATCCATACAATAAAACAGACCACACATAGCGTTTAATCATTCTCTGGCGGAGTTTCAAATTTATGTTATCACTGCAGAAGATTGATTTCATTTTATTAAATGTAGCTCTTGCTGTCTTAATTCTGCATTATATCTCTACATCTGTGTCAATAGATTGTGTTACTATGCTGCCAAGGTATTTAAATTTTTCCACCCTTTCAACCTTACGGCCGTTCAAATGCAATACTGACTCACTGTAGTCAAGCCATGATGAATAATCAAAGGTTATTTTTAAATAGAGTTCTTTACAAAGACTGACTTCTTTACGAAAAATTCCTTTTAATTTACTCAAAAATTTTGAGTGATGTTTAAAAATTTAGAGCGGTGTGTGGAAACAATGAAAACTTTTCATGATATTTTTTATTTACATACTTGTGTTCCCTTGAGTCCAAAACTCATTACGAAATGGAAACAGAAAACATGTTAAATCAATAACGTGTACTAGTGCAAAGTACGAGTATATTAATAACATTAATTGTGCTTTTTATATAATAAAAATAATATTGTGATAAGAGTCCAGAATTATATACTAATTGGAATATTGTTCATATTATTGTAATCATGATTATCAGCCTATATCCGTCCACTTCTACAAGTGGACCTCCTCCATGCTTCCATTTCTATCGATTCAGGTAGTTGTTCGTGGCTCTATCCCACGGCATTTCTTTTGGGAATGCTTGGAACCAATTCTCTACAGCTTCGAAGAGATAGGCATCTCATAACCCATTTCTTTAGATTAATCAGAGGATATTTCAGGAACTCGACCGTGCTGGAGGGTGTTGATATTTTTGTCCCTGATAGATATCTCCGACAGCGGCAGTACAGTTTGTTATACGTACCGGCTGCCAGAAACAATCTACCTCTGATGACACCGGTGGGAAGAGCAACTAGTCTGAACGCGGTCTCCTCGGAGATCGACTCTTTCATATTAGTGAAGGTACGTTCAGGGGACAAATACTCTCGACTTTAGAAAGTATCTTGTCTTCCTAATGTCGAATCATCTCTAATACGTTCCTGGTATTATGTTGTATGTGTATAATATTTTATCTGTACTCAATAGATGCCTTAAACATGTATGCTATTGGTAATTACTTTTGAGTAAATAAATTGATTAGATTTGATTTGATTTGAACACGCATCCATGTCGTACCGGCGGTCTCTTTAATGTCGTCCCTCCATCGATGTTAAGGACGTCCTGGATTTCGGGTGGCAGTTCTGGACACCGGCAAAGGAGGCGTTTTGTCCATCTATCGTCAGAGCTACGAGCTACATGGCCACTCTTCCGATGATGTCCGACACTCTAATATGAAAATGGTGTTTCTCACCCTGTCCGCTATACCAATTCCCAACATTGCTTCTATTGGTTATTGCTATTCCTTCGCTCTTTAGACAATTCCTAATTTATTTGCGCTTTTCTGAAACAATTTTATGGTTTCAAATCCATAAGATAACACCGCATGTAATAGTATAACATATAATATTGTTTGTAAAAATACGGTAATACGTTTAACTAAACATTAATATCTACAATACGTATTACGGGACAGGATAGAGACTAGTGGAAGAAATTGGAAGAGGCCTTTATCCAGCAGTGGAGGGAAGAAGGCTAGCAAAGAAGAAGAAGTAGAAGTATTTTATTATTGATTGTATAAAATTATTCTTTTTCCATTTTATTTAAAAAAAAAAGATATTTTATGACTTCTGTTATCTGTATTATACTATTATTTATGCTATCGAAAACGAAAAAATAGACAGTTGCAAAAAGATTTTCGAACGAATGTGTTCAGCAATTTGGTTGTTTTTCCCAACGGTATCACCAGAAGCAGGTTTGTCCTGCATGTTGGAAGATAAAAGAGTCTGTGTTGACGCTGTCAATGGTACTTATCCGGAATATGAAGATGGATTCTCCAAGATTGCGAAGTGCTAAATGAAACCGGTAATAAGTTTAGAGAAATGGATAATTGTGAACCAATTGACTTTAAACTATTTAGTGTAATATTACATATTATCTGAAGATGTTTTATTGTTTTTTCAAAGATTGAATACATTGCTTTTCATTAGGCAAATTTAGGTTCGACATCGGAAAAATCCCTGATCCCCATCACTTACGTCGGCTAAAATTACTCAGCCATGTTGAAAATCGAAAAACTCGGCGTCCATTTATGACTTGCTGTATGAATGTGGAGGAATAAATAGAGAGGTGTGTCAGGATAGAATTGTGTGCCGGTCCGTTCTATTTACTTCCCGTTTTGGGGAAACGGTGTGATGGTTTGTTGTTGGTGGTTTTCCCACTACTGTATCCATGAAATTGTGCATAACTATACTTTTTAAAGGTATAAATCTTCATTATTTAAACATTATATTTTATGTGTATCTTTCTTTTTGTATAACATCATTAATTTTTTAAAAAATTAAAATTACATATCAGACATGTTTCGGACAACCGGTCCTTCTTCATTGATACATATTATAAAGATACATATTTAAAATATTATAAAATTGTTTACAAATATGATCATTTTTGACAGATGTTATAAAGATTCATTTTGGAACTTTATACTTTTGTTATAACAAATATTGTGAATCAATTTAAAATTTAAAATAATAATTAAAGTAATAAAGTTTATATTGGGGTTCAGGTTCACTTACAACAAAGTAAATAAATGAATTATTGGACTTGACATTAAATTTATTTGATTATTTTTAATATTTTCTTTATTTTTAATTGCTTTTTTAATTTTTAAAATTTCGAGATTGCTCAAAGTTTTATTTCTATTAATAATATGCAAAATTTCAACGCCATTATCTTTATTCAATGAATGATATTTTTTAATGAGGTGGTTAGCAAATTCAGAAAACTTATTATTAGAGAGACATCTAATGTGCTCTTTTATTCTTAATTTCAAATTACGCCTTGCTTTACCTATATACATAAATAACATAGAAGAAAATATTTTACCTTCAAATTCTGGTTATTAGATGTGAGATTTACTTACCAAAAAGCATGTTAATTATTTAAAAATCGACGTGGCGATTTTCACGTGTACGTGAATAACTGCCAGGAAATGTATTATACCTTTGAGTTCGGAAAAAATGGCTCGGAAAAAAGGAAATTAGGATTCTTTAACACGTCTGAACTCCATTTTTCCCCGTCAGGCTTACCATAAAAACGACCTAACGAGACCAGAGCAAGGACAAGCCACACATATTATATTAAAATACGATTCTAAATTAAATTCCCGGAATATTTTATCTGTAATAACAACTTATTATGAATAAAGTAGGCTAAGGTTAAATACGGCGAAAAATTTCATCATGTTTACAAATTAGTTACAGTAAAAATTTTGTCCGTGAATTATTTGGATATAAAATAATAAAACTCTTTGTATTTTACCACGATATGGTTACTAAAGTTAAATTATTTGTAAATACACTTTTCATTTGTTTTGAGACCACTTTATTTTTTAACAACCAACCATTTTCGCTCCAGCCGGAGCTTCGTCAGGGTTACAAAAGACACTCAGTTGTAGTAAAGATATCATAGTCCATTGTTTTGGCTGAAACACTTTATTATTTTACTGTATTTAAAATCTCATAGTATTTGTTGTGTTTTTTTATTTTATTATTATTATTGAGGGTAACAAACAGCAATTACAGTATATGAATATAAACACCCAGGGACAAAAAAACGAGGCCAATTACATGCTACCACAAATATTATATAACAACTGACATAAGGTTAAATATATAAGAAGAATAAAGTAACACTTTGATAAGTTAAAAAGAAAACTCGTAGTATTAGTAATAAAGAATAATTAAATATATTAAATTAAATTAAATAATAGTTAATACATCGTACTTTATAACAGCTTTTTATCGTTTCCAGGTTTATGAAAATATTTTTTTAGAGGCGAAGCAGTTCTATTTTAAAATAACGCATCAAAGAAATTATTCAAATTGACATAGGAACAAATACACATTAAGATTCGAAAAATCACGAAAATTAGACATTTAATATATTTTTTGTAACACCTGATGATGTCAACATTGGTTGATGAAACAGCTGTCGCGTAAAATAAAATACAATTGTGATACAAAAAACAATGTTTATTCATTAACAGTTTAAAGATATCATGCATATTGTGCATTATTATTGTAGTTTTATGTATTCTTATCACTTTTATTATTTTAATATATTTAAAATCTCATAGTATTTGTTGTGTTTAAATACATCGTTCTTTAAACGGCTTTTTATTGTTTCCAGGTTTATGATAATATTTTAATATATTTAAATATATGGTTTATGATAATATTTTAATAATATTTTAATATATTTGATATTATCATAAACCACAGGGGCGAACAGAGAAGGGTGGAGTGCCGCATCGGTACATGGAATATAAGGGGAGGTATGGAAGGAAAGTTGAATGAGATGTGTGCAGAAATGGATAATAAGTGTTTAGATGTTTTATGTGTTACTGAATGTATGATGAAAGAGTGTGGTTCCTTGGAGCATGCGGATAAGCTTGTTCTGTGGTCGGGTGTGCCGAATGACCACAGAGCATGCCAAGGCGTGGCGGCGGTGCTAGCTCCAAGGATGGTAGAATGTATGAAAGGTTATAAATGTGTTAGCCCAAGACTCATGTGGATTCGCTTCAAGATCGGGTTAACAAGAGTTTTCCTTTTAATTGGATACGCCCCTGGTAACAACGAAAATGAGGCGAGTAAAGATGAGTTTTGGGACAAAGTGAGAGAGACATTGGTGTGTAAGAGTGAAAACGAAAGATTGATAATAGCAGGTGATATGAACGGTTGGGTGGGAATCCGTAGGAGTGGGTACGAGGAATGTCTGGGTACGTTTGGTGATAGACGAATAAATGATAATGGAAGGAGACTGCTTGAATTGTGTATAGAATGGGGTCTCTTTGTATCAAATACCATCTTCGATCATAAGAGAATCCATCTCTATACTTGGGAAAGAGGATTTGAAAGGTCCATTATAGATTACGTCATTGTAGACTCTAGATTACGGGCGGATACTGTTGATTCAAGGGTCTTCAGGGGAGCCGAACTGGAAACGGATCATTTTTTAGTAGTGGCAAAAGTGATCTTATTCCGGGGATGGCGAACCAGAAGAAGCAAAACAGTAGCCGCACCGACTAGAGTCAAAGTTGAAAAACTGCAAAACAATGACGTAAGAAATAATTTCGTAAGAAAAGTGAAAGATAAATTGAGTGAGCGGGATGTAAGTGAGTTGAGTATTGACGAGACCTGGAAATACTTGAAGGAGAGTTTGTGTGAATCAGCGAAAGAATCGTGTGGTGTGTGTACAAGGAAGAAGGAAAGGGGATGCATGGTGGAATGATGACGTAAAGATTGCTGTTAAAGAGAAGAAAGATGCTTGGTTGAATATGTTGTCGATAAATAAGAATGACAGAGTTAAGTATGAAAGAGCAAAAGATTTGTATAAGGTATGCAAGAAGAGAGTGAAGTCGGTAGTGAAAGCGCGGAAAGAAAAGCTGAAGGAGGAAGAAGGGCTCAAAATGACAAACAACTTCCAAGCAAATTTAAAATGTTTTGGAAAGAAGTTAAAAAAGCCCGAAATCCTCCTGATAGTGGATGTGTGAAAGCAATTTTAGACAACGAGGGAAGAATGTTAACGGAGAGTAAGATCATACAAGAAAGATGGATGGAATATTTTAAGGAGATGTATGGTGGTGATACAAGCGTGATCGAAAATATGACAGCTAGTGCGAGTGCGGGACCTATGAATGATAATATTGAAAAAATAAGTACGAATGAGATGAAAAGATCCGTGAGTGCAATGAAAAGTGGAAAAGCTGTTGGGTTTGATTGTATTGCCATAGACTTTATTAAAAGCGGTGGCGAAGTGGTTTCTACATGGTTATGTAAGTTATTTAACCAGTGCTTGGAGGAGGGATATACGCCGCTAGACTGAGGAGAGCAGTAATTATGCCCCTGTACAAAGGAAAAGGATCGCGTATGGAATGTGGAAACCACAGAGCTATTAGTCTTTTGAGTGTCGTTGGTAAAGTCTATGGCAGAATTTTTAATAGAAAGAGTAAGAAAATTGACGAGTGACAAAGTTTGGGATGTGCAAGGTGCCTTTATGAATGGCAGAGGATGTATGGATCAAATTTTTGGACTTCGTACATTGACAGAGAAGTTTCTGGCCAAAAATCGCAAACTTTTCTGTGCATTTGTCGACTTACAAAAAGTATATGATTACGTTAATAGAGAAAAGTTGTGGAAAATATTGTCTGAATATGGAATAAGTACAAAACTGATCACGGCCATTAAGTCACTATACACGGAAAGCACTGCTAGTGTCAGAGTAAATGGAGATCTTACAGCCTGGTTTGATATCAATAGAGGTGTCCAACAGGGCTGCGTAATGTCCCCGTGGTTATTTAATCTGTATATGGACAATTGTATGAGAGAGCTGAAAGGGTTGGATGTAGGTGCCAAAATGAGCGGAGTGTCAGTAAGCTGTCTCTTGTATGCGGATGACGCTGTCCTACTTGCTGACAACGAGCATGAACTACAAGTCCTGGTGAATTGTATGTATGAGGTATGCATGCGAAATGATCTGATGATGAATGTTAATAAGTCCAAGGTAATGATTTTTGAAAAGGAAGAAACCATGACAGTCTGCAACATTAGCGTGAATGGTGAAAATTTGGAGCAAGTAGTTGAGTTTGTGTATTTAGGTAGTATGTTTACAAGAGATGGGAGAGTGGAGAGGGATATTGAAAGAAGGGTTGGGGCAGGCAACAAAGTGAATGGTGCACTTAAAGTTGTCATCGCAAACAAAAACCTATCCAAAAAGCTAGAATGGCAGTGCACAATGGTGTTCTTCTACCGACCCTTATGTATGGAAGCGAAGCATGGAACTGGCAAAAGAAGGATGAAAGTAGAATAAATGCAGTAGAAATGAGATCTCTTAGACGAATGTGTGGATACTCTGTGTATGATAGAGTGTCGAATGAAAATATAAGAAGTGAATGCGGTGCGAATGATGGTGTCATGAACAAAATAATGAAAGGATCATTAAGATGGTTTGGACATATGGAAAGAATGAATGAAGAAAGAATGGTAAAAAAATTATATGTTAATGATGTAAATGGAACCAGAAATAGAGGAAGACCGAAGGAAAACGTGGCACGATCAAATAAATCAAATATTGAATGTCGGCCATGTGAGGAGTCAGAGAAATCGACGCGCGTGCATGACACGATGTATGAATGTTGAGGAAGCGAGAGAAATATGTCAGGAAAGAAAGGTGTGGCAGTCCATTCTTTCTGCCTACCCCTTCGGGGAGACGGCGTGATGGTTAGTTAGTTAGTTAGTTAGTTTGATAATATTTTTTTAGGGGCGAAGCAGTTCTATTTTAAAATAACGCATCACAAATTACAAAGTGTATTATATTTTTAAACGTCATTGTGTTTTATTATTTTAATGATGACTTCTTCTTCTTCACCAGACCAGACCAGAGCAATCAAGACCCTGTACGCTTCTAGACCGACTGGAGTAAGACCTCTAGGAAGGCCTAGACAGCGCCTAATGGAATATGTTCTGGCTGACCTGGCTAGGTTGGGCGAATCTGACTGCTAGGAGCAAAAGTGCAGGATCTAGGAGCTTGATGAAAAATCATCAAGGCTTAAACTCTTCAAGAGTTGTATCGCCATAGGACGTAAGTAAGTTCTTCTTCTTCATGCGTCATGTCGGGTCCATCCGACGTCGACTATCACTTGAGAGTGAATGTTCTTGTCTTGCGCAGTTCTAAATAGTGTCTCGTTAAAATCCCAGTCTAATCACGAATGTTCCGTGCCAAGAGTCTTCTTCCCACACCTAGACGACCCTCTATTTTGCTATCTAATGATCAAGTGCGTCAGCTCGTACTTCTTTCCTTTAAGCACATGACTCCGGTAGGACGCCTTCCGGACCTTGATGTCAGTCAGAAATTGTCCTTCTAGTCTTGCTCTTTGTAGTATAACAATATTGCTAACTACATATATCGGTTCATGGAATGCGTAGCATTTTACGATGTATCCGCATCTCGAATGCGTATAACCTGTTCAAAGTGCTAATTTTGAAAGTCCATGACTCCACTCCGTACAAAAGCACTGATCAAACATAACACTTCACCATTCTTTGCCGGAGTTTCAAATTAAGATTATCGTCGCAGAAGACCTGTCTCATTTTATTGAATGCTGCACGCGCTGCCTCTATTCTGCATCTTATTTCAATTTTAATTAACATAGTTGACTTATAAAATCACCTTAGATAAAAATCTTAGTCTATTAGATAAAATACAATAATGTGGAAAGGTAGAGTAAATGTTATCATATAAAACAGACTATCATTACCGGGGATTAATATTTATTCACCATAGAAGATAAAACGTTTTTTAAAATGAATCAAACGCTTTTATATTATGAACGTGAATTCATCGAAACATTAGAGATAAAGAATGTTTCAAAGTTGGTTCCTTCTCATATTTTTTTAACCGTTTACTAAACAACCCCAAGTGAATACATACTTAACTGTGTAACCATTTTATTTGTAGTAAACATATAATACAACCTGACATCATGTTAAACTTGTGTACTCAAAAAAACGAAACGCGTTCGTATGTTACTCGTTGAACAAAAGAAAATCTGTTATTATTATATGTATATTTTTTTTAGAATGAAATTATTGTATTATACATTTGAACCATTTAAATTGATTCAGTTAATTTTTAAATATCATTACAAATATTTGTTTCCATGGGATTTGACTGTTACTAGCTACAAAATTAATATTTCAAAAGATTATGATAACAATTATCTATGATTTACACCAGTGATTCCAAAAGTGGTTTATCGACCCCCAGGGGTCCACAAAAAATTAGGAGTCCACGAGATGGTTCAACTAAATTGAGACCGAATATTGAAACGCAATACGAATATGGAAATCGTTGGCGACCTTTTTTTAGCTCAACAGTGACTTCCAGTTAGTAGGTTAGTTAGTTTTTTAGAAATCGATTCGAAAAATCAATTAGGAAAGCAGGAGGTCTACACACAATTGAAAAAATCGGCAAAGGGTCTACGGCACAAAATGGTTTGGGAACCTCTGATTTACACGATTGGTTCATAAATTTCTTGGACCTGTATACAAATTGCTGTTTTTTTCTGTTTTGTAAAGACCCCCCACTTTCCTTCCAACCAATGACAGGTCATAAGTCCTGTAAAACACCTTGATCATCCATATTCAGTTTGCGTCTTTGTCTCTATTGAGATACAATTAAATTTGAACTGACCACCCTTTGGTGAAAATCCAGAATTTCGTATACAAGTATAAGTATACATTCACAAAAATATTTGTAATTATTCTGGTCAACTCTTTGGCAATTAGAATGGAATAATACTCCTGGCGACTTCTAACAATACGTTTATAGGCTACAGCCTTCGCATTGTGTTAATAAGGTAGTTTGCTAAATGCTGAAAATCATTCTCCATAGATCCAGAAAATCATTCGCTTAACCCAACCAATGACAGGTCATAAGTCCTGTAAAATACCTTGATCATCCATATTCAGTTTGCGTATTCGTCTCTACTGAGATACAATTAAATTCCTTATATTGATTTCTTTTACAAATTCATCTAACATCTGTTATATCTATTATATCAATAAATTTGTTTTTGAAGCTGACACAGAGCTCTCACTTTGATTGAGTTTATATGTTAAGTTTTATAGTTGAAGTAGAATATATGGCTATTATAAGTAACTTTTACGTAAGTACCTGCATAGGAACTGTCTGTGAGATGGATTATTACATTTCCGGGAAGCAAAAATTTAGGTGACGGCCTACCTAAATGGGATCCACCCTCGAAGACTTCCATTTACATCTCATGGACCCCCAAATTTTGTTTTCTTTCACGTGGACTCCTTGCAGATCGGAATAGATTCCTGGGGGTTGATATATAATATGTTACTTTGGAAATGACTGATTTACACCATAGATTATAGATTAGTAAAGATTTCGTGTCATATTAATTGAATACACACTTTAAACATTATTCGATTTGATATTTACTTAACTTATTGAACGCTAAGGCATTAACACTGTGGAATTCCATACTACAATACTTAGGAAATTGAAAAACTTTGTTTAATCCACTATATAAAAAAATTAAAAAACACGACATGTTTCGGAGGATAATCTTCAGATGTAAAAATAGAATAAAAACTAAACAACAATTTCAATTTTAAAAATTAACCTGTGCTATTTATTATAAGTAGGCATTAACTTATAACTATTATACTTATAGTACCTACTTATAACAAATAGCACAGGTTAATTTTTAAATTTGAATTATTTTATCGAATTTTAAATGCATTTTATATTAGTCTTTCTTTGTTTATTTTTATTATATATTTACACCTGAAGATGGAGGTTTCCTCCGAAACATGTCGTGTTTTTTAATATGTTTTTATTAAATAGTGGATTAAACAAAGTTTTTCAATTTTTCAGTATTTAATTTACTTACGATTTCTTGTATGTCGACTACTGCTGAAAATAGCAATGATATCAAATAAAAATCAAAAACTTGTTATTTTAAATAAAAAATAAAATATCAACCCAATATCGACGTTTTCTTCCGCATAATCCGATTTCTTAAACAAAGATCAATAAACTATTTCTAAGCATAATTCACAAAATATAAAATAAATTTCCCTTAAACTTAACTTTGAAAGGGGGTTATTTTTCTCATGCATGTATAATGCTGGAATAAAGTAAAGAATATATTTATAGTCTTAAACGAGAAAGGTTCCATTCCAAAAAAGTATGTAAAACGGGGTTAGAAACTGGCAAGTAGATTTTTTGTTTGTACCTTCACGTGGGCGGATGACAAATGATGTACCAGGAAGGCAGCCGGTGACAGAGATGTTAGTACTTAAATGGATGTAGTAGTTTGACGTTAGGAGAAGATGAATAGTGTGAGATCGGGAGAGGAATTGCCCGGAGTAATGCGGTGAATGAATTTTAAGTTAAGCGTGAAGGGAGCGGTCGGACGGAAAGGGGATTCCTCACGAATATGTTTTTCCGTTGAAGGAATTTCATTACATACAAAGATCGGGATTCTTGACGGACAATGAATCAGCTGGACCGTTTCTTTATTTCCCGAGACATTTATTCAAATATGAACGAGTTCGGTTATCATGAGTTTTGTACTACCAACCATGAATAAGTAATAAATAATACATGTAATTTTGAAATGCCTTATATATATTTTTGTTTTATTTTGGAATTCCTTTATATACTCGTAGATTTTGTTTTTTAATTGCGAACGAATTAAATTATATATCTATTAAAACTCGGATAAAATGTGCTATAAACACCATCACGCCGTCTCGCAGAAAGAGTAGGCAGACGGGCAAAGGTTGGACCACTACACTGTTCTTTCTCGACATGCTTCTCTTGCCTCCTCAATTTTTACTAACTAACTAACCATCACGCCGTCTCTCCGAAAGGGTAGGCAGAAAGAATGGACTGTCACACTTTTACTGATGCGGCACTCCATCCTTCTCTTTTCGCCCCGCAAGAGACGCGGTGTGATGGGTTGCGAACCTCATCGCCACCAATAGGCATCTCCCGCGCACACTTCGATCTTCTAACATCCACAAAATAAATCTAAAACAAATTATATAAAATACAATGATATAAAATAAAATAACAAAATAAAAATTATTTAATACAAAATGTTATTTTTAGATGGTGCACATTTGTCTATTTAATTTATGTTCCACGAATTCACCGTTTTTTAAATTTAGCACATAATGTAATAACACATAATGTTTTTCCGATGTTGCACATGTTGACATGGATGATCCGGACTTTTGTGTTTATTTAATTTATGTTACACGTATCCACCGTTTTTTAAAATTAGCTGTTATATGATTTAATTAATGTTCCACGTATCCACTTTTTTTATTTGGCAGTAATTAGGCACTTAAAACCAACCAACACCAGCAAGAACTTTGAAAGAATATTGAAGAAATTATTCAAATTGTCATTGGAACAAATGAAAAATTTATTTTTACACCTGTCAAAATTCTTTATATAAATGAAAAAACTTGTATAATTTTGACATCAAAACAGTAAAAACGTATTACGTCTCACAATTAACTATTATAAAGTGCGGCAACAATCAATATATCGTGTATTTACTCCTCACGTAACTGACATTAAATATTTCATTGATTAGACCATGCCATATTGAACTCGGTCTTCTTTTTCTTATTCCGTTTACATAGTAATTATATACATTATTTTGTTCATAATAATTTCATTCGTATACATAGTGTGAAATTTACATTAAAATTTTTAATACTTTCGTAAAATACGAGTACAAATAAATTTATAATAACTATAAACTACTGAATATAAACCATTACCATGACAAAGAGTAACCAAATGTTAACTAGTTCAATAATCGAAGACTCTTTAAATCTATAAATAAATATATTTATTGTTTCTCTTCACTGATATCAATTTCCATATTCAAGAATTAATACAGATGATCACGTATACTCCTTTAAATTATTATTTTTTAATTGAAATAAGTGTTTCCTCTTACTAAGGCATCATCAAATAAAACGCCTTTTTCCTCATTGAACGATCTTATGCTAAATATTTTAATTTATTCCAAGGATTTTTTTTGCTGAAGATTATTTGTCTCCAGCACACATGTATCTAAATATTCATTTTTAACAACTGATGCACCAATTCTGATTTTATTCTATTATATAATTTAGATTTTTTTCACTAAAACACAGATTTTTCAACTTTTGAGTTTATCTCGAAATAATGCAATCATAATTCTACCTGTATCATCCAATAAACGTAATCAACTTTCAATATCGGTCTTTTTGTGATCTAGAAAAGCTTGAGAGATACATATTTTAAATTTTTTCCCTAAAATTTTACAAAGAAAATAAAATCGAAAATTTATTTAAAACTCACACAGAAAGTTTTAATATTATGCATTTCGAAAGACTGGAAATATTTGTCTTTGGAATCAGAATGTTTCCATTGGTGGTAAATGAATTTCTCCAGATTCTGGAAATGCTAAATAATAAATGTAATCTGAAATGAAATTCAAGTTGACGCAGCTGACATTCTGTTATGACTGTAAACAGGATCCGATGAGTGAGCAAATATCTGTTATTTTTGTTTGCCCGCCTCAATGAAATTCGGTTTGTTTTCCATAGAATCGAATGTTTATTCAGGCTCCATCTTTTGATTCTTTTCGAAAATTTGTTTTGGAAAATAACTCAACAATATTTAATAAACTAAAAATACATATACGTACAATATAACAGTTCAAGCACTTTTTTGAGGATAATTAATAATTCATAATTCAAATGTAATTGAACATCTATAATGCCTGCGGCGTGAAAAACGTGTCATTCACATAAATTATATTCAAACATCTAGAAAACAGGCTTTATCATTCATATTAATTATTTAATATAGAGTTTTACATCTTTGTTCAAGAAACACTAAATCCTTCTGTGAGTTTTTTTTATTATTTCTTATACAATGATGTTAAACTTCATATTTAATAATTAATTTAAATGAAAACGTCTGTCTTCTATGAGTTTTATCACATTTAAAATCTCTGGAGAAGGCAAGGGAAACCACGTCAGTAACACTTTCTAGGAAAACACTGTGGCGAATAAAAATTCGTTCGTGTATAGCAACAACAACGCGTTTAATGTTCGCAACATTTGATAATGCCTTCAACAAGTAAAACATGTCATTCACATGAATTGTAATAAAACTTCTAAAAATCAGACTTTTTAATATAAAATACTCGTAGTTTTTTCGATGGTATCTCCATCGAGGTGTCCGATAGAAAGTACTTTTGAATTTATTTATTTATTTATTTATTTAATGTAATATATAGCGATATCAATAGCATATATATAAAAGAAACATTTAGAATAATTAAAATAAGGCCCATTACATGCTACCACAAACATAAAATAATAGTCAACAAATAATAGTGTGAAACAAGATTGAAGTTAAACTAAGACTAAATAAGGTATACATAATATTTAAGAGTTAAAACACTTATAGTACTAGAAATAAAAAATACGATTATATGACTAAGTAACTAACCATCACGCTGTTTTCCAGATGGGTAAGCAGAAAGGATGGACTGCAATACTGCTCTGTCCTGACATACTATCTGGCTTCCTTTACATTCATACATCGTAACATGCACGCTCGTCGATTTTTCCGATTTCGAATGTGACCGCCTTTTAGTACTTGATTAATTTGGTCATACCATACTTTCCTTAGTCTTCCATGTCTTTTTTCCACTCACACTGCTTGTTCAACATTTCAACCATTCTTCACTTGCCCATTATTTTTATATGTCCAAACTATCTCAGAGATCCTTTTTAAATTTACTTATGATGCAATCATCTGCTATACATATATCGTCGTTCGGTATTCTATCATATATCGTTTTCGGTAGCGATCTCATTTCTACGATATTACTCCCACTTCCATCCTTTTTTGCCAGCTATGTATCGCCATCTCTGCGAGCGAATGTATACTATTGAATATGTCTCCAATATAAATAAAGGTTTGTCCTGAAAATATTATTGCAAAATCTATTGTTTAAAATAAAAGAATATTTTTGATTCAATTATAAAAAGCTTATTAACATTCTGTCATTCCCATGTAAGGCACGTCCTCGCCCAAGCTGGAGGGCGACAGCCCATTAATTGCAAAGCTACTTTGATCACGCAGAATTCAAAGCAGTTCCCTATTATCGTGACGAGATTTAGCTACATATATTACCATAATGGATGTAATTGATTGATTAATTAGTTAATTGAATTTATACATGTAATAGTGTACTATATTCTCTATTCAAAACAATCCTAATTTGAGCCTCTTTGCAATTTGACTACATTGTGTACCATCTCGTTCATTGCACGTTCTAAAGATTATTTTATTTGAAGGCACAAAAAAATACATCCCTATTTGATTTTTGATAATAATACTTCATTTTAAACTAACTAATTCACCATCTTAACAGCAGTAGCTTTTTTCATCTAAGGCAATTAAGATTCATAAAAAGAAATATTCCCGTTCACAGTTTTAAAACATTAATCAATTCCTTCGTCGTATCACAACTAGATTACTGCAATGGAGCCTACGCCAACATCCCCAAACAACATAATAAACTCCAATCTGCATTCAACGCAGCAGCAAGACTGATAAGAGGTGTGCCGAAGAGTTGTCACATAACACAGCATCTTGAGGAGCTCCACTGCCTGAAATGTCCAGAAAGGATACAATGCAAGCTCTGGTGGACGCTCTTCAAGGCGTTGCATGGTATGACACCAGCTTGTATATCTGAACTCTGCATCAACGAGAACCTGAATGCCAGACAGTCTACATTGCGATCAGCTAAGACTTCTGCGATCGGTAGATTGACCGTACCAAAACGCGGTCCTAGCACAAACTTTGACGACCGAGCAATCTTTCAGCAGACCCTAAGTGCATTGAGAATCAGTCAGAGTTTAGATTGAGACTTAAAACGCACCTTTTCACATTATACTTTCTTGAAAAGAAGGGTTGATCGACTGCGTTAGGTGCAGCCCTCATTTTAAATATGTTTGTTTTTAACTATTTCATAAAATGAAGCATTTTCTACAGCTCCCGTGAGATGAGTAATTCATAAAAATGGGGCTCTATAAATTATCCAAATTATTATTATTATTATATTATCACGCTGTCTCTCAGAAGGGGTAGCAGAAAAATGGACAGCCACACTTTTCTTTTTCACGCACGTATAATAAGATTAAAACTTAAATGGAATTATATTATACTATATATTATACTATCTTCTTCTTCATTTAATTTTATATTTTTTATGAAGCTTTAACTTTTTCACGTATTGAGACATTTAAATTATCGCACATATAAAATAACTAACTAACTAACTAACCATCACGCCGTCTCGCCAAAGGGGTAGGCAGAAAGATTGGACTGCCACACTTAATATACCGATGCGGTACTCCATCCTCTTTTCGCCCCTGCGGTAGACGCGGTGTGATGGGTTGCGAACCTAATCGCCACCAATAGGCATCTCTTGTAATAATAACACTGTGTTATAAGCTCGGATCTATTATCCGTGTTCATAAAATGTAATATAATTCATAGTTATGGAATTCTACACTGTTTACTTGCTTCAACTCCGTGGTTAAGAAAGTGTTTTTTTATTATATATATTAATTTCCAGGGAAGTGTAATATTTTTGCTGGTTCTTGAGATGCCACTTGGACCTTTAATTTTGTAGTTTTCGTATACAACCCAACCCAATTTTCGTATACAAGATTTTAACTATTGATTCTCATGACTTGTGATACATAAGTAGCTAACATATCGCCATTTTATTATCACGTAAATTCTACACCAGACCTCTTGAAAGACAGTATAACAAACACAATGCCATCGCCAGGAATAGAACCTGGGACCATCGGTGTGGCAGTAATTTTTCTTGCCAATCTTCAACAAATATCGTTTTATAAATGTAATCTTCTTAAAGCGCCCTGTCAGGTCCCCCCGACGTTGGCGATCACTCTGGTAAACTCTTCCCTATCCTGCGCTGTCCGGAATAGCTCCTCCACAGTTCCGATTCCCGTCCAATCACTCACATTGCGCAGCCAAGAGATCTGCTTTCTCCCTGTCCCTCTGCGGCTCTCTATTTTTCCCTTCAAAATTAGATGGAGCAGGCGATATTTAAAAAATATAATAATAATAAAACAAATAAATTTAATCATTCATTTAATTTCTTCTATGTTCGCCATACTTTGTGTTGTAGATGTTTTATTTGTCTTTTTCTTTTTATATACTTTGTTTACACAGCACTAACTTTAAAAAAAAAAATTACATATCAGACATGTTTCGGACAACCGATCCTTTCTCAGTGATATTATAAAGATACATATTTAAAAAACATTGTCATATTTGTAAACAATTTTGTAATATTTTAAAAATGTATATTTATAATATCACTGAGGAAGGACCGGTTGTTTAAAAAAATTTAGTTTTTGGTATATATACAAAGCATATAAAAAAGAAAAAGAATAATTAATTTAATTGATTGGTTTCAAAATACGATAACAACTTTCTCAATTATAATTTGGATTGAAATATTCATTGACGATTGCACTGCGCAGAATCACAGATGAACTTAATCCGTGTAATGAACGGTCTCCCTTGATGTAGGAGTGGAGGTGTGCGGGCGGTAAATCTTCGGTGGAGGTGATAATGAAATCGAAACGGGGCGAGGGCTGCCCGACGATTAATTGACCCTAAACAGAGCGGTTGGGGCAGCCCTACTTACTCTCCAAATAGCTCCATCCATTCTCCACAAAGGTAGTAAACGGTCGGTGATTGTTTATCAAAGCGGTGGATACAGTTTAATCGGAATTACTTCAATTTAATTGTATACCCATGTGCAACATCATTGCATCAAAATAAAATATATTAATTACTATTTTTTTAAACAATGATGTAAAACTCCATATTAAATAATTAATACTTGGGAATACTTATGTTTTCTAGAAGTTTTATTATAATTAATCGAAATGACTTTTTTTGCCTTTCTTCTTCTCCGGTTTCAATCCAACGATTGGTCTGCAGCAAGACGACGCATCTCCTCTTCCACTCTGCTCGATCCTCGGCAACTCTCTTCAACTCCGCATAAGAGGTGCAGCCCATATTTCAGTAAATCTGGTCTAGGTACTCTTGGCGAGATCGTCCTCTGCCAATCGATCCCTCGACCATTCCCTCGAATACATCATGCAGGAAACATTCGTGTCGCAACACATGACCAATCCATCTTGCGCGCCTCTCCGCTTTGGTGTTCAACACGTACCAATATTGCCTTTATCATATTGATAATGCCTTAGAAAGGCGAAATGTGTCATTCCCCTAAATTATCATAATACTCTTAGAAAACATACGTTTTCATTCGTTTTAATTAAAATGTATTACGATAATCTTTTTTCTTATCAATAAATTCCAGAACCATAGGTTTAACTTAAAGTCATTCCTGAAAAACTTTGTTATTTATAAAGTGATCTAAAACTTTCAATCCAATATTTATTTGTCAAATGGAGATGGAATTGTATGTTTTTTGATATTTTTCAAATTTTGTGTATTTTTTTATACTTGAATATTCCCTGTCAAATCTTTTAATTAAAATAGTTTACAATAGTTACGAGGTGAAAGTTGCAAAATACTGAAAAGCGTGTGAAGCTTAATATACAAAAATAAATTGCTAAATTTAAAATGCTATTAATTATTAAATAAATCTTCACAATAATTCCATATCCGATTTTTTTATTATAAGTATTCCGCCAAGCAACCATATAAACCCATAAAATCGTGGCCCCCTCGTAAAAATACTCTATGGTTGTATATAATAAGGAATAGTTTTCTAAAAGGCTTCATTTATGATCCTGGTGAAGAAATACAAACTGGTAGGTAGTTGAAGTGATCAGGGTTCTAAACAAATACAATATACGCAAAATAATGTTAACATTGTTTTCTTAGTCGATTTCAGAATAAGTAGATATCAATATACAAATTATGTTTGACAGTGCTCTAGCCTCGACACCAGAGAGCGCTAACTTATATTTCCGACTTCTGTGTGACACCCATGCTAACGGAAAGCAATGTACAATCCAATCAGTGGAAACAAATGCGAACAACATTGCGATTCCAGTCAGAGCTAATAAAGCAAATTAATACTACTATGCTTTCAGTATTGCGGATCCGTTGGCGTGAAATAGGCTTCATATTAGCATTAGGTATAGGACATAGGACATCCCACCGCTAAGGGAGGGAATCCTCTATGTCCTATGCGCTTACGGTGCATAGGGCCTCAAGGAACCTTATCCACTCGACTCTGTCGCACGCCTGATGAATAACATCATCCCAAGTGAGGCCTGTTGCTTTAACCTCGTCCTGCAGAATTATTTTCCAGATGGCTCTACGTCTGGCTTGCTTTCTTTTAGTTTCCGTCTCAGGGTGTGACCGATGCACAGCCATTTGAGTCTACCAACTTATTCTCTGATTGGCTTTTTGCCTGCCATGGCCCAGAGAACGGCGTTTGATACTCTTTGGGGTCCAAAGATTATAAGTATGAGGATAGAGACGTTAAATTTACTACTAATTTGTCTGCACCTTTGCTCAGTATCTTCTTAATTGCCACCTAACCACTTGGGGTAATTGAATTTACAAAACGGTGCACAAAATGAGCCATCGTGTTATAATCATCATTGATTGGGTTTGTGCTCGGCGAGATTCGGATTAAGCGTGTTAGTACTTTGCCGTGTGACTTAATCCTAGGCGCTGTGCGCTGGCGCCAAATAACAAGATTGAGCATTTGATGTCCCCCGTCATGTCGGTTGACCGCCTCGCCCGGGGAGTCATCGCGACCGGGCGAGCGGGCGGAACTAATATGCCAATATTCGGTCACGGGACAGGTACACTTAATGCCTTAACCAGAAATACCCGCTGCCCGTACTTATCGCGATCCAATCAACCTGGACGCATATACCAACGACGTATATATTGACGACCTTCATTGCCGAGTGGCAAGTGCCTTGACTGTCACACTGAAAGTCCCGGGTTCGATTAACGGCGGTGACACTATAATTGACACACTGTCTTTAGTTTGGTGAAGAATTCATGAACGTAGCTATAATAAAAAAAAATCTTTATACAGGTAGACCAATTCAGATATCTCGGAAGCGAAGTAACCAGCTCTAATGACCTCCCCAGAGAAGTAAGGTCACAGGTAGATAAGGCTGCAGCGGTTGCAGGCTGCCTGAAAGATGTCATATGGAGAAACAAGAACATGAGGACTGACAGCAAGGTACGCATTTATAAAACCTGTGTGCGACCAATCTTCACATATGGCATTGAATCGAGGGCAGACACTGTCAAGACAAAGAGTATGCTCAGGACAACCGAGATGAAAACACTCTGCGCTACACGCTATAGCTGGCAAAACCCTACGTGATCGGGTTAGGAATACATCAATCCGAGAAATCTGCGAGGTCGAAGATGTGGTCAGAAGAAGACGTCAAAGACGGCGATACTGGCATCAACATGTAGAAAGAATGAGCTCAAATAGGATACCATACTTAGCTCTCCATGGAACACCAAACGGACAACGCCGACCAGGAAGACCCCCGAAACGGTGGAGGAAAAGCTGGAGTTCAGCGTCTCAAGAGGACCCACCTGATATAACAGACTCCTGAGTCCGGGTTTAAAGGGATTCAGTTCTAATATTTAAATTATGTCCATTACATCATAAGTATACCTTCAATATACAGCATAATTAATAAATTGATAATATACGCTCTAAATAAAGCCAAGGTAATTTGGTAAAACAAGAGAAACATTCAAGATTTTCATGGTTGATTTCGCATCATGAAAAAGGTTGTTTTTCGGAATAATTACGCAAACATAACCATTTTCAAAGGTTAAGCAATCTTTTCATTTCATTAAAACTCCACCGTGTTACATTTATAAATGTTGATCGTTACTAATAGGAAATGGGAATTCTTCCAAATTTCAAATTAAATATACTCGTATATAACATTAGGCATTTTCTTGATTTCTGTAAAAAAAATAGTACAGATTGACCAGGAAACAATGGAAAAATTATGTAAGTCTGTGGTGTACTGGTCATGTAGCAAAAATCCCCGATGACAAAACACCAAAGATTATGTCCAGATGGGTGCTGCGTGTAAAGAGACCAAGACTTAGACCATATAAGGCTACCCACCGCTTACTCGAAGCTGTTATAAGACGCAGCGATGCCTTCGCCAATGCAATCTCTAAGCCCGTACCCCGTCTATGCAAGTTTTACTTTAATTGGGGAATGCAACATTCCAACAAAAGCAAGAGGGACCCCAGGCCACAATCAATCTTATTTAATTTATTTTTCACTTCTATGTCCCAATCTCATAAAACATGGTACGTGATTTTAAAATATTGATTCATTTCATCATTTCATTCATTTATTCATTCATTTCCCGGCGCTACATCCTGATGTGGGACTTGGCCTCCTCCACAACGGTTCTCCACTGACTTCTGTCTCTGGCCATCTCTCTCCATTTCTCAGCTCCTTCCATTTTCTCCCAATCTTGTCCCACGCAATCCGCCCTTCTTTTCCTCGGTCTGCCTCTTGGTCTCTTTTCGCGAGACACCCATCTGGATATAATTTGTGGTGTTCTACCCTCTGGTATTCTTTCCACACGGCCAGCCCACCGTACGCGTTGAGACTTACAGAATCTCACTATTTTCTGGTTAATTAGTTCTTCAAGTTCAAGGTTTCTTTTAATTCTGTAAGTCCCACCCTCCAGCGTGGGTCCAAATTTTTTTAAGTATATAATTAAAAAAACATGGTCTAACATAAAATTATTTCAGACAGATATTGGTGAGGGTAGGACAGAGTGAGGAATGGGAAAGAAAATGTGGACTGAAAGCAGACCAAAAAGTAATGGGCGGACTGCGTGGAAGAGGACTGAAAATAACTGGGAAGATCTAGAGAATCAAGTAGGATATCCAGGGACAGGAGCCAATGAAGGACTGTTGTAGAGGAGGAGAAATCGAACACCAGTATATAGAACCAAGAAAAGGAAGAAGATAAATAAATTTAACTAACTAACTAACTAACCATCACGCCGTCTCCCCGAAGGGGTAGGCAGAAAGAATGGACTGCCACACCTTTCTTTCCTGACATATTTCTCCCGCTTCCTCAACATTCATACATCGTGTCATGCACGCGCGTCGATTTCTCTGACTCCTCACATAGCCGACATTCAATATTTGATTTATTTGATCGTGCCACGTTTTCCTCGGTCTTTCTCTATTTCTGTTACCATTTACATCATTAACATATAATTTTTTTACCATTCTTTCTTCATTCATTCTTTCCATATGTCCAAACCATCTTAATGATCCTTTCATTATTTTGTTCATGACACCATCATTCGCACCGCATTCACTTCTTATATTTTCATTCGACACTCTATCATACACAGAGTATCCACACATTCGTCTAAGAGATCTCTCATTTCTACTGCATTTATTCTACTTTCATCGTTCTTTTGCCAGTTCCATGCTTCGCTTCCATACATAAGGGTCGGTAGAAGAACACCATTGTGCACTGCCATTCTAGCTTTTTGGATAGGTTTTTGTTTGCGATGACAACTTTAAGTGCACCATTCACTTTGTTGCCTGCCCCAACCCTTCTTTCAATATCCCTCTCCACTCTCCCATCTCTTGTAAACATACTACCTAAATACACAAACTCAACTACTTGCTCCAAGTTTTCACCATTCACACTAATGTTGCAGACTGTCATGGTTTCTTCCTTTTCAAAAATCATTACAATGGACTTATTAACATTCATCATCAGATCATTTCGCATGCATACCTCATACATACAATTCACCAGGACTTTTAGTTCATGCTCGTTGTCAGCAAGTAGGACAGCGTCATCCGCATACAAGAGACAGCTTACTGACACTCCGCTCATTTTGGCACCTACATCCAACCCTTTCAGCTCTCTCATACAATTGTCCATATATAGATTAAATAACCACGGGGACATTACACAACCTTGTTTGACACCTTTATTGATATCAAACCAGGCTGTAAGATCTCCATTTACTCTGACACTAGCAGTGCTTTCCGTGTATAGCGACTTAATGGCCGTGATCAGTTTTGTACTTATTCCATATTCAGACAATATTTTCACAACTTTTCTCTATTAACGTAATCATATGCTTTTTGTAAGTCGACAAATGCACAGAAAAGTTTGCGATTTTTGGCCAGAAACTTCTCTGTCAATGTACGAAGTCCAAAAATTTGATCCATACATCCTCTGCCATTCATAAAGGCACCCTGCACATCCCAAACTTTGTCACTCGTCAATTTTCTTACTCTTTCTATTAAAATTCTGCCATAGACTTTACCAACGACACTCAAAAGACTAATAGCTCTATGGTTTCCACATTCCATACGCGATCCTTTTCCTTTGTACAGGGGCATAATTACTGCTCTCCTCCAGTCTAGCGGCGTATATCCCTCCTCCAAGCACTGATTAAATAACTTACATAACCATGTAGAAACCACTTCGCCACCGCTTTTAATAAAGTCTATGGCAATACAATCAAACCCAACAGCTTTTCCACTTTTCATTGCACTCACGGATCTTTTCATCTCATTCGTACTTATTTTTTCAATATTATCATTCATGGGTCCCGCACTCGCACTAGCTGTTATATTTTCGATCACGCTTGTATCACCACCATACATCTCCTTAAAATATTCCATCCATCTTTCTTGTATGATCTTACTCTCCGTTAACATTCTTCCCTCGTTGTCTAAAATTGCTTTCACACATCCACTATCAGGAGGATTTCCGGGCTTTTTTTACTTCTTTCCAAAACATTTTTAAATTTGCTTGGAAGTTGTTTGTCATTTTGAGCCCTTCTTCCTCCTT